>CM074718.1:585418115-585780615 GCA_037306005.1 Rhinophrynus dorsalis
AGTGAAACATCCTAAGGGTTAAAGAACAGACAGTAGAATTGATCTCGTATGTACTAGATACTAAACATGTACTAAATACTTTGTTCATTAGTTCCAGTGACTGCAGTTTATATATATCTGTGATTTCCCTGGCACATACACTAACAACAGATCGAGTCTGGGTACTCTCACTGGTAAACATATAGGTGAACTGTAAAGAAGCGCTCACAAGCCATAACTGAACATTTTTATTTGTAAGTTGAAGTAATCAATATTTTAGCTATCGAAGTGGCCTTTTACAGTGGATATGTTTATAGTCAAAACTTTGATATTTTCAATTCAGATTCAATTCTGCAATGCACAGTGTACCCCTCTGGCACTCAAAGGGTTAATCCTCCACCAGGGTGCCATATCATTTTGGTGTGCCCTGCTCACAAGCCTTAGGATGCCACTTTTCATGCAAATGCTGACATTCAATTATATATTTAAAGAATTTGTTCTGCAAAATATGCTTCTTTTTGTCATTCTGTTTTCAAGACCTAAAAATAGCTCTACATTTCTGTATTTTCTTCATTACCCCCTTGACAAATGACCTATAAAGTGCTTGTGGCGCCCTGAAATTCTACACTGCGTGTTCGGTGTGCCCTTGAGCAAAGGAAGGTTGAGAACCTCTGGGTTAAGACCTTACAGTGCTTCCTTATAGTTCCCTATCTATCTGTCTATCTATGTACATATCTATCTATATGTCTACCTATGTACATATCTATCTGTCTATCTATCTATCTATCTATCTATCTATCTATCTATCTATCTATCTATCTATCTATTTATCTATCGATCTGTCTATCTATGTACATATCTATTTATCTGTCTATCTATCTATCTATCTATCTATCTATCTATCTATCTATCTATCTATCTATCTCTCTTTTTCTCTTTTTATCTAGCTCTCTATATCTAGCTGTCTGTCTATCTCTCTATCTACATATCTATTTGTCTGTCTATCTATCTATCTATCTATCTATCTATCTATCTATCTATCTAGCGCTCTATATCTAGCTGTCTGTTTGTCTATCTGTCTATTTATCTATCTACACACACACACACACATATACACAAACACACACACACACATATATACACAAACAAACACACACACACACATATATACACAAACACATACACACACACATATATATATATATTTATACTCGTTTATAAATGTTCTCTATTAAAAAAAACAAGAGCAGAAAAAATTGCTCTATCAGCAGTTGTTGTAAATAGCCAACTTAATCATAAAGATGGATTAAAAAGTATCTGCTGAATTAAAATAACAAATTGCACTGGTCAATTATCCTCTTATTTCTCAGTTACAAAAAGGAACACATTGTGCATATCTGTCTGTACCAAGATGCAATGCCACATCGCTCTGTCACTAACCAGTCACCATAACAACATGTTCTTGTGTCTGAACACAAAATTCAAATACTGTATTATTCTTAGCTATAGGAATCATTCCAATAAATATATACATATTTAAGTATCTGTTTTGTACAAGAAGAACATATTGGCTTTTCTGGCATAGAAGCAATTCATTTATTTAAATATGGATGAAATATAACTCATAGACGCTGAGGTTCTAAGGGGAACTTGAGTAATTATTATTGAATTAAAACAAGGGGAGTTTTTATCATTTTTATTTGTCCCCTAAAGTGAGATTGGTTCACCCCCAGTATTACTTAAGTTCTTCTTAGTACATCTACCTTAGTGTATTATATTTTATGTACAGTAGAAAAAGGGAGAAAATGTCTTTCTGTTATTGCACTTTATTTTTCATGCGTTTTGAAACTTTATTTGCATTTTGGTAGTCAATGAGTGAATGTTCATTCATGTAATACAAGAAGTAAATAAATATCAGAAGACGCTTTATGTGAGATACTTTTTCAAATAACACAATTAGAACCATAGGGAGTGGAGGGGGAAATTGAATCTTTTTATCGCTTTGCAATGTATTGCGTACCTCTTTGGCACTGTAAAGGGTTAAACATGGGAAGGGAAGAAAAGAGGGGCAGGAAAAAGGGAAAAAACTTGGAATGGGAAGATGGTGAACTGAATGATCTGTAGATCACTACCTGAAATAAATGGGAGCTAGACTTGAACAGTATCACATTCAGGTCAGTAGCTAAAAGGACAAAAATGTTATTTAACATAACCTAAAAAGCTACTTGTGCTGGACATCATGGTCTCAGTCAAAAGCTTCTGAAGAGTCCCAAATGGATATAAACATTGGCCTGTTGTTCCTAAACTCTATTCTTTTACGTTCTAAAGTTCTTTGTTTAAAATCCAAAAAAGCCAGACAGGCAATCAACAACTCACACTTGTTCACTGTACATTATCAAAGATTTTGACTGATGTTAGTTACACTTTGTGATACTCAGTAGATTCAGAGTTATTTAGCTATTAAGATGCCTCTCTACCATTTACCCTAATGTCAGCTGCTGCTTCAGAGAACTGCCTTAAAGGTCATTCGACCAGTTGTCATGGCGACGCTTCCCGGTGGTTCACTTGCACACAAAAGGACTAAAGCTCAGTCAATGCACAGGAATCATTAAGTATATTCACACAGAGAAAAATCCATCTGTGTGAGTGAACTGCCAACTTGATTGGTCTGCTCACCTTCTTCTACCATACCAATGTAAGTGAAAGGTGTGGGACTGGGGCACCATTAAGCTAAATAAATCTGCAACTACTGAGTTTGAGGTCCACATGTCCCACAGTGCCCCTCCCCACAGGGGTTTCCATTTAGAGTTCCTATTGCACACTCCTGCACTCATTGGGTCTGTCTGTATGTCTGTTGGATGTTTGGAGCAGGTTTATGTGGTACTTAACCCTTTAGCTGCTGATTTTGCATTCATTTGGGGGGTTTACTGACACTTTTTCATGTCTTTTAGTTTTACACTTTCAATTTTGTAAAATTTGAGCTCTGCGCTTTTAAGGCACGCTTTACCGCTTAGGCGCCATTGTTCCATTCACTCCTATGGGACTATACAGTTTGGGACATATCTCTACAACCGTTTAACCTAGCGACTTCAGAGATGGCTCATTTTACTTGTCTGCCCTTGCTCTATCATCCGGTTCATGTTTCTAGTGGCTCAGGGGGCTTCAGGCACTGTTTGGGGTACTTTTATGGGAAAACTACATTTCCCATGAGCGCTTGCTTCATGTGCTCACCTCTGATTAGTTCCCGCTGCGGCAGACATTTTGTGCTATTTCCGGAATGAGTGTCCTATGCAGGGCTTGGACTCTCCTTCTCTCCTCTGCTGATTAACCCTTTGCCTGCCAGATAAGTCTAGTTTAGTGATTTCTGGGTGAAAGTTTAATCCTACACACTGTAATTGGGTGATTTCTTATACAGTAAGGTTATTTGACACTGTGAGAATGTCTACATCGTTGGAGCTTGGGGCCAGACCTAAGACTAAGGATGCTGGGGTATCTGTATCCCCTATTGCGCTTTGCTCTTCCTGTCGTTCAGGGTTACCTAGAGAATTCTCAGGTCATTTATGCCCAGCATGTTCTGATGTCCCTGAGAGTCTTCCAGGGACCTCCAGCCATGCATTAGAACCATTCAAGAGTTCAAGGCTACTACTAGGGACCTTAGGTCCACATTGCAACTATTTCCATCCCAGTTACAGGGGGTCTTTCATTCTTGGCAGACCCCCTCCTCTGTCAAGTCTTCCCTGCCAAAACCTCAGGGTGTACCTGAGGTGTCAGATTCCTCTGAGGAGGAACTGCTGGTGGATTCAGATGTTAAGGAATGTTCTGCGGTGGGCTCCTCTCAGTTTTTTGGGACCCTTTTGAGGCTGATCCTGAGCCCTCGGCTGAGGGCCTGATCAGGGCTGTTTTAAATACCCTAAACATTCCCTTAGTGCAGGAAGTTCCTTCTGACCCTTCTGATGTATTTCAGGACCCTAAAAAGCCCTTTACTTGCTTTCCACCAAACCCAACTCTTGACAGCCTTGTGTCTGAAGAGTGGAAGTCTCCGGACAGGAAATCTTTTGTGTCCAAAAAATTTGCCAGGCTTTATGCCTTCTCTGAGGCTGCGCTTGCTCAGTGGGTTAATCCTTCAAAAGTGGATGCTTCTATCTCCAGGCTATCCAAGTCTACTGCCTTACCAGTTCTTCAGTGCCCTCCTTTTGAGTCTTTGGCTACTATTCCTCTACGCCTGTTGATGTGGAAATTGGCCTTTCTCCTGAAGGTGGTTTCGGAGTTCCACATCAATCAAGAGATTGTGGTGCCCTCTTTCTGCCCTGACCCCACCTCTGACAAGGAGAGGGATCTCCACTTGTTAGACGTGGTGCGTTGTCTCAGTTTTATGTACATCACACTGAGTCTGTCAGGCAATCTGACATGTTGTTCGTCATTCCTGAGGGTCCTAGGGCAGGAAGACCTGCATCCAAAGTGACTATTGCTTCTTGGATCAAGCTTATGAGCTGAGGAAGAAGCCTGTCCCTTTCAGGGTCATGGCTCATTCTGTACGATCTATTGGGGCCTCTTGGGCTTACAAGAATCAGGCCTCTGCTGATCAGATGTGCAAGGCTGCCACCTGGTCGTCTGTGCACACCTTTTCGAAGCACTACCATGTTGATGTACTGGCATCGCCTGATGCCAGCTTTGGGAGGAAAATCCTGGAGGCAGTTTTTCCTGTCTAGGATTTCCTTTGGTTCTTGGTGCTTCCTTCACCTTTGAGCCCCGTTGGCTCTAGTTCAGTGTGCTGTGAAACAGTTGGGGTGTTGTTACCCCGGTTCAGTGTCAGTTGACACGTCATTGTTTTTGTTGGGGTATCTCTGATCTGATGGTTTATATCTACTCTGGTGACTTTGGGGGCCTTGCTCCTGGTCCTTGTCTTACTTCCTGCCTCTTGGAAACTCAATGGTTGGACATCCCAAAGTTACCAGTAACCTGTATTGGACGACAGAGAAAAGAGGATTTTAGTGTTACCAGTTAAATCCTGTTAAATACAGGTTACTGGTCTCCCACACTGTCAAGGGACCATGCTTGGCTCTCCTGTGACAGATCATGGGGTCCTGCAGGGTCTTGTTTCCTTCCACTATCTAGTCAATAGTTAGTGTCTCAAATCTTTCTGGAGCTGGTTGGCTAGCTGCAGCCAAGGAGGGAAGGTAGGATCCACCCCTGCATACAATTCTAGAATTGTTCCTGCCTACAATTAAAGGGGCGGATCACCTACCCAAAGTTATCAGTAACCTGTATGGACTAAGAGAAAAGGATTTAACAGGTAAGACTAAAATCCTCTTTTTCTAAAGCCAAATATCCTTCAAATGATCAAACTGATGTCTTGCTTTGCAATGTAACTTTTAATTAAATTATTCACATGAAAAGCCATGGTAAACACAGTAGTACTGTAGTATAGATATGGCATGAATTTAGATTAAAGCGGAACTATTGCCAAAAATAAAAATTGTCCCTTTAAAACAACATTAACGCTGTGTGTCTTTTTTTTTTTTTTTACAAATCCCCTAGTAGTGGAGATATTTACCTGTCAACATTGGGCACGTCCGTGTTCTACAGGACCCTGTATGTCCCGCATGATGTCTGAGAAATTCCCAGCTGCCCCAGGGAGTGTGTTCACGTTGCCCTTCGTAGCTTTTTTTTGTGGGCTAACGTTACAGCAAACTCCGTTTACCATGCTACTGAGGTTGCAACTTCAGTGTCCTGTAGAACACGGAAGTGCCTGATGTTGATGGGTAAATATCTCTGCTACTAGGGGATTTGTAAAAAAAAAAAAAGACACTCAGCTTTAATTTTGTTTTAAAGGTTAAAACCCATGGGACAATTTTTATTTTATTGATAGTTCAGCTTTAATATATTGTTCACACTTACAAGGTTAGTACACCGTTTCCGTTACTGAACTAATCACAAGTACTTAGAGCACATCGCTGGCTATTAGACTGCTCACATAAATGCAGAGAGTGCATTGAAGCATCCAACATGGTTATCAGCCAGTGATATGCATCTGTAGCTCATGTATACTGCTAATCAGTCATGCTTCTGCCATGCACCCTCAGTGATAATATCAGTGTGTGAATGGAGGTAAAACGCAGGGACAGCGCAGGTTAAATGACCATCTTGAATGGGGTTATATCACAGCTCAGTTCAAGAAGCAGTGAACTTATATCTCAAAGAAATGCAGAGGCATTCTGGATCAAACCAACTGCGCCATAAAGAGCAAATAAAAATGTGCTTTTATTTTCATTGGTTTTAATGAAGCTTTTAACCCCTTCAGTTCTAGAGAGGTCTGCAACGCATTATTTCATAATTCCATGGAAGTCGCTGTAGCTTTGAAGGGGTTAAAAGCACCATTTAAATTAATGGTAATTTTGGAGATGTGTATTTGTCCCCTATGGTGCAGTTGGTTTGCCCCAGAATCACTCGACTTTTCTTTTGAACATAAGACCCTAAATTTTGATTTATTTGTTGCTGTGTTGGAAATTAACAAGGAAAGTAATTTCTTGCTTGCCACAAAAAAGAAGGCAAATATGCTAATATCCTCATTATTTGGATTTGTCATATATTTTTTCTCACACTTTATCTTTTGTTTTTTCTTTTCAGGTGACATTTACAAAGAGAAAGTTTGGGTTAATGAAGAAGGCCTATGAGTTGAGTGTTTTATGCGACTGTGAGATTGCTCTAATCATCTTCAACAGCACTAACAAACTGTTCCAGTACGCAAGCACTGACATGGATAAGGTTTTGCTGAAATACACTGAATACAATGAGCCGCATGAAAGTCGAACAAATTCAGACATCGTAGAGGTAAGAAAAGCAATGAGTCTCACACCCCTCTGATCTTCAAGGGGTTCAATTATTCTGCATCTAATCTAGGCTGATATTACACTATACACATGCAAAATAATAGTTATTATACTAAAAAAATCCTAAAATAGTTGACAGTTTAGATTTTCATTTGCTTACTGCTCAGTAAGCTGCGCAGGAAGTGAAGAGGGCAATGAAAATTCCTTCCCCTAACCGTATGAGAAACAGCACATGCACTATCATGTATCCTAGGGCTGTTCAAGTTCAGTCCTCAAAGGCCATCAATGATTTAAGGATTTCCCTCAGATGAGTTAAACAGTGGCTCATTCGTTGACTGATTCATCTATGCTTAATCAGGGAAATCCTTAAAAGGATAGTAATGGATGCCAATAAATGTTCATATTTTATAGTTCATGCAGCTCTGTATTTCAATCGTGTCCGATTTGTAGTTCAAAAGTAATTCAATTTTAAAGAGTCCCCCTCCCTCCCCTTTTACCTTTTGTATGCGCCTCCCGCAGACAGCTCAGGGTGAGGGACAATCTTCTTACTGTGAGCATAAGGAAAACCCTTAACAAGGAGGGCAGGGTTTTCATTACTCTCACTGAAGATCGTTCCTCGCTGCACGCTTTCCAGATCGGCGTGGGGAGCTCATTAAGTAGGCAAAAGGGGAGGGAGGGGGATACTTTAAAATTGAATTACTTTTGAACTACAAGATGGACACAATTGAAATACAGCTATACATGAACTATAACATATCAGAGCTGCATTTATTGGAATCCATTACTAACCCTTTAAATCCTGGCTTGTTGGTGACCCTTGAGGATTGAACTTGGACAGCCCTGATGTATCCAAAATTGTTTAATATATAAATTGGTATTTAACCCTTTAAAGGATAAATAACACCTCCTAATAATATCCCCATACTTACATTACTATGGCTAGAACATCCAAATGGCCCTTATAGAATTTTGCCCTTGTGACTTTGTTCGAGTGATGACATCTTCAGTCACATGGATGTCACGTCCATGGAAGACAGACATGACAGTTGCTGGCCGTTTTTTAAGTGTGAAGCTGGTAGAGTGTACTTACCACTTTAAGGACCAGAGGGATCCGTTGCTAAGGCCAGTACACATGGTAATCTTAACCCTTTAAAGCCCAGAGAGGTGTGCAAGACATTGCTTCACAAAGTGTTGTGCACCCCTCTGTTCCTTGAAGCTACCAGCAAGTCTCTCACCCACCTCCATGGACGTGACATCCAAGACAGACTGAGGAGCAAAGGAACAAGGGCATAATTTATAAGGGACATTAGGGTTTTCTGGCCATAGTAAGGTAAGTTTGGGGTTATTATTACGAGGTGATTTTCTCTTTTAACGCTTTGAGTGCCAGAGGGGTATGCAACTAATTGCTTTGCAATGCATTGCGTACCCCTCTGGCACTCAAAGGGTTAACAACCTAGGTGTGGGCAGCACCTTATTATGCTTTGCATAAACCCTGGACCTGAAAGGGTTAAACATAAGTTCCTCTTTTAAATGGATGGATCATAGCTTTGTCCCCAATGCATTGCTATTCATTCCAGCATCCATTGGCTTGAAGTGGACTGCTTTATGTCATCTTCCACCTTGCCAATGTCATTTTTATATTGTTTCTCCAATTTCCACCGTGTTCTACCTGAGTAAAATTCTAAGTCAAACATTTGGGACTCAGATTGATTACATGCATGTTCACACAGTCCTTACAGGTTTCACCCCTAAGAAACTGATATGACCTTGGACATTTACAGTAATACGTCAGGTTGACCTCATATTCTTGACAAAACATATTTGTTCTACAAAATAATGAGGACAAGCAAAATATTTATGGGATATTTTAAAAAGCACGGATATGAGGAAGAAAATATCCTTGAAGCCCTGTATACTAAACACAGCTGTTGTATTGTGGTTGCTTTAAATTAACCAAATCTAAACCTATAATGGAACATTTTTCTTTGTTCAACCTGTCAAATAAAGTGATACATAGTTATCTATAAAATGTGTTCCATGTTGGTGGCTGGTTCTACTTTATTTTATGTGTACTTCATTATTGCAATATTATCTCTAGTTATCATATGAGGTACAAACCTCCACCGCAAGTGATCACAATACATACTTTTAAAAGGTATCACCTTGAGATAAGAATTAAAAAAATTGCCATATTTCAAGGTGCCCTAAAAGAGTATCACAGTAAAGCGTAGAAACTGCCTTTCACAGATATCCAGATTAGCAACTGGGCATGATATCCTAGATTCAAGGAAGGAAGAGGCATACATATCTCTCTTCCTCATGCAATACTGATGTAGTAACCTTGCTCCTGCATTTTATCTCAAATGTACTCTTTCCAGCAGGGCTGCATGCGTGATAATATTGGACAATAATACACAAAATGAAAACAGGCATTGAGGAGGAGGTTTTAGATAAAATAAATACTTTGTACTCGCTCTCACTGCATCAGTCATACACATTTTGGAAGGAAAATACAACACCATTTACTTGTTACTCGGCTACCTGGAGCAGGCCCATAGTGAATTCAGAACTCGTTCAATATTAGGTGTTACCCATATACATGGATGGATACATGTTGTCATGAAAGGAAGCTGCCCAGAAACACTTAACCCTTTGAGTGCTAGAAAGGTATCCAGTGCATTGCGTTGCAATGCATTGGATGCCTCTCTGCCACTCAAAGGGTTAAGTCCTTCTTGTTTATAATTCAATGACTATTCTTTACTAAACAGCTTTTTTTTTTTTTTTTTGGCCAATGATGTCTTCAGAACCCTTGAGTGCCAAAGAGGTATTTGTTGCATAACTCTCTGTCAAGGGTTAACTGGTGCCTGAGTTTTATTGACTTAACTGGTGCCTCTGTTTTGTAGAGATGTTTGATGTGCTGATTAACCCTTTGAGTGGCAGGGAGGTATGTATTACATTGCAATGAAATGTGTTGGATACCTTTCTGGCACTAAAAGGGTCAAAAGTCTTATTTTAGTAATAATGTTATTTAAAGAGATAGTAATGTTTCACAAAAACAGCAGCTCCAATTAATCTTCATAGTATTTGGGCCATAGAGAGTGTCATTTCAATACTGTCAGAGTAGTTCAAGAGTATCCCCCTCCCACCCCTTTTACTGATGTAACACTGCTCACCTCAGAACAGCAAGACTGTCCAGATGGATTGCAGAGAGGCACAATCTTCAGTGAGCATAAGGAAAAACCTGTGAAGAGGGGCAGGGTTTTCCTTATATTCACAGTAAGACGATTGTCCCTTACTGTGAGCTGTCTGGTCCCAGGACCAGATTCCATATCTGAGGGGACGTGGCTTACACTAGGTAAAAGGGGCAAGTGGGGGATACTTTATCATTCAATTACTCTTGAACTACAACTCTGACAGTATTGATATAACACTCTCCATGGCCCAAATACTAAGAAGAGTCATTCGAGCTGATGATTTTGTGAAACATTACTATTCCTTTAAGTGTAAACCCTAAGCTTTGTCAGTGGTAGCATCTACTTTTACAGTGTTCGTTCTTTCTTTCTTTCTCCATTTACATGTGAAAGATAATTTAATAAGAAAAGGAATTTAGACTGTTGCAAGAAGTTGTCTGAAAATCACACCACTAAGCACATTCATCTATGTTATAAAATAACATTAGCACACCATGGAAAAGATAAATTGTGATTATCTGAAGTATATGTATATTTATCTTTTTTTTTCTTAGGTGAATATTTTATAAATATTTATTCATAACAATATTTACTCTTCTGCTAGGCACTCTTTTTTCTGAAGTCTCACTTCCCATCGTGGACACGTTTAGCACATAGGAAACACTAAATGTGTGAAAAAGAACAGATTGATGCCATCCTTGGCATTAATGCTTAAACCAAACGTTACAGTGAAATAACCTGTAAAAACTGGTCGATTACTTACAGTTGTCTTTATACTAAATACTGGATTGGTGCAATGCACAGCACAAATCAGTAATACATTATAAAACATGCCTAAAAAGAGATTTCCGATAGAACTTTCATTGTAGTTTAAAGGGATAGTAATACTTCGTTTTAACTTAATTTTATTTTGTAGGCATTAAAAAAACATGAAGAATGATATAAGTCTTATCTCTCAAACCTTTATGATTTATGAAATATTCACAAACAAAGTTTCCCCCTCCCGCCCCTTTTACCTAGTGTAAGCCATCTCTTCTCAGATGTGGAATCCAGTCCATAGACCAGACAGATAACAGAAGGGACAATCTTCTTCCTATGAGAACAATGAAATCCCTGCCCCCCTTGACAAGCTTTTCAGGTTTATCCTTATCTTAATTGAAGATTGTCCCTCTCTGCAGTCTGCGTGGGCACCTCCCTTCTGCTGTGGCTGAGCAGTGTTACATCAGTAAAAGGGGAGGGAGGGGGATACTTTGTGATTGAATTACTCTGGAACTACAACTCTGACAGAATTGAAATAACACTCTCCAAAGTCCAAATAATATGATGATTAATTAGAGCTGCTTTTATTATGAAACATTACTATCCCTTTAAGGCAGGGTTGCTTTTACTGTTGTGAGAGAGAATGATACGAGATCCATTGATGGATCTTTAACAATAAATCTACATCTTTTTATAGTTTCTATTGCCGAGTTCTGTCTTCTTCTGGATTCAACCAGGCTGAGAATGTCTGTGTATTTTTCTATGGGACATGCACTGGCTTATATATATTTATGCCATATTTGAAAACGGGAGATAAAGTAGAGATGACCTCTCCAGTTTATCAGATTTCCAAATCCTGTTATTCTATGGTGCCTATGCACTAGGATTTCTTCAATCTTAGTGCATAGGCTGTATAGAATATCAAAGGAACAGAAGAAGTGATAACCTGGAAAAGTCATCTCTACTTTATCACCGCTCTACTGTCTCAAACCTTTTTCATTTTCTTCCCTATATGTCTGGAACTCCACATCTCTCTCTCTCGCTACTTCTAGAACTATCCTCCTCCATCTTAAAATCTATCCTGAAATCCTAACTTCTGAAGCAACAAAGCATTAACTCACATCAGTTGACACCCTCCTGCCCTGCTGTCTGTCTCCTATTACCCATTTAGACTGTAAGCTCCTTGGGGCAGGGACCTCTTTCCTATTGTTTCTATTATTGCAACACTTATTTTATCCCCATTTATTTATTGGAAAGGAAGGTTAGACTTCAGAAGAGGAAATGTTTTTTACAGTAAGGTCTGTTATATCGTGACATTCCTTGCTCAAGGAGGTGGTTATGGCAGATATAATGGATACATTTAAGAGAAGATTAGATACATTTCTTTCAAAGGGAACATATAGGGTCATACTGAATTAGTTGGCAAATATGGAAGGTCGATAAATGACTTATTTGGTAGCAGGATAGCTATACGATTCTAATGTACTAGGGTATAAAGGCAAAGGTTTAGCTTGATGGACTTGTGTCTTTATTCAACCTAATTTACTATGTATTTACTATTATTATGTTTTTTCTACTGTGGTAAGGCACTTCATACACTTTATGGTGCCTTATAAACAAAGATATGCATATATTTTTACATATAAGTAACACGACCCATGGCTGCCAGGATCTTCCTAGGAAAGACTTGGTAATGCACAGCTGCTAATTCAGAATGCTTGAGTGTTATTCATTTACTGTTGGACACCAGTCTACTGTTCTCCCTTCTGACATCAGATTGATAGGCGTAACAGAATGGTTATGATCCTGGCACACAAGGTGTGTTAATTCTTTCATCTGGAAACTTCAACAGTGTCATGACTGACAGGAATCAAAGCACTATTTAAAGGGTAATTATCATGTTTTACAAAGCCTTCTCTAGTGGGATCAGATAGTAAATACGCCTGAGGTTGGCTTGTGAAATGCCAAAATGGCCTCTATCTGCAATCATCTGACCTCCTTGGTTGGAACTCTGTTTGGAAGTTTGTGGTTGGGTCTGTGGGGAATGGTATCACACAGGACAGAAAACACAGATATGCCAGGTGGGCATCACTGTTCTGCTTTGTTGTTGGTGTGCCAGGCCTCATATTGCAGCTCTGGTTTAACCAGCAGGTCTTCTCCCAGGGAAGCAGATATGCCAGTATGACAAATATCAAGCTGTTCTTTAACCCTTTGAGTGTCAGAGGGGTACGCACTGGTTAATTGTGTTAAAAATACATGCCTACCATCTTTTGTACGCAGAAGAGCAAATTTATTTCTATACTTAAACTAGAGATGTTATGGATTTACCAAGATGCTCCATATTTTACCATTTTCATTATAAAATAAGTAGATTTATAATATCAGGGACTGGACTATATCACTGGTAGGCATCCTGAGGCCCCTCAGCTGTTTAGTACTACTTCATTATCCCCAACTAGCCAAAAGTTGTAGTTCTGAAAAGCTGAAGAGCATCCTGTTGCCCACCCATGTTATTGTGAATATATATATATATTGTTTGTATTATTATTAATTAGAGTATTTGGCTTTGTATTGTACACAATATGGAGTTGGATGTGTTTAGTTGTTTCAGTTCATTGGTTTATACTGTTTATATAAAACAATAGTTGCTTTATTGCTTTTGTCCATTAGAAACAAAATGACCTTTTCACTACATTACTGGCATAGGATGTCATAAATGACCTGAGCTATTCACAACATTTCCTTGCATATATCCCAAAATCTATATTCTTTTGGTTATCATTTTGCATCTAATAAACCAAATAGTTTGTTATATATATTTTTTAAAGGAGACAATGTTATGCTACAATTACTGAATTAATTTTCAGAAGACTACATAGCCTTTGATTTAGTCATAACATTTTTGATTACAGGGTTAATGACAAGTGGAAGAATAGTATTTGGCAGCTTGTGTAGGCCATCAGAACTTGGCAGAGTTCTCAGAACAAAGCTCAACTATAATATATTTTTTAATAAGGCACTGCCAGTGTATGCAGCAAGGTTTTGGCACAGTGAGGCCTTGACCCATAAAGCTTAACATCTAATTTTCCTGCCTGTGGTATTGAGAGATAGAAAGACGTGTCCAAGGTCATATGGAGAGGACACATGCATAAGACATGGGGGGGGGGGGTTATTTCATAATCTAACCTCAAAATTTTAAGAAACTATTTAATTTGAAGATTCTTAAATAGGTAGTAAATTTAAAATAATTATTAATATGTTGTAATACTTACACATGCACATTTATGCACGCACACACGTGCATACACGCACATATTCCTTTTGATATGCAGAGGGAAATGTATTTTCTGTAATAGCCCAAGTAGAGAGTATAGCTCCTAACTATTCTATTATTTGTTCCCAATGAGTATTTTGCTTTCAGTAAAGCAGGCAAGCAATTGGACATACAGTATACTCTACTTTTAGTCACATTTTATTGCTTCCATACCCTCCTCAGTAATGGACGTATTATATTGTCAAAGCCTTTCACACACCTCTGGCACTCAAAGGCTTAAGGTTAAAGGTAGTCAGTTGCTGGACCTGCAGCCATTGGTTGGTTGGGGATGACGGAAGTTTTAGCCACACCATTTGCATGTCCAGCAGCTGATCTTAATTGTTGTCTCCAACAAATAAAGTTTTATAATTGTTATTTCTGTTTCTGGCAGTAAAAGGCAGTATTAATTTAGCCTGTGAGTCTCAAGTACTAAGAAGAACTGGAACAATTATTCTATTACTTCTGAGTGCATGAATCTGTGCATATATCAGTTTCATTACTTAATAATATTGTATCCATAGCTGGGAACCTTCCTGTACTATCCCCTTGAAACCCATTGGGCTGGGGATGGTAGGGTCCATGATGTGAGCATGGCTTAATCTAGGTAGGCAGGTTGGGAGATTGAAAGGGGCAGTTTGCCAAAAAATGGGCAGGGAACTAGTGGTGGGGTGGGTAGATTGGGTAGAAAACTGAGCTAGGCTACAAGTTGGATAGAAACATACCTGATGAGGATGTAAGAAGAAATGCATCCATCAATCCCAGTCTTTGCTGTTGTTTTTTGTTGATCCAGTAGTATTGGCAACACTTTTGCAAAGAAATGAATTCTTATCCTTTAGCTGTTATTGGACTTGTTTTTACCCTGTCTTGGATATGATGTCTGCATTAGATTTGTATTCCATTGGCACAAGAGTAACTGTACGTCCTGACACCACAAGCTGGCTTCTAATGAAGATGAAAAATGTATTACTGCTTTTACCTATATATTTCCTCATATCTCTACAATGGAAATTTATTAGATAAAATCCAATAATACTTGTGCTCTATGCAATTGTACGTATGTATGTATGTTTAGTTATATGGAGCCACACAGTGTATGTAGTGCCTTACAACAGTAGTCTGTTACAATAAATACATGGGGATAAAATAATTGTCACAGAAACAATAGGAAAGTGGTCCCTACTCCAAAGAACTTACAGTCTAAATGGTTAATAGGAAACAGACAACAGGGCATGCGGGTGTTAAGCGCTGTGAGTTCAAGTGCTGATTTCATCCAGTGCCTTGTGAGCAATGTGTTGGCTACCTCTCTGTCAGTGAATGGGTTAATAAACATGCTCTTAGCAGGAGCAGAGTTAGTAAAACTTAATTGCCCTTTAAGAGAAATGTCACATTCTCTTCAACAATCGTGTTATAGAAGTATTAACTCTTTTATTGGCAGAGGGGTGTACAGCACATTGCTCAGTGCACTGCACACCCCTCTGCCTCTCAAAGGGTTAAGTGGAGTCTTGCTATAGAGAAAATGTGGATGTAATTAAAGAGTGAACAGGTGACTGATCCCGCTAGCAGCATGTGGCATTCCATTCAAGACCACGCTGCTCTACCACGTGTGCCTCTGACAGAAATCCTCCAATCCAATTTTCTTGATTGCCTTATTTTCATCAGCCTGACAAATCTTAAAAGCAAGTGGTGTGTGGCTCGGTGACCTGGCTTGTGTCACCTGTTGGTATGTTTTGAATGAGATTGAATGAACAAAAGAGAAATCCTCACTGAATTATTTTTAAAGGTCGTGGAGTTGACGACTAACTGTGTGGTTAATTAGATTTTGACAGTCCCTTCATATCACTTAAGATTTGTATCTTCAAATACACAGTAAATACACAGCAATGTTTTACATTCATACTTGCCTTTTTAATTCTAGGCAATGTAAGTCAATAAATGTGCATGGCCTTATTTACTAAAGGTGGTGCAATTCTGGAGCAAAACAACTGCAATGCAGGGTTGAAATGAAGACTATGTGAATTTCCATTGATTTAAATGAGGCTTCAGTTCAGTACATTTTGGAAACCTTTCTAGCATCCAAGGAGGAAAAACCTCCATTAAAATCAGTGGGGATTTTCATCCCCCACCCATGCATAATCAGTTTGCTTTAAAATAGCCCCCTTTAGCTAGATGAATAATGGGCATACCTGGGAACTTCCAGTTGAGGGCTACCCGGAGGGGAGTCCTCTGTTCAGCAGGGAGTGACAAAAATGACGCTAATTGCGTTAAAAAGGGGTCGGGCTTGACGCGAATGGGGGTCGGGGCTTAAAGGTGTCACACAGAAGGCTGGAGAAGGAGGAACAGCGGGAGAAAAAGCAGATGTGGCAGAGTTTCAATAGAAACTCCCCACATCCGGAGGAATCTGCCTCTGCCCCGGAGACCCGGTAAAGCTCTGTCAGAACCGGAGTCTCCGGGGCAAATCCGGAGAGTTCCCAGGTATGATAATGGGGCACTGTTTTTGTAATGAAAAAAAAATGTCAGATCATGAGTTGGTGGTAAAAGAAGGGAGATGTTTTCAGAAGTAAATCCGTCACATTTGAAAAAAAGTTCATGTATAGTTTAGGAAATAGTCACACTTTTATTTTTGGGAAAAGTGAAAGTCTCATGGTGTACCATAATGCTTCATTAGCATAAACCACATCAATGAAAATCTTACAGTATGAAATGGCAATAAAAAGGCTTCAATAGACTATGACACTGCATGGGTACAACACTTCTACAATTAGTATACATTAGCATGTGGTACCAAGTATGAATATCTCTTTAACTGTATATTTACTGGTCTTTTGGCTAACATAACACAGGCAGTTTATAATGAAGTACTCAAATATGCAAACTTGAATCAAGATGACAAGTCCACTTTATTATATGGAAAAATATACAAAAAAACAAACTAGGAACCATTGTGAACAAACGAAAATCTCTTTTGATTTAATTTAAACGTTTAACTCCTTGAATGCTAGAGAGGAGCATAGGAAGCTATGGGTTAGAGACCTCTCTTGCATCAGAATTTCTCACCTTTTCTATGTGCATTTGGCCCTAAGTAGTTCCCTGGATTCAAAACTGGAGCAATACCCAGTGGGGCAAGGCCAGGGCAAACAAATATCCTCATATGTAGTAAGGTAACCGTGACACAATATAGTTGCACAATATGTATTAGATGGAAATAAATCCAATGTAATTAATTTGGGCTTGCCTTTTGATATAAAATATTACAGTTTTTAGTGCCAGAATTGCTCTACTTTTGTTTTTATAATAAGTGCTATATTTTACTCTGATGTTACCACAATTGTGCACACCAAGGAGACATTCCTACATTGTCCCCATTATGTCAGTGACATTATACATTATATGTTAGTGATGCTGAAGGTCACTGACATTTCCCTTGTTTCTAGGGAAATCAGTGGCCTCTCAGTGAGCTTGTATCATGATAAGAACCACAATAGAGACAGATCTTATTTTTGTTCATGGTATTGTTCTGGTTAACAATGGCCATGCAGTAGCCATGTTTTCTTCCTTATTTCACAGAGATAAGCAAATTACTTTTTTTGGGAGGGGATTGCCACTGGCATTATGTAACTCTACAGCCAATTTTGGTACTTCATGTCATAGATATGTGTAACTCAATACAGGGATGTACTAATATGATCCTGTGCTAAAATACTTGCTGAACTCTTATGTGCTGCATCTGCCTAATGCCTATATACTATGCTATGTATGCCAAAAATTCTCTCGGATATTCCGCTTGTGCTAAGGGTAGGGCAGCGTGGGCGCTTAGGGTACTTCCATTCCCATGCTTCTTGTTTAACTCCATATACTGTATAAACTGTATACTTCTGGCATTGAATTGTTTGCGATCACATCAGCACCCAGACAATTGTTCTACATTTGAGTGAGAGAGTGAGAGTGCTTCCCATTTTCTAATATATATCTATATATATATATATATATATATATATATAAGCCTAGCTATAGTCTGCATATGTAGTTTTTGTGCCTGTTGGTCTTTAACCCGGAGGGATGTTAATGCAGTTACACTAGTTAGAAGTATATAGCCCTGAATTCATTGTTGTCTTTTTTATCAAGCTGTTGGAGATTAAGGTATGGACACCCCTGGCTTTTATACATATATATTTTTGAACACACACACACACACACACACAAGATACATACAGTTCATCAGGGAATAGACGGCAATCTCAGCATGGAAGTGTGAATATCAAAAGATGTTTATATAATCTACTCCATAGTACACCTATATTGTCTTCAGGGCTGTCCTTCCTGAGGCCTTCCAGCTGTAGATGACTTCCATCCTCACAGAGAGTTGTAGTCATGTACAGCTGAAGGGCCTCAGGTTTGCTACCTCTGTTCTAAACAGTAAACACAGGGGGGAAACAAAACACAGTAGAAGATTCAGTCTTTTTTCCTATGTTGACAACTGGGTGACATTTGACAGCCTGACATCAGCTTAATGCATTTGTAAGTGTTAGGTTCTAAACATTATTGTTTGCTCAATTATTTTCTTTTCCTGCATTTAAATCCTTAGTTTACAATTAACCCCATCAGTGTCAGAGAGTTATTTAGCATGTTAGATGGCTCTCCTGCACTGAAAGGGTTAAGCAAGAGCCACTTCTTTGAAAAATGTAGGACCTTATGCAGACTTCAAAAGATGAACTCTGGAGCATGCCAACTGTGCCACGAGAGACAAATTAAATGAGGCTTTTAACCCCATTGAATGCTAGTAAGGTCTCCAATGCATTGCTTGACAATATGTTGTTGTAGACCTATCTTGCAGGCAAGCAGTTAAAATCCCCATTTAACACCTTCACGACACATGACATACCAGGACGTCCAGTCTTTCCCATCGCTAAAGCAGAACTACCACCCCTGTTAAAATCTGGCCCAAATAAATACCCATCTGGCGACTAGCTGCTTAATAGCGCTAGTCACCAGAATTATTACCTGGTTATAGAGAATTAAACACTTTTCTCAGACTGACAGCCGTTCGGCTCCAAAAGGGACTGACAGCACAGGTGCGCAGACGTCACTATGGAAAGATGTCTGCGCTGTTTCCTGGCTGTCTGTCCGGGATCAGTGTTTAATTCTCAATAACCAGGTAATAATTCTGGCGACTAGCGCTATTAAGCAGCTAGTCGCCAGATGGGTATTTATTTGGGCCAAATTTTAACAGAGGTGGTAGTTCCGCTTTAAAGGGATAGTAATACTTAAAATGTAAAAAAAAATATGATGTAGGGTTTATCCCCCTGAGTAAAACAAAGGTACTTCCACTTCTGAAAGGTGTTTTATTGAAAAGTTATTACAGCTCAAAGTTTAATTTTTTAGGTGCAGGATCACAGTGGCCTGAAATTGTACAGTGGTGCTGTTGCTACACCATCCTATGGAGATTTATGGTCCTGGGACCAGAGCTGTCCATAGGAGTGTGTAGCAACAACACCACTATACAATTTCAGACCACTGTGATATTGCACCTAAAAAATACAGCTTTGAGCTGTAATAACTTTTCAATAAAACACCTTTCAGAAGTGGGAGTACCCTTGTTTTACTCAGGGGGATAAACCCTAAAACTTATTTTTTTTTTTATTTTAAGTATTACTATCCCTTTAAGGAGCAGTGATGATCCTGGAACTTAATTACGTGATCTCCCTGCCGGCCGGTGAAGAAAAAAGAAAAGTACCCTCGTCCTCTAGCACACCCTACCCCTAGACCAGACGGTCTTTAACCCTTTAAAGAGCAATGACGTGCCGGCACTTAAGGACCAGTGATGGTCTTGGCACGTCATGGAATTCCGGGATCCCAGCTCGGCTGCATGCTACCTGTGGATCCCAGAATTCATTGATCAAAAACAATTATCTGTGGTCCTTAACTACTAGCTGTGGCTGGTCTTTAAGGGGTTAAACCCATAGGCGTGTTTAACCCTCCCACACACACACACACTTCCTGTGATGCAAAGTTTTTTCCATAACTGCATCTGTTTAGTTTACTGAATGCATCCTATAGAAGTAAACAGCAAAATATGAGCAATTCTGGAACATACCATAGGTGGCAAATATAATTTCCCTTAATCACCTTGATTTAAATTGGAATGTTTCCTTCACTTCTGTGATGCAGTTAGTTTGCCACAGAATTGCTCATCTTTTGCTTTCTGTGTAAGGCCCATAATTGGCTGAGAGTTTGGAAAAACTGTTCCATGCAATATTCTCATATGGTAATGGTATTGAAGTCTTTATTCCAATCTGGCCAGAGAAGAATGCCCTTTGTTTTCATTGACACTGTTTCACATAGTAACAGCTTGTTGTATTTTAGCCTTTTTTTTGCCAGAGGGCAGGTTTATTTTTAAGTCACTGAACTCTGAATTTGCTTTTTTTTTTTCTTTTCCAAGATTGGGAGCAGCTGCAGTACTTGCAAGTTACAGGTTAGAGACTTGATTTACAATATGTAAAAGGGAAGTTCTCTCTCCTCCCCTCTTTTGTATTTTTTTTTATTTTTCCTAATAAATGTCTTTTAACTGGTAGTCATCTAAAAATAGCAAGCCGTCCGACTAAAAATAGAGCAGCACGCAGGCTTGCCAAGGAAAATGAAGAGGAATGGGCGTGGAGCACAGAGGCCTGAGTAACCCAGCGCGCTATTCATTCAGACATCCCTGGGAGAATGTAGGCCGTGATAAAGTGCCCTTGAAAAACCGCAGGCCTGGTCTGCTCTCTTCAGACTTCAGGGTGCCAGTAAACATCTCAACCCAAGGATATCAATTTTTTTTCTCACATTGATCGTAAACACTTTATGAAAGACAAGTCTTTGTTTCCCCAGGCCTTGCTGAAAATGTCTGAATATACATAAATATATATGTTGTTGTTTTTTTTACCTCAAAACCTACAAGAATAATATTTCAAATGTAAGAAGTGCCTTGATACAACCACCTCAGACATGCAAGGGGTTCATGAGTTTGATCGTTAGTGTTACACTGAGATTTTATTTAACCCGTTGAGTGCTAGAGAGATAGCCAACGGTACCTCTCTGGCACTCAAAGGGTTATAAAAGTTCCCACAATGCCAGTTTCAGAACTACTCCGGCACTTAAGGACCTTTTTTTTTTTTCTTATCTGATTCAGTGCTCCCCGAACAGTGTTCAGCTGTGCTGGGAGCCCTGAAATCCATGACGGTCATGGCACGTCATTAGTCCTTACCACATGTTGGGCCCCTGATGTGCCAGGACTGCCATGTGTCCTTAAGGCGCTAACCCTTTGAATGCCAGAGATGTACGGAACGCATTGCGAAGCAATGCGTTCTGTGCCCCTCTGGCACTCAAAGGGTTAAAGAACTATTTTTTTACCCAAATTAACTAGCACACATGAACTAGTAAACCAGTAAGACCTAATACCCTTCCGGTCAGTACCGTACAGTTCAAGAGCAGATGTCTGTTAAATATCAGTGTTTTCATTTGCTTCATCCTGTATAATAAAACAATAGAATGTTTGTCCGATACAGTCATGCGCAGTAGAGAAGGCCAAAAGCACAGAATGCGGGGAGGTATAGGAATGCTGGGAGCATTCTGTGCATTTGGGCAATCTCTACAACGCATGATTGCATCGCATGCACCACCAGTGAAGCAGTGGCAGTACGCAGAGCAGGACTGGCCTCTTAACCCTTTGAGTTCTAGAGGGGTACGCAACACACTGCAAAGCAATGCGTTGCATACCCCTCTGGCACTCAAAGGGTTAACATCACCCGGACCTTGGCCTGTGTACATGGGTTTTTACACTAGTCAGTAAATAAATCCATATTTTTAATAGCTGATAGTCTATATATAGATTAGTACCCATTTAGTAGTCGGGAAGGCTTATAAAATTCTCGTTTTCATGGTTATACAGTAGCAAAGGTTGAACTTGATGGACTTATGTCTTTTTTCAACCTAATTTACTATGCATGTAACTATGAATAATACATCACCATCATTATCAATAAAAAAATGCAGCCCTCACAATTATGGCTTCCTGATCATGAGGCTCATCACAACTGAAAACACTTGGAGGACGTGGACTATTGCATTCATTAAAATGTTAAAAATATGATACAAGCAGACTAGGTTATCCCACAATTAGTCATTTGCACCATTTTTTAACCCCTTAAGGACGATGATGTGCCAGAACCTTAAGGACTGCTAACTGTCCTGGCACATCATGGGCAGGCAAGTAAAAAAGTGTGTTGGTCCACCAGCGCACCCCACCCCTGTGCTGTGCGGTCCTTAAGGGGTTACACTGTATTTGATAAGTGTTCTCACTAGTTTTTATTTTACAGATTTCCATTGAAGTCTATGGAGACAGTTGTATAAGAAACATTTGATAACGTTATCAACTTCAGTGGAATTCATGCCTAAATTGTTAGCATATCCTCTGATATTTACAGGGTCAAAATGTATTTTGTAATTTAAAAAGGTTAATATGTTTTATATAATTTTAATGTTTTTGATGGTGATAGACTAAATTGTTTGTTCACCGCCTCTAGTCCTTAAAGGGATAGTATTGCCAAGTTTTAAAAAGGTGAATCTTGTAGGCATTAAAAAATTAAAGGGATAGTATTACTTAAATTTTACTATCCCCCATCTTGTAGCCCTTAAAAAACTGAAGTAAATGAGAGATAGCCGCTTTCAGAGTTCCCTCTCCCATGACGTCAGCATTCTAGCTGACAGTAGGGGAATCCGTTCCCTGAGCAAGCGGAGGCTCTTCAGCAGAGCCGAGATCGCGCTATGTAAGAAGAAATACTTCACTGAAATGGTCTTTCTTTTTCCATAATGTGATCTTGGCTCTGCTGAAGAGCCTCCGCTGGTCCCGGGACCGGATTCCCCTGATGTCAGCTAGAGCACTGACGTCAGGAAAGAGGGGAAAAAAAACAAAACTTTGAAAGTGGATATCAATGCAGCCATTTTGTGCCATTTCCAGAACGAGTATCCTACACAGGGCTTGGACTCTCCTTCTCTCCTCTGCTGATTAACCCTTCACCTGCCATATAATTCTAATTTAGCGATCTCTGGGATTAAACTTTAGTCCTACACACTGTGCTTGGGTGATTTCTTATACTATAAGGTTATTTGACACTGTGAGACTGTCTATACCGTTGGAGCTTGGGGCCAGACCTAACACTAAGGATGCTGGGGTCTCTGTATCCCCTATTGTGCATTGCACTCCCTGTCAGACAGGTTTACCTAGAGAATTCTCAGGTCATTTATGACAAGGATAGGGCTCTCCACTTGTTAAATGTGGTGAGTTGTCTCAAGTTTTATGTACATCACCCTGAGTCTATCAGGCAAACTGACACGCTGTTCGTCATTCCTGATGGTCCTAGGGCAGGAAGACCTGCATCCACAATGACTATTGCTTCTTGGATCAAGTCCACTATTCGTAAGGCTTATGAGCTGAGGAAGAAGCCTGTCCCCTTTCGGGTCACGGCTCATTCTACAAGATCTATTGGGGCTTCTTGGGCTGACAAGAATCAGGCCTCTGTTGATCAGTTGTGCAAGGCTGCCACTTGGTCAACTGTGCACACCTTTTCAAAGCATTACCGTGTTGATGTGCTGGCATCGGCTGATGCCAGCTTTGGGACATAAATCCTGGAGGCAGTCTTGCCTATCTAGGATCGTGGTGCTTCCTTCACTTTTGAGCCTTGTTGGCTCTAGTTCAATGTGCTGTGTAACAGTTTGGGGTGTTGTTACCCCTGTTCAGTGGCCGTTGACACTTCATTGTTTTGTTGGGCTGTCTCTGATCTGATAGTTAATATATGCACTGGTGACTTTGGGGGCCTTGTGCCTGTTCCTTTCCTTCCTTCCCATCTCTGGGAAACTCAGTGGTTGTACATCCCAAAGTTACCAGTAACCTGTATTGGATGACAGAAAAGGGGATTTTAGTCTTGCCTGTTAAATCCTTTTCTCTTAGTCCATACAGGTTACTGGTCTCCCACCCTGTCAAGGGACCATGCTTGGCTCTCCTGTGGCAGACCATGGGGGTCCTTCAGGGTCATGCTCACAGGAGTCTTCTTTCCCTTCCACTATCTAGTCAATAGTTAGTGTCTCAAATCTTTCTGGAGCTGGTTGGCTATTTGCAACCAAGGAGAGAGGGTAGGCTCCACCCCCTGCGTACAATTCTAGAATTGTTCCTGCCTACTTCAAGGGCGGATCGCCTACCCAAAGTTACCAGTAAACTGAATGGACTAAGAGAAAAGGATTTAACAGGTAAGACTAAAATCCTATTTTATATGGCACCTCACAGTGTACGCAGCACCTTATAATAGTAATGTGTTACAATAAATAATGAGGATAAAAAGGTGTCACAGTCATAGAAATAATAGGAGAGAGGTTCCTGCCCTAATGAGTTTACAGTCTAAATGGGTAATAGGAGACAGACAATAGGGTATGTAGTTTATGTAGCAACTAGATGTTATAACGTTTTCATGTTTTAATTAAATCGTCAGTTTGCAGAAAATAAACAAGTAAAAATTGCTCTGTACCCTACTTCCGGACAGACTGTGGTTACCAGCTGTGTACCGCAGTCTGTCACTCTTCCTCTGTTCCCCTCCCTCTATCCAGGCTCCTCCAGTGATGGAGGCTTTCTACATGTAAGCTGGAGTGATCTCTGGCCAATGAGAGAGCTCCAGGTAACATTCAGAAATCCTCCATCATTGGAGGAGGCTGAATCCAGGGAGGGGAGCAGAGGAACAGTTACAGACTCCAGTACAGAGCTGGTAACCACATTCTGTCTGGAAGTAGGGCACAGGGCAATCTTTTCTCGTTTATTTTCGGCAAACTAATGATTTTATTAAAAAATGAAACCATTATAACATCTAGTTGCTACATAAACTAACTATTTAGACCAACACGTATAGGGGTGATAGATCCCCTTTAAGTTTTCCTTTAATGCTACACTGATGGATTTTTTTTGTAATATGGAGAAATCTGGCAGTTGTATATGTCCACTGAGAAAACTATAAGTCAAAAGCAGACAAGACAGAATCATATATTTTGATCAAAGATAAGAACCAAAGGACCCAAAGTCAATGTTTTTCTTTTCACACTTCTATGTTCTATTCCATTTGTCTCTACATATTTGCTGTCTTCCTGTAGCCTACATTTCTCACGTATCCACCTAGTAGAGGAGAAGTTTATTACCTTTCCATGACATGTAACTCTGTGTTGATATATAGCTTCACTTGAAAGAGTGTTAGCCTATGATTGGTTATCACTGCTGTTGTATCAAACATCGGCATATTTTACAGTTCAGTAAAACAGATATACAGACAAATATAAGAGCAATAAAACTATGATATTAAAGGAACACTTTAACCCCAAAACTGTTTTTAACAGTGTAAATGTAAAAAGTATCTTCTTTAAAAATGATGAGAGGCGATTTCTTAATCTTTTTATTAAAAATCTGCACCCTTTTGGCACACCCTTTATTTTTAATCAAATTGTATAATAGGGATTAAATGTATTTTATATTGATAAAAAAAAGTATTCTATCTTTACAATCCCCCATTGAAAGGCTGTTATGTTTCATAGCTTTTGCTGCGCTCAGTATTGTGGTATTTCTGTGAAACAATTTCAGTCTCATTATGGAGCACCAGTATACTAAGTAAGTGACAGTAGTGAATGATCCTTCAATAATCTGCTTTAGAGAATTCAAAATGACAGCTGTCATGTCAGCAGCTTCTTAACTCCTTAACGGCCAGTGACGTGTCAGGACCATCACTGCTGGCGGTCCTGGCACGTCACCTATTTTTTACTCACAGCGCTCGTGTGGGAGTGCTGGAGTAGAAGCGAGGGCTGAAATTGACCGCTCCAAGACTGGAGTAGTCCCTATCTATCCCCTGATGAGTCATGTGTGCTGGCACGTCTAACTTCACTATGCGGTCCTTAAGGGATCACACACCCCAGGACCACTGGTCCTTAAGGAGTTAATAAACAGAAAAGGATTTACCTTAGTAGTAAGCAGACTTAAAGGAACAAAAACAACTAAAAATGATATAGGGTTATACACACTTAATTCTCACATTTTTGAGGCCAAAAATCTAGTTTAATGTATGCTGTATGGGTGCTTTGGTTTCTTCTTTTTCCAGGTTCCCATTCCAGTAGGAATCCTGTTAGGTGTCTCCAAAATGCTGTTGTTGGATTGTCTGTGAGTGGGCTGAGATAAGATAGAAGAGCAATGGGTACTAGTCTAAATACATTAACCCTCTGAGTGCCAGAAAGGTGTCCAATGCATTGCGCTGCAGTGCACTAGATACCTCTCTGGCACTCAATGGGTTAATAACATTAGCGTAGCACAAACATTTGAAAAAATTGTTTCTATGTAGGACAGGCTACACATGCATTAACCCTTTGAGAACCAGAGGGGTGTGCAACATATTGCTTTGCATTCAGTGTTCACCTCAATGGTCCTCAAGGGGTTACAAATGCAAGATTATTTTTTTATATTTTAGGGAATGAACATAAAATAGGAACATTTTACAGATGCCAGTACATATTTACAATTTTGTAACCCAACTTAATTTTTTTCGTATTAGTGTCCCTTTAATACTCGTAGCCACACCCATAATCACACCTCTTTCCCCACTCTCAGACACATAAACTGTAGCCTGGTATAGAAAATACACTTACCCCCTCACATAACACAAAAAATACTTCAGCTAGCTGGTCAGTCAGGGATATTATAAACTGTCTAAATGAACCCCTTAATGATCAATGACGTGCCAGGACCATCATGACTCATAAGGGGCTTGGTCAATAACCATACCTGGGAACTCTCCGGATTTGCCCCGGAGACTCCGGTTCTGACAGAGCTTTACCGGGTCTCCGGGGCAGAGGCAGATTCCTCCGGATGTGGAGAGTTTCTATTGAAACTCTGCCACATCTGCTTTTCCTCCCGTTGTGCCTCCGTCCCCAGCCTTCTGTGTGACACATTTAACCCTCTGAGTACCAGAGTGGTACGGAATGCATTGCTTTGCAATGCATTCCGTACCACTCTGGCACTCAAAGGGTTAAACCCCCCCCAACAATCGAGTTAAGCCCCGCCCCTTTTTGACGCGATTAGCGTCATTTTTGTTACCCCCTGCTGAACAGAGGACTACCCTCCGGGTAGCCCTCAGCAGGAAGTTCCCAGGTATGTCAATAACGATAAAATGTCCCTCACTTACTTCAAGCTCTAAGTATAACCTCTGCTACTGGGGCTGGAGGTTTTGACTAGTCTCCCTACACCGGTGCGCTTCTTCCTTTCCTCCTACCCTTGTTTGTCTCGTTCCTTCCCCTTTCTCTCCCCACCTTTTTTTTTTTCTTCTCTCCTTCACCCATCAATACATTTGGTTATAGTTCTGTGTCCTTTTTGCACAGTTCCTTCTGTTCCAGGGATTGACCTTTGTGTCACTTTTGGTTCACTTTTGTGTTGAATGATGCTCATATATGACTTCCTACATACACTTGTATGTATTTTACTATACCTTGCATCTGCAGTTATTTTGTGACATATTCATTATCTTTAATTCTGTATCGCTGCTTAACTAGCAATAAAGATTTATTGAAGAAAATAAATAAATAAATATCCCTAAAGTATGGGCCAAATTGTGTTATGCATATTGGTATATACCAGGGGTTATATGTGGGCTATTTGATCAGAAAGCCATAAGTGTGAGGGACCTAATTATTTGTTTACAGACTGTCATCTAATCAATGATACTGACTGATTTATTTATTGATAAACAGACAATACATTGGATACCTCTCTGGGTTAACCTTTTGAGTGCCAGAGGGGTACGCAATGCAATGCGTTGCGTACCCCTCTGGCACTCCAGGATTAACCCCTTAACAACAATCCGACTGATAGACCCATGACGTACTATGACCGCCATGGAATTCCGGGCTCCCCCGGCGGCTGCATGCCATTTGGGGAGTCCGGAACCGGAAGAAGCAATAAAAAAAATGTTCCATGGTCCTTAACAGACTTCTCCGAACGGCCGGTCGTTAAGGGGTTAAACATCTATTAGTCCAAAGGGTAGGCAAGGCATGCACTGTGGTATTTACCATCTACAAGGAGATATAAACATACTGTACTGCAGCTCTTACAAAAATATACATGCTAATGGAAACCTTAACCCATGTAAAATAATAATAATAAACAGTTCAGCTTGTTTTACAGTGATTATGTTTATAATTTAAGCCATAGCTCAGACTGACTTAACCCATTGGATGGGAGAATGGTCTCCAACAAATTGCTTAACAATGAATTGGAAACCTTCTTCACAACCAAGGGGTTAATTGTTTCTTGAATTCTGTCATCACATTTGATGCTGGATGGATCTGCAGTCTGGTGTGCGTATGCACAATCAAGAAAGGTTACGTGTATCTGATTAGACTGGCCAAACACAGCGACAGGGTGTGGAAAAGTTAGCTGAATTTACAAGGGCGCTAAAGCCCATGGTATTGTTTTTTCAGTTCCTGTAAGACAGCTGTTGATAAGAATTAGAAAACAAGAGCTGATAATTGATGAAGGGGCCTGAAACCATTTCAAGAAGAATTGAGATCCTTGTTTCCAGGCACACTAACGTCTCTGGTCTTCCTTCTTACAAGACATTTTGTCTTGTTGTATATTGCCCCCCCTGCTCTTTGTAATGCATGCAGACCACAAGTGACTCTTTTATGTAGTACACTGCCTGTAATTGTGCTTATGTGGTGTATTAGTAATTACCAGGCTGAATTCCCATATTGTATCCTTATTGCGGGCATGGAAAATAGGACACGCCATCCTGCTCAGTCACATTTCTGCCTAGATAGCGAACTACTTATAGTAATGTTTCTTAAGACCAAGGCTTTCATGACCAAATGCATTTTTAATTTTAGCATGAATAAATCCTTACTATGTCTAGGAAATATAATATTTACATTATTTACATATTCTGCTACGACGTTAATCAATAATCTAAAAATAGGACGCATTTTAATGTCACAAGTAATTTGAATGTATGGTGCTGAAATAAAGCATGTAGACTTAATAGGCTGTGGTGGTCAAATTTAATGTGTGTGATAAACTAGTGCAATTGTAAAATGCATGTACTTGTAATTAAACATACTTCCCTGACATATAATTTATAGCCTGCTACTGAAATATAGCTGTGCTAAATAACATATGGAACCTTTACTGAGGGAAGTACATATCATTTCCTTAATATTTTTAGGACTCATTTGTATAAGCTAGTTACAAGAAACATTAACGTAACAAGCTATTTGTTGATCCTTTTAGGATGTATGTTAATTTATACTTTACATAGTACTGTATATATTATGTATTCCACTAAGTATTAGATTACATTTTTCAAGTCGTAAATCTTTATAGCACACCAGTCACCTTAATGCTCTAGAGTCGTTCTTTACTTCTTCCTTCTGTAAAAATAAATATATTTTGTATAGTAGCATTTTGCTTCAACTATTCAAATATACAGTATTTCTTTTTATTGGCACTTATTATATGAAAATGTTAAATAATCATGCAGATCAAAGACTAAAAAGAATAAACTTTGACATTTTTTGACTTGAATTAAACAGTTATATCCTTTTTTTGGGGAAATATACAAAAAAAGTTTTTATTATGACATAATATTATCAAGAATAAAATAAACTGGGGTACTCACACTGTTGGAAATTGTTTAGTTTAAAAGTTACTGTAGCTCAAACTTTAAAAAAAAAAAAAAAAAAATCCTTTGAGTGCCAGAGTGGTATGCAATACATTACAATGCAATGTATTGATTACCTCTCTGACACTAAGAGGGATCATGCAAACTGATGGCACCCCATAGTAGGTGATAGGAACAGTACCACCTGATGGGCAGAAAAAAAATTGCAGTTAAATTATAAATAAATAAATTAGCAATGTGAGCTATAATAAGCACAATAACATATATTTTTTCCCAGATAAAACATGTAGTGCTTCTTTAACCCCTTACCTGCCAGAGTCTTCTCCAACTAAGTGCTTCACAGTGCTGCTCAGAAGTTAGTGGTTGGGAGGTGACTAACTTACTGCTTTGATAAAAAATAACAATTTTAAGTTGATTAAGCCTTTTTTTCAGAGGAATATTTTCATTGTGCTGCAGCCCCTCTGGTCCTTGAAGTGTTAAGTACAGTTTTGTTTTTTGTTTTTTTTTGGTTTTTTAAGGGCCAGCATAGATTTACAGCACATCTACATATTTATTCTTATATCCCCTTTAAGAAACGTTTCATAAAAATAAGAAGAGTTTAGTCCTCTGAATAAAATCTTGCCTAAGTTTGTACCCTTGAACCAGGGAATAGGAATAACCCAGTTGCCCTTTTAGATCCAGGATCCTATCTAACTGTATGTGTAACTATGCACCATATTTATAAAAGCAAACTGGAGTTATTGTGACATAAATCAACTGCACCATACGGGCCAAATAAAAATTCCTAAATTCCAGTGCACTTGAATAGAGCTTTTTAACCCCTTGGATGCTTTGCAATGCATTGGAGACCTCTCTAGCATTTAAAGGGTTAAAATCCCAATTTAATTTAAGAGAGATATTTTACTTACCCCTTATGAAGCAGCTGGTTTACTACACACTAACTCCAGCTTGCTTTTATAAATATGGGCCAACGTAACTAGACTTGTTTACTAGTTCAAGCTGAAATATCAGCTTTTGCACTCTGTAGTTTTCATTATTATATTATATATAAAGCATCTGGTGTATTTGTTCAGAAAAAAAACATCTTGGCATCTGTGCTCACCCATCATCCTTTGTGTCAGCACTTTGACCTTGGGGTATGACCTCACAATCAAGATTGTGCCCCAGGGTCAATGTGTCATTCCATAAGTTGACTCTTTTATGATAAGCTATGTTTTAGGTGATACATTCTATTTAATTCTGAGTACCAGAGGGACGTGCATAGCTTTGCAATGTGTTGCATACCTCATTGGCACTCAGAAGATTGAATTAACACATTGGGTGCCAGAGGGGTATACAATGCATTGCTCTGCAATTTGTTGCATACCCATTAGGCACTCAAAGGGTTAACTGCAAAAGAAAATAGCATTTCTAATGTTATATATGTATTTATGCTAAAGGTGAACTATCTCTATAAAAATAAATGGTTATATGTCAAGAAGACTCATCCAATTATGTGTCCATATAGGAAGGATGAACTGAAGCTATATTAAATGGTTCTCCTTAAACATATACAAACTTATACAAATAGATATACCAGACAGTTGCTTGAAGATCTCCTTCCTAAGAAAGTTTTGCTAAACAAATTAAGATCCACTTATTTCTATAGATAAAACTCCCCTAAGCTTTGGCATAATTCGCTGAATGCCTAAACACATGAAAAATTAGACTCATATAAGCCCTACTTACAAAAGATAAATTGTGTCAGGCAAATTTAAATGAACACAAATGCTATAATACAAATATTAATATGAAATACCATTTTGTAACATTCTCAGAGATGTGGCCAAGTTTCCATTTCTTAATCGAATATATGCAGGGATATCCGGTCTTATTTGCATCAGGCGGCTCTGCAGCTGAGCCAAGATCGCGTTAGTGAAAAATAATTATTTCACTGAAACAGTCTTCTACGTGTGCTTGGTTTGCCCTTCTGCCTTTGTTCAAGAGAAAGCAGCATCAGTCAGCTAAAGTCCATAAAATTCAGATCATGCCAAATCACCCCTGTTGATCCAGAGGAAGACATAAAAAACCCATTGAAGCCATTTCCAATTAAGTCCCAAGTGGGTAAAAAAAATTCCTTCCTGATATTTCCCTGGATCAACTGCTTGAAGCCAACTGTCATAATTTTCAATTTCCTAGACAAGTAGTTGAACAGCCCGTTACACGGGCCACAGTGCCTCTGGCAGCCGGTCGTGGGGCAGTCACGCGCAGCAAAGACTGGCCGTGCCGTGGCTGATACAGAGCTGGACGCTCCTTCGGAGCGCCCAGCTCTGTATCAGCCGCGGTGCGGGCAGTCTCTGCTGCGCGTGACTGCCGCACGCGCAGCAGTGTCTACTGCGCATGTCGGGCGTTACACACAACTTGGCGAATTATTATATAGGATAGGTACCCATTACATTTTTGAAAGTAGTTACAGTATCAGAAAGCACAGCATACTGGGGCAAAGAATTCCATAACTTTATTGCCCTTACTGTAAAAAAAAACAACTCCTGCCTTTGTTTTAGTCAAATGTGTCTTTCCTCTAGTCTTAAAGGGTTAGTAATGTCCGCTTATGATGTCATGCTATATTGTAGATATTAAAAAAGAAATTATTTGGAGCAAGTCACGTCTCTCAAACCTTTATGGTTTGAGAGATATAACGTTTTAAAGTTCACACCTCTCTACCCTTGCACTGATGTCAGCTGTAAAGCTGACTGAAGGAGATTTGAGTATTGTGACTTGAGGCGGCTCTTCAGCAGAGCTGAAATACCGCAATCTAAAAAGAAATACTTCATTGGAACAGTCTACAAAGAGTGCCTTGTTTGCAAGGACACTTTGTAGACCGTTCCAATGAAATATTTCTTTATGGACTGCAGTATTTCTGCTCTGCTGAAGAGCCGCCGGCTGGTCCTGGGACCAGCATCTCCTTCTGTCAGCTATACAGCTGACATCAGTGCAAGGGGAGGGGAGGGGAAATTTAAAATGTTATATCTCTCAAACTATAAATGTTTGAGAGACGGGAATTGCTCCAGATAATTAATTTTTTGAATATCTACAATATAGCATGACATTATAAGAAGACATTACTAACCCTTTAATGGATGACCCCTTGTTGAGTATATAGTTTGGCTAGTCTCACTTCATACCTCAGATCCTCAGTCAATGTGCATGAGCTTGTTTAACCCCTTAATGACCAGAGGAGTACACAGTGTTTTGCAAAGCAATGTGTTGCATTCTCCTATGCTGTTTAAAGGTTAAAGGGGATATTTAACCCCTTTACAACTTTGCCTAAATTGTTTTATCTACTGTATATAATGAAAAGTGTATACACGTAAAAAAACAAAACAAAACAAAACACTTGTTTGGAGAAATTAAAAGTATACACTTTTCATTATTTACACTAGATAAAATGATTAAGATTAACATGTACAATGACCTGCTTTTATGGCGTTATTATATTGAGGTGTTACTTCCCCCTTTCGGTTGTGTTTTAACCCCTTGAATCTTAGAGAGGTCACCAACGCATTACTTTGTAATGTTTTTAAGACCTCTAGCTGTCAAGATATTAGAAGTCTCATTCAGAGCAGGGGAAGTTTGGAGAATTGCTATTTCTCTCCTATGGGGCAGATGGTGCACTTCAGAATGGCTAATTTTTTTCTTTTGTGGATAAGAACCAAAATGCCCTGTTGTATTATTCATTATAGCAGGCAAAGCTGACCTGTTTCGATGGTCACAGTCAACATCATCAAAGCACAAGCTGTATTATAATGAGTGAGAATGAGTGAGACACGTCTCTGTTTCTCAAGTGGTTTTAAAAATGTGTGTAAAGAGAGGTGGACAATGTAATATACCGCAACACCTTTCCGTCGTCACTCAAAGGGTTAAAACTGTTCTTGCCCAGAAACCCGTTAAAGGTACTACCTGTTTTTTTTCACCATCCCATATCTATTACAAGACTGTTTCATTGCCAAACCTGACAGTGGTTTTGTTTTGCGGTCCTCTGTGGTTTATGGGAAGACCACCTAACTCAAATTTGTGCATGACCAGATCTAAAATTACATTTGATTCCTTCTGGAGAAGAATAATGCATCTGTTGAGTTGCAGACTTACTTAATATGTGAAATCTAGGTTTTAACATGGCTTGTTTTGTGTGCCATCATTGTGGTTTTTCTGCTAGTCAACCTAACTAAGAAAAAAGTCTATTTTTTATTTCCAGAGCAGGTACTTTTTGTCCAGAGGTTTTGGGCTGTTCAAACCGTATGGGATTATGTATCACTGCAAACTGGAGAAATTCTGGGATGAATTATCTGTACCATGGGGGACAAAGAAAAACTCCCATTGATCAAAAAGGGACTTTTATCGGACTGAATGCTAGAGTGGTCTCTCAATCATTCAACGGGTTAACCCTTTGAGTACCAGAGAGGTATGCGTTGGATACATTTTTTTGCCACTCACAGGGTTAACAGACCCATTTAAATCAACAGGAATTTTCTAAAATGTTATATCGTGCAGATTTCTGCTCTGCTGAAGAGCCGGGACTAGCCTCTCCTTCTGTCAGCTATACAGCTGACATCAGTGCAAGGGGAGGGGAAATTTAAAACGTTATATATATCACAAACTACAAATGTTTGAGAGACAGCAATTGCTCCAGATAATCATTTTTTTAATATCTACAATATAGCATGACATTATAAGCGGACATTACTAACCCTTTAATGGATGACCCCTTGTTGAGGAAATAGTTTGGCTAGTCTCACTTCATACCTCGGATCCTCCAGTCCCTTTATCAGTCAACCCCTTAATGACCAGCTGAGTGCACAGTGTTTTGCAAAGCAATGTGTTGCATTCTCCTATGCTGTATGCTGTCATTCTCCTATGCTGCCCCAGAATTGCTCCTGTTATCTAACATAAGGACTTACATCATATAGCTATATAAACTTTTTTTGCGCTGGACTGGTGTAGTCTAGGGCAGGACATTAACATTTTAGAATCTTAAAATGCTTACATAGTTATAAATAACCATGGATGGGACTTTGATCTGTGGAGAATCCTTTTCAGGGTTTTCAGGCTGTAACTGGCTGTAACTAAAGGCATATAAAACCTCTGGCACTCAAGGGGTTAAGGACCAGAGTAGTTTGTGAAGCAATGCACAGCATACCCCTTAGGACCCTAAGGGGTTAAAATGTAGCTCAGTAAATACCGGTACCTGCACATACAATGCACATAATACCTAGGGAAGTCCTTCTGTTGAACACATTAGGAGAAAGGAGGGGCTATCTCAGGAAAATCAATTACACCATAGGGAAGAAATAAAAATATAAGTTCCTTTACCCAAATCCAGTCTTCTGGACTCACTAACAGGTCAGGTTTTGACCCTTTGAGTGCCAGAGATGCATTCAATGCATTGGATAACTCTCTGATACAAAAAGGGTTAAAGGTATATCTGATTAAGCAAAGTAGATTACAATGACTGATCCACTGATTAATCAATGACTGATCCACTGATTGATAGAGTAGGGCTAACATTAAAAAACACTGCTTTAGGGTATAGTCCCCTTGTAACATTCATTTGAAACATTGGTTTTCAGACTGTTTTCAGTGGGGTGTCTTGAAGAAGTTCTAGAGGTTCTCTTGAGCAAAGGTCAGTAATAGTATTATCTGTGGTTCTGTGACTGCCATTGGATGAGTGGAGGATGCAATTCTGTGTGTTTTATTTCTCTTCTAATAAGCAGTGCAAGCTAGCCTATGCTTGGAAGCCAATGTCATCAGATATTATTACAAAATAGTGTATATTTTAAGCTAATATTTTAGTCTTAAAGGGTAAGTAAAGGATGGATAGGAGGTGGCCTTGTAACTAAATGAGGTTGTCTAATAGCTATTGGAACCAAGTTTCCACTGGTTGAAATGCTGAGTGAGGCGCTAACATCACCTAGCCTTGCAGTTTAGGCATGTCTGCAGGGCTATCCATGCGTGAAACAGAGCATTTTAAGCTATGGGAGCTTGAGCTGGAGTAAACCAACTGCACTATAGGGGACAAATAACAATTTCTAAATATCTACTACTTCACAATGCATTGGAGACCTCTCTGGCATTCAGTGAGTTAAAAGCCCAATTTAATTTTAAAGGAATGTGTATTTGTCCCCTATGGTGCAGTTGGTTTACTCCAGAATAACTCCAGTTTTCTTTTATAAATATGAGCCTTGGTTCCCATAGCTGTTAGACAATCTCCTTTAGTTAGAAGGCCATTTCCTTTATATCCTTTACTGCCCCTTTAAGTTGCTGGTACCAGCTTGTATCTTATATTAAAGCAGAACTACTACCCATGTTAAACTTTGTTGCCAGAATTATTACCTGGTTATTGAGAATTATACTCTGCTCCCAGACTGACAAGCAGGAAACAGCGCAGACATCTTTCCATAGTGACGTCTGCGCACCTGGAAAGATGTCTGCACTGTTTCCTGCCTGTCAGTCCAGGAGCAGTGTATAATTCTCATTAACCAGGTAATAATTCTGGCGACTAGCACTTCCGAGCAGCTAGTCGCCAGATGGGTAATTATTTGGCACAAAGTTTAACATGGGTGGTAGTTCCGGTTTAAGCACTAATCTAATATTAACCTGGATGCTGGTGAGATCTCAGGTACCTGGGGAAGCTATGCGTTGGAGACCGTTGTAACACCCAGTGTGTTAACCTTTTGAGTGCCAGAGGGGTATGCAATGCATTGATTTGCAATGCGTTGCGTACCCCTCTGGCACTCAAAGGGCTACGTTTCAGCAGTGATTTCACTTGAAATGAAGGGGTACCCTCACTGTAGAAAGTTTAAGAATTGCTGTTTGGAAGTATCATCACTATTTGAATATCGACAATAAGTAGAAAATCAAAGCCCATGTTGTCATGTTATGTTGTGTGATCTAAAGCTGCCAATAGTAATTACACTGTAAAGTACAAAACTGTGCATGCACTTTAGGTTAGAGGGCAGATTTATTGCTTTGATCAAATGTACAGCACATAAAATATTCAGAGAAGGTAAATCATAATAAAGTCAATACTCCGTTTAAACAACAAACAGCTGTCACAAGCGGAATCAAAGGAGATCATAATCTTGCCAGAAAGTAATTCCTATTATACTCTGATATATTTTATACAGTGAGTCTCTATGCGGAAAGTATTTTTGATTCAAACAATAAATAGTCCACATATGTTTCATTGTTTGGCCACGTGACACTTTTTTTTACTTGTTTCTCATGTACAGGGCTGAATTTCTCAGTAGGTAGAGCAGGCAACTGCCTAGAGAGGAGCCTCAGCTGTGCTGGCCACAACCACATTCTAAATCACCTTTCACGTTAATCTAAGTTTGCATATTTGAAAACTGCATTAACCTCTTAACGACTGGTGACATGCCAGGAACATCACGCCTGTCTGGATGTTAAAGACTGGTGATGACTGTCCTGGCAAGTCATGGAGGTTTGTGATCACAGCATGGCTGTACCTCACACTTTGATCACAGAACACTTAGAGCAAAAAAAGTGCTGTGGCCCTCTAGATTGCCCCACCCCTGGACCACGTGGTCCTTAAGGAGTTAAAAACTAGCTATGTGTATTAGTGCTAGTCAAAAGGAGATATTCACACTTGTTACATATGCTAATGTATGTTAATTGCGGTACCCATGCAGTACCAGTGACATTCCGTATGCTAATGAAGTGTTTCATTGCCATTCCATATTCTAATTAAACATTTCTAGTGACGTGTTATATGATGATGAAGGTAATGTTGTTTCATATGCTAATGAAGCTTTGTGCAATACCAGGAAATCTTCACTTTCACTTTACCCAGAAATAATTGGGTGGCTACCTCCTGAACTGTACATCTGCTGGACTTTTGCTTACCATGACACATAAACAGTTTTTAATGCAGTTTTCATATATGCAAATTTAAATTAAAGCAAAAATTCCACTTTTAGTCCTATATAAATACAATATTTATATAGATAAACATTTTCAAACCCTAAAGTTGTCTTTCTTGAGTTGTGTATAGTATCCCCTGTCGTTAAGTGGGGTTGCCATGTCTTTTTGGCTCTTTAAGTGAAAGTGGGATCTTCTGTCTTCCAGTTGACCTGCCCCTTGGTGATATCTTGGCTCAATGTACAGATTTCTGCTGGAAAAAAACAAAATTAAAGTAAATAAATGAAATCAACCCCTGGCAGCCTCCTTTTTTTTAAACAGACTCATCCAGCAGAGATTGCTACATTGAACTGTACTTGTGACACTGAATGGTGATCTCCATATATAAGTCATATCCAGTGACACCATATGCAGAGACAAAAGATGGCAACTGTGTTGTCAAATAAGAGGATGGACGAAGAGCTAGCAATTACGATCAAATAGGGAAATTAAGTGTTTAGAAAACATTTATACATGTGGAACAACTGTGGGTCTATAGGGGACAAATAATCTTTAAAATTGATTTAAAATGTTACCCCTTGCATGCTTTGCAGATTGGGAATTTAATTTGTTCTGGTTGTTGCCCAATATGTATATTAACCCTCTGAGCGCCAGAGAGGTATCCAATGAATTGGATTAAGAATTAAAACATTATGTAGCACCTCACCAGCACTCAAAGGGTTAAAACATTAAACTTTTTTTCCCGTGACTATAGATAATTGTGAAGCATCAGTATTACTCTGAGACAAATGTAGAAATCAGTCAAAAAGAGGCTCCTATGTGTCATTTTAGACTTAGAGGCAGGGCTAACCAAGTGAAGCACACAACTACAATATCTGGCTTACTTTGCTGTACGGTGACAGACAAAGTGCCCACAGGAAATAGTTTTCTGATCCCCAGAATAACCGATCCCCAAAAATGCAGCATCTACTAGATTGGTAAGACCTCCCATAGCAGCAAACTTGCCACCCAGGAACTATTCCAAGAAAATATAAAAGAGAATCTAAATCAGAAATAAGCAACCTTTACTTCTCCAGCTGTTAGGGACCTCAGTTCCCATCATTCCCAACCAGGCAATGGGATGATGGAGTTGTAATCCCCAACAGCTGTAGAGCCATAAGGTACCTACTCTTCGTGTAGACTTAGATGCAAAAACATATATAAATTTACAATCAGGTCAGCCTTATCAGTTGTGTTATCAGGATCTAAAGGGTGGCAGTTCTTCTGTAACAATTTGCCATAGAGCTTTTCTTAATATGATTTTATAACTCATTAATGACTTCTGTTTCCTTAGAATTGCTTTCATTTTTCTTTCACTGCGGTGTCCAAGCTCCCGGAGTGTTATAAATATAGAACGGTATTATTACGCATTACAAAGGAACAGTTTTGGGCATAAATCTGAAGTCCTAAAGAAACTGGAAAATATCTAGTAAAAGTGGCATAGGCAGGATTTTATGGCTAAATATGGGTTTGCTGTACTTTAAAAATTCACAGAGAATCCTTGATTTTTTATTAATACTGACTTTACAAACAGAATGGAAAAAAAAGATTTGTGTCTGTTTTTCCAGTTGTTCTCTGGGTATTTGACATAATAATGAAGGGCCATTCCTATGACATAGTAATCTTTCCTAATGTATATATTTATATGAAGTTATAATTACTATTATTCTTGTTAGGCCTTACTCTTAGTACTGCCCCCAATGTACTATCTGTTTTGTTTTTCATAGGGCTAGTCAAGGACTCTGTGCTTGGGAGGCTGTTTTGTCAAGGACCCCATACGGAATAAAGGCCAAATGGGGAGCTATAACGATATTATATAATTAGCTGTGATTTATTTTACTTAATTATGTGTTCCTTCCCAGGGTACATGAAATGGTTAGAGCACCTGGCATTTGATTACTGAATCTAATGATGCTGGTTGTGATTCCTATGTCACATAGGTTTTTTTGTAATACAATTTCTTAGAACACATTGGGCCTTATCCATGAAATATGTGCAATTCTGGAGCAGACCAACTGAATCTTAGAGATGAAGTTCTATGGATTCATGCTGACTTAAACAGGACTTTGAACACCTTGAATACTAGAAAGGTCTACAGTGCATTTGTGGAGCATTACGTTGGAGACCTCTATAGCTTTCAAGGGATTAAGAGTACAATTTAAATCAATATGATATGTTTTGTCTAGAATAGTTCAAATGATCTACCAGAGAAAGATGCAGTTCAGTGGTGTGTGTATGTGTCTAATACATTGGAGAAATCACTAGCTTTCAGTGGGTTCATTTTGAACCAGTGTATTTATTCCATCAGTGTGTTGCCTCAGTCTCTTTAGCTGCTGTTAGAATGCGACCATCCTCAGAAAGCCATTGGCTGGCTGAGACTAATGGGAGTTGTAGTCCAGCAACAGCTCGCTCAGTCCTTAGATGTATAGTCACAGAATCTCATAGTATTACATTATTAAATTAACCCTTTGAGTCCCCGATGGGTGCACCATATATTGCCAAGCAATGTGTTGCATGCCCCTCTGCCACTCAAAGTGTTAAAAGACAGAGATGTATTTACCTTGTCTACAGTATTTAAATCTCTTATTAATATGGCTCAAAAGGCCATTTTCAGTAAGAAGTGCAATTTTGGAGCAAATCAATTGCGCCACAGGGGAAAAATTTAATTCCCTTTGATTTAAATTTGGATGTTAACCCCTTGAATTCTATTGAAGTCACCAAAGCAGTGCTATACAATGCATAGGAGACTTCTCTATGAACCAAGGGGTTTATAGATCAATGCACATAACAGACAAGAAAGTGTGTTTGTTTGGTTGTTTGTTATAAAACCTCTAATCACATTTGTATTAACCCTTTGAGTGCCAGAGAGAATGCGTTGGATACCTCTCTGGCATTCAAAAGGGTTAAATAAGAATAGTGCTGATGAACAGGCTAACCTTGTAACTCTTTATTTTCCTCACTAAACTGTACAAAACATAAAATATTGCTTGTATAGTCTGGCTTTTTATTGTTTATTTCAGAAGTGATTATTGTACCATATAACATATTAAATTGTCCCAAACCAAGGATAGGAGACCTTTATAGTCATCTGCAGTGAAGTCATTTTCAACAGCAATATTACTTACAGAGATCACCCATAAACAGGAGTCAGGATAAATCCTGTTACTTATTGGAATCATGACAGTAGCCTTAGTAAGTCAACTGTATGTCTTAAGTATACTGCAAAGAACCACAAAAATATTTGTTACTGAAGAAATCCTGCTGGTTAAAGCAAGAAGACCAACAAACACAAACAAGGCTTGATAGCAACAAAGATATGGACCACACTACAAAGTAGCAAACTAGGGCTAATAAAATCACAATACCTTTCCAATTCCTTAAAACGACAAGGATGACACACACTGCCATTTGTTTAAATTAGAGAAATAGAATGTTAATATTATTTTTAAATACATTCAATGCTACTATGAAGGACTATCTAATGAAATTTTTACTTAAAAAAAGTCATTTTTGTAAGACTAGAAGACTGGTGCATTCTAGTAAAACAAAAGTGGGGATTTTTAACAACAAGAGAAGTAAGAATGTGGACTTCTTTTCCTCAAGAAACTTATTGGCAGATCTTGTTAATATGTTAAAAAATATATTAGATACATTTTTAGCTCAGAGCAGTAGAGGTAATTGTGACAGTTGGTTATAATGCAGATAGGATATACATTCTAGAGATATTTGAGTGCCTTAAATAAATTCAAGGTCATTATGAGGGACCATCTAGTGAATGTTTTACTCAAAATGCTAAGCAAAAAAAATTCCATTTTTCCTCAAGAGACTGTATTGGCAGATCCTGTAAATACTTAAAAAAAATTATTAGATACCATTTTAGTTGGTTACAATCCAGATAAGATATACGTCCTAGATATATTTAAGTGCCTTATGGGGTCAGGAAGGATTTTTTTTACCAGTTTGGAGCATCATTGGAATTGGCTTAAGTGGATACCCCACTTTGCCTTCCTTGGGATCAATAAAACCAAAGGTGATATGGCAAAGACTGAACTTCATGTCTGCATGTCTCTTTTTAACCTCATCAGCTATGTTAATATGTTAAATAATCACTACCCTGAAACCTAATCTACAGTACTTAGCTGAAACAAAATCTACAATACTTATTCACTTCACCATAACTGGAGCAATAAATGGAAAAGTATCCACATCCACTGTTCAAATTTACAAGAGCCAAACTGAAGTATTGGTAGACAATGGTCATACTTCCTAGTGTCAGCTAATCTTGGGGCTGTTTTAAAAGGGCACGTTATACTGTAAAACAAAACCCCTTAATAAATAGTTCTGTCTATGCTGTGTGAAACCTTAGTTAAATGAGGTTCTTCAGGCTATATTTATCTAGTTATTGCATTTCTACATCTATGCAATTTGCCCATTTTATCTATATACTGCATTCCTGGGTCAGAAGTTATTTGGCGTCTCTCTCCAGCTACTCTGATGATCAAAACCAGCTGGGAAGTTATTGTTGGCTGGAGGGAATTGATTAGCAATAAAATATTGCCTCAAGAGGGGTATAGGTCTAAGCCTAGCTCTATGCTGTCAGGAGCAGGTTCAATGGCTGGGGAAATCTGATAGGGAGGTCTTATATCTCTTTCATACAAGTTACATGCTCCCTCTAAAGTGGGAAGAACAACATGGTAATTACCACTTTAAACGGAATTTCATTGACCAGTTGAATTACTGAACAGTATTAGGCAGAGAATATTTTGAGATTAATCTAATATTGATTAGACTTTATCAAAGTGTTCCTAAACAACCAGTTTTATTTTCCACACTGTCATCCATCCATATTATGATAATCTACAGAGTTTCTGAAATTTGAGAAACTTTTATTTTCTTCAAATATTTTTGATCAACACCATATATCAAATCAACAGTGCTTGTTTGAATAAAGTAAAATTTGTTGTCAGGCATCACATTTCATAGCAATGCAATTAGTGCACTGATTTCCTTGTCTGAGCTACTCTGTAAGTGTATATAAATGAATTCATCTTCGATTCTGCAGTACTGGTATTTCATTCTTCCTACGCACAGCAACATGCATATGTAGTGCATTGTGGAGTCAATTCTATCCAAGGTGTTGATATATAATAGTGGTCCTGATGCCGAAAGAGTCAGAATTAACCATTGCAACATCAGTGCCAGATGCACGTAGAACCTTATATCTGCATCTGTTTCCACTGTATTTACATACAGATGAGCTTCACTTGTGACAACAGGAGCTGTGTTCAGGAAGCTAAGGAGATGCAATTTCCTAGGTAAATCCCCTGTAAGGTAAGGCACAAATAAAAATGCACAAAGTGTGCATTCACCGTGTTTAACCCTGTGAGTGCCAGAGGGGTACACAATGCATTTGCACAACGCATTACTCTGCAATGTGTTGCAAACCCCTCTGGCACTCAAAGGGTTAAGCCCCTTTTAACGCAATATAGTGGGGATGATCTACTAAGAGATTGGTGCAGTTCAGGAGCAGCTGCTTCATAGCAAACAAATAAACACTTGTGATGTTTATAAATGTGATCTTTAACCCCTTGAATGAGAGAGGTTAAAAGCTAGTACTATTAAATCAATGGGAATTTGGGTAATATTATTTGGTTTCCATAATGTAGTTGGTTTGTTCCAGAATATATATGTTATAGGGTTTATCCCCCTGAGTAAAACAAAGGTACTCCCACTGCTGAGAGATATTGTATTAAAAAATTTTAACAGCTCAAACTTGAATTTTTTAGGTGCAATATCACAGTGGCCTGCAAATTTACAGTGGCGCTGTTGCTACACCATCCTATGGAGAGTTATGGTCTACTGACCAGTCTGTTTATAAAATGTACTAAATAGATGTAAACCCCTTCCTGTTTTTTTTTTGTTTTGTATTTTTTATTCATCAAGTGAGTTTGATGAATGAAGAAAGAACTGGAGCAATTCTGGAGAAAACCAACTGCCCCATAGAAGACAAGTAAAAAATCGGATTGAGCGAAATTGTCTTTTAGCACCTTAAACGCCAGAGAGAGGTCTCCAATGTATAGTGAAGCAATGTGGTAGAGACATCTTTAGCATTAAAAGGGGTTAAAAGTCCCATTTAAACCTTTGAGTGCCAGAGAGGTATGCTCTGCAATGTGTTGGATACCCCTCTAGGGTTAAATCAATTGCATCTGTACAGTAGATAATACTAGGGTGAATCAGTTGCACTAGTAGGGACAAATAAACATACCAGCTGATTTAAATGGTGCTTTTTAACCCTCTTGAATAATAAGGTGGTTTTCAAAATATAGATTTATGTTGAAGTGGTTTAAAGACCAATTAAAATCACCTAGAATTTGGGGAATTTATATTTGTGTCCTATTGTACATCTGGATTCCTCCAAAAATGCTCTTCTTTTTTGTGCATAAGGTCCCTAGTTCTCTGTGTTACAAAGAGTTTTTAAACTTTTTTTCATCCTCTCCTGCTTTCTGTAGTACTTAAAGGGATAGTAATACTTAAAATGTATTAAAAAAAAAATATGTTGTAGTGTTTATCCCCTTGAGTAAAACAAGCGTACTCTCACTGCTGAAAGGTGTTTTATTCAAAAGTTATTACAGCTCAAAGTTGTATTTTTTAGGTGCAATATCACAGTAGCCTGAAATTGTACAGTGGCGCTGTTGTTACATCATCCTGTGGAGATTTATGGTCCGCAGACCAGAGCTGTCCATAGGATGGTGTAGCAACAGCGCCACCGCACAATTTCAGGCAACTGTCATATTGCAGTTAAAAAATTCAACTTTGAGCTGTTTGACCCCTTAGCAACTTTGCCTAAATTGTTTCATATATTATAACTAATGAAAAGTGTAAACTTTTTTTTAAAAAAAAAGTTTGCTTGGAGAAATGTAAAGAATAAATGCAGCTCTGTACCCACTTCCGGTCAGACTGTGTTTAACAGATCTGTACCACAGTCTGACGCTTCTATCCAGCCTCCTCCGATGATGGAGGCTTCTGTCTGTAAGCTGGAGCTCTCTCATTGGCCAGTGCCTTCTCCGATGATGGAGGCTTCTGTCTGTAAGCTGGAGCGCTTTCATTGGCCAGTAATCGATCTCTGCCAATGAGAGCACTACAGCTTACAGACAGAAGACTCCATCATCGGAGGAGGCTGGATGGAAGCGTCAGACTGCGGTGAAGATCCGTTAAACACAGTCTGACCGGAAGTGGGGACAGAGCTGCATTTATTCTTTACATTTCTCCAAGAAAACTGTTTTTTTTTACAAAACTTTTACACTTTTCATTAGTTATAATATATAACGAAATGATTTAGGCAAAGTTGTAAAGGGGTTAAACATCCCCTTTAAGTATTACTATCCCTTTAAGGCTGGAGCCGTGCAATGTACACTAAAAAGCCATGGGGCAGCTGCCAGCACCCTGTAGATCAGAGTTTTCTCAGCCGCAGTCCTCCTACCCCAAACCGTGCAGTTTTTTTGCATTTTCCTGCCTCACCACAGGTGTATAATTAGCGGATCTATCATTCCAATTAGTTCCCCTGTGAGCAGGCAGGGAAATCCAGAAAGTCTGTGCTATTAAGGGTATTTGTAGACCACTGCTAAGAAACTCTAGTCAAGATGACTAATATAAGTTTCCACCACATACTGCCTCTGAATGTCTTGGGGAACTCTCTGATGGCCAGTGGTTAAATAGCTATTGAAACTGGGAATACTTGCATGAACACTGAAGCTCAGCCTAATAGAAGAGAATAGACGATCTTCTAATAACGCCTACTAACAGCAATTGGTACTAAAATAAGGAACGTTTCCTACAATATTCAGATATTAGGATCTGGTTTGGATTCTTAATGAAGATAGACATATACTTCACAGTTTTTCACTTGGTATTTTTATTACTGTCAGTGTGAGTTAAGAAAATAAAAGAACAAGGGCCAATGTTTGTGATATAAAGATTTAGGGCCTTATGGCCAAAGGAAATTAGCAATTCTGGGGTAAAATATACTGCACCATAGGGGACACATACAAATTCTCCATTTAATACCTCTACCAATCACAGCTAAAAGCTCAGTTTAAATCAGTTAGAGTTATGGGAAGTTTTATCCTATAATGCACTTGGAGCTGGATTCTATTGCGGGTGATAAATGTTACCTCCTGTTTTATCAAAAAAGTTCCTATTGAACTCTATGGGGAAACCTAGAGATAAAATTAGCACCTGCATTTGAATTCAGCCCTTGGTTTGCCACAAAAACGCTCCATTTCTTTTAAGCTTATATAGTTTTTTTTCAAGTAATAAGGATTTGTGACAAATGCCTACATAGACTATAATAGATTAAATAAAATAATACTATATATTATATTGGTAATATGGGCATGTATTATCCTACAGCAAATGGTAAAACTTTAATCACTTATCATGTGGCAATTAGTAGTGATGTTGTAAAGTTCCTGTCGTCTGTCAGTTTTGAGGTCAGTAGCCCCACTCTGTGATCTGAAGTCCAAACTGCAGTGGATCTATAATTGAGAAGTTTATTGGGACAACTTAGCAGCGTAGGTGCCTATAACTCCCCCTACTGTGGTGAGCACTGCAGTCAATATTAACTAAGGAACCGCAGCTACTAATTACAAAGAAAATATTTCTCTTTGAAATAAATGAGGCTTATGCACTAAGAATTGTGTCCTTGTGGGGCAAAATAAATTAACAATAGGAAACAAATAGAGACTCACAAAATTCTAATTTATTATATGGTACATCTAACACCCTGGAATGGTAGAGTGCTCTGTATCACATTGTGATGGAATGCATTGGATTCCTATCTAGCATTCAAAGTGTTAGAAGATCCATTTAAATTGATAATCATTTGTATTTGACAAATATAGTGTTGTTGTTTTCCACCAGAATTACTTCTGTTCTTGTACATCAGACATACTGTGCACCATTGAATAAAGCAGAAAAATGTTTTCCTCTCAATCCTAGTGATTACAAATTGTTTCACAACATTTTATAGCTTGTCAGCCTACACATGCACAGTCATGAACTATGTATATAATATTAAAATATATTAAACTATTTTAAACAACTGTAAATATGTGTTATTGAAAATGTGTGATAATAGTAGACCTATTATTCAGTTGTTGTGTATGTTTAATACAGTTAGATGATTGACCTGATTGTTTAATTCTCAGGGTTGCCACATGTCAGTAAATTTACTGAAAACCAGTAAAAGTTTCCTATAATTGGAATTTTTCTCTAAGAAGTTATGTATCATTAAAATTTTGCATGTCAAACAAAAGACTCAGCAAAAAAAATAAAAAATGGTTGTACATATTCAACCCTGTTGATTATATACTATCATTGGTACGTCAGGGAAATTTTCATTTTTGAAAATATTCAGATATATGCAAAAGGAGGATATCTATGACATTTATTATATTGTGATAACTTTTCTAGTGGGTATAATACCGAAAATGCATTTCAATTTCAAACAGTCCATATTTTGCTATGTTTAATAATTTTTAATGGTTTAAATTCTTATTAATATCATTATTCAACTGTAGGAGTTTTAAATTCTAAATAATAACTTTCCTTTATCTATACTGTTCTTTTTTCTAAGTAACTTTGCTTTTGGTTATCCGATATATATTGTTTAAACATCTTATAATCTTTAACTGGGACAGGGTCATATTGTTTGCAATATTACAAGTATGAAGAACAGACATGAAGATTAAGGGCACTGGTTTGGGTAGGCAAGGCAGAAAAAGCCATCTATGGTTATGTTGCTGCACAAGCAATTACGATTGGCTGTTGTCATTTGGCCTTTGCGGAGTGAGACAACAGGTGCAGACTTGCTGACAGGTGTGGATATCTAGGATAAGTCAAATTGCTGATGGCTAGTGATGTAGCCCTGTGTCAGATTGTAAACTGCTGAGCTCTAACAGAACAGATAGCCAAGCCTGCATGCTTTTGAGATCATTTGATTCTCTCAATCACTCTGAAGCACTATTGGCCCCAAATCAAATCCCGGGTGTATACAGTCAGGTCCAAACAGAACCCAAAGATGTTATTATCTAGTTCAGTCAAAGGCTTGGAAACATGATCCTTTCAATTGGGAGATGGTGTCAGAATGTTGAGCTGATCTAGTTGCTTGGCAGACAGTTATCTCAAGTCTGTTCCATTTTCAGCAAAGGGATTTAATTCCTGCTCTTGAATGTTTCAAAACACAAATATTTAGGTGCTGTTTAACCCCTTGAGTGCCAGTTATTGGTGGGAAGTGCTGTTTTTTGCATGTTTCTCTTTTAGAACGAAAGTGATAAACTTTTGATGGATAGAACCAAAAGAGGAGGTTCAAGGATAACTGTAACCCAAGACTAAGTGATAGTTAAATTGTTTAACCCCCTAAGTACCAGAAGGGCTTACAGTTCACTTTTCCTCAAGAGGTTAACAGAAAGATTTATATATATTTGTCCTTCATACCTCAGTCTGATACATCACTTAGATTTTTTGCATTGTATCTGCAGAATCCCGTATATCCTCTTTGTTGCAGTCAGTCCACTTCCTACTCCTCTCACTATAAGTGTCAGCTGTCCTGAATGGATCATAAGGGGCATTCATTTTATATGACTTAACAATTATTACTTATTATGTCACTGCTACAAGTGTAACATTTTATAAGGCTGGATTCCTAATTTAATCATTTCAGTGCCTCCAGTGTATTATGAAGTTTTACATTTATTCCAGGGTTGGGCAGTCTGTGTCTCTCTGTTGTTGAACTACTGCTTTTCCCACCATCCTCTGCAAATCACTGGCCAGCTGAGAATGGTAAGAGTGGTAGTACATCAACTGGTGGAGAGAGGAAGGTTATTCACTTCGTATATGTGTAGTCACATGTGGCGCGATGCAAGAAACATGCGCAATCGCTATTTCCTGTGTGAAAACCACTAGGGAATAGGTTTGCGTATGATCTTGTTGAATTGCGCATGAAAAAATCAAAATTAGCAAACAGCTGAACATATTTTTTTTTTATGTGGCCAGGATTAACGAATCTGGGCGAGTGGAATAGCGAATGCAGGAAGTGCTATTGCAAATGAATTTATACGTCTGTGTAGTGTTGTCGTAAAAAGGATTTTTTTATGCGCAATTCAAGTAGCGTTCGGTATTCAGCTTCCTGGATTAGAACATGCGCAAAATCTGTCTGTGCACAAAAATGTCTTTAGCAGATGCGAACATTTCTTGCATCCCACCAGTAGTCACATCCTATATAATAATTCGCTAGGATGTTTGTCACGATGCAGCCATTCGCAGTAGAGACTGACTGCGTTCAGTCAGTCTGTACTGCGCATGATTGCATCGTGTGAGTGAGGCAACGCAAGACTGCATCGCGTGGAGCAGTGAGGTAGCAGGCTCTTAACATTACCCGGACCTTGGTTCGTGTACACGGTTATTTACACTAGTATGGAATATAAAAGACAAATGTATTCATATTAATGTTACCTACATTTAAAAAACGTTTTATGTAGGGTTGCACCGATACTGGTATCGGTATCGGTGCCGATACCAGCATTTGCGCGAGTACTTGTACTCGCGCAAATGCGGCCGATGCCAGCACCGATACCCTGTGTCAGGGTCGGTGCTGCAGAAAGGGAGCCCGGGGAGCTGCTCACAATGCTCCCCGGTCGCCTCTCTCACTCCTGCAGCGTCGGAGCATTGCTGCGGGTTACCATAGCAACGCTCCGACGCTGACCTCTGCCTGGGCTCGCGAGAGAACAGCGAGCACCGGCAGAGGAGAGTAAAGGAGGCAGGATGGGGCAGGGGGTGGTGAAAGAGGCAGAGAGTGGGGACAAGAGGGAGAAAAAGTCAAAAGGAGGAAGGATCAGGAGACCAAAGGAGGGGGGCCAAGAAGAGGCAAAAGGAGGGGTGATCAGAAGGGAGAGAGAGGCAAAAGGGTGAGTCAAGGAGGAGTGGGAGAAAGGGGGATCAAAAGAAGGGGGCTCAAGAGGGGTAGAATGAACCAAAAGGTGGGAATCAAGAGGGGGAGAAGAAAGAGTCAAAAGGGGAGAATCAAGAGGTGGTGTGTGTCTGTGTGTGTATGTATATATTTATATATATATATATATATATGTGTGTGTGTGTGTGTGTGTATATATATATATATATATATTTTTTTTTTTTTTTTTTTTTTTTTTTTTTTTCCAAGTACTCACCAATACAAATTTTGCGGTCATTTGCCAGTTTTCCAAGTACCTAAAACATGTAGGTACTTAGAAAACTGGCAAATGACCACAAAAAAAAGGTATCGGTAATTGGTATCGGTGAGTACTTGAAAAAAGTATCGGTACTCGTACTCGGTCTTAAAAAATCGGCATCAGTGCATCTCTAGTTTTAACCCTTTGAATGCCAGAGAGGTATACAGTGCATTGCAATGTAATGTATTAGATACTTCTCTGGCACTCAAAGGGATTTCATGTTTGTCTCTACGGTTTGTTTTCAACACACTAAAGAACTGCAAACCTGAAGTAAACCAGCTGTACCGCAGGGGACAAATCCAAATGATTACTAGTGGGATTTTGAATCACTTGAATGTTATAAAGGTCCCCAACATGATGACTTTCTAGCATTCAAGGGGTTAAATGCTCCATTGAAATCAGACAGATTTTTTTCCCTTCCCCCACGGTGAAACTGGTTTGCTCCAAATGTTGTACGAACTGAATTACTAACACAAACTGGGGCAACTCTCGGGCAAAACAACTGCACCAGATGGAAAACATACAGATCCCAAAAGAATTAACCCTTTGAGTGCCAGAGGGGTACGCAACGCATTGCTTTGCAATTCGTTGCATACCCCTCTGACACTCAATGGGTTAACTACAGGATTTAAACTTCTTACTAGATATGTCTCCAAGCTGCGTTTCTTAATGCGTGGGAGACCTCTCCAGAATTCAAGGGGAATTTTTCTTGTCTACTAAAGTACATTTGATTGGTTCCAGGATTGGTCCAGGTCATAGCAGTACATCTGCCTCTGTGAGAAACTATGACTAATTACACAAAAGGATTATTAAAGGGATAGTAATGTTTCAAAATAAAAGCAGCTCCAACTAATCTTCATAGTATTTGGGCCATGAAGAGTGTTATTTCAATACTGTCAGAGTTGTAGTTCAAGAGTAATTGAATGATAAAGTATACTTGATAAATCAGCTCTGCGGAATTAGTTGGCGCTATATAAATAAATAATAATAATTAAATTACTCTTGAACTACAGCTCTGACAGTATTGAAATAACACATGGCCCAAATACTATGAAGATTAATGGGAGCTGCTTTTATTTTGAAACATTACTATCCCTTTAACCCCGTGGATTGCACACTGCAGGGGAGATAAACAAGGGGCAGTCATGTATATGTTGTGAAAGGGCATATTGTAACATTCACAGATATATTTACCTCTTTGAGTGCCTGAGATGGTATGAGAAAAAATAGCTGCGCACCTCCCTGTCACACAAAGGGTTAAACATTGTTATATCTTGAGAGAACAGGAAATATATGGTATTGTCTGTGCTGTTATTCAGCACGTTCAGGGTAACAAAATGGCGACACCACTTTCACCTCAGAGTGCAGACAATGGTTTCATGGTGTGACTGTCGCACCTTTTTAGCCTCTTGGATTCTAGAGAAGTCCCCAAAACAATGTGTTTGTTTTCTCTTCTATATTGGAGGTTGTTTTTTTTTTCCAGAATTTCACCTGTGATCTTCCTCTATATGCATACCTCACATCGTTTTAAAAGGCCAATGAGGGACACTTGGGTTTTGGTGGTGTCACTGGTGGCGTGACTGGGGGAAAGGACATTACCGAGAATATTTAGGTTATTTCATGGCACCTTTTTCAGTAACTGAGTATATGGTTTAGAGCAGGACCAAAGTGTTTAATTTACACAGACTATTTTGTTAACACATACTGAAGTTTAATATGAGTTTTATTGATGTACAGAATTGTCATACACATATATACACACCACACATACTGATTTACTAAAAAAGAGGGACAGAGGGATTTAGGTCTCAAAGAGGGACTGTACCTCCTACAGATGGACACTTCCACATACCTCCCAAGTGTCCCTCTTTGAGACCCAAATCCCTCTGTCCCTCCTAAAGAGGGACACTTGGAAAGTTTGTGGAAGTGTCCTGCTTTAGGAGGGACAGTCCCTCTTTGAGACCCAAATCCCTCTGTTCTTCTTTCCCACCCTGGTGTCTCTCTTTAGGAGATCAGACTGTGTAGTGTGTAGATAAGTGTATCACACTGATTCACAGCAATAAAACTCACATTACTGTTTGTATAAACTTCAGTATATGTGTTTATAAATTAGTCTGTGTAAATAAACTACTTTTGTCTTGTTTTTAATAATTTATTCAGTCACACAAAGAGGTGTCAGTAGGTCATGAAATTACCTGAAAGTTCTCAGTTTCATCCCACCCATTAGGCACACACCAAACAGCAGCCCCTCTTTGGCCATTTGAAATGTTGGGAGGTGTGCACTTGGGAGGTATGTATATGGACCTTAGATTGCTGTCTCCTTTGCTATTTTCAAATAGTGAGCTTCTGAATATATTTGTTAAATAAGGTACTAATATTTACGTTAGTAGTGACTGGTGAATTGTATACATGTCTGTCTAAGCCTGCATTGGCTAGAAGGAGCACAATGAATAGTGAAGGCTTATTTTATCTATTTTTAGAATAACATATTTCTTATTTCTCAATCTATGTAAATTCTTGGGGACTTTCTGCTTACTTTCCATTGAGAAGCAGATAGTACTGCTGTAGCTGTACAAACTAGGACCTTCGGTTGCAAGACAGATTTCCCTTTGTGACACAGAGGCCCCTGGCACCCGAGGAACTCAGGGTAGTATTCAGTAATCTAAAGAGGTCCAATTCAGGAGCCTTCTAACTGCACCGTAGGAAACAATTGAACATTCCCAAATATTTAAATGGGTACTTAACCCTTTGAATGCTAGAGATGACTCCAGAGCATTGCCTCGCATTCTAGAATTCACAGAATTACTTTTAAATTATTCAGAATTTGGTGGCTTTTTATTTGTCCCTATGGCACAGTTTGTGTACTACAGATTTGCACCTCTTTAACATACTGAATATGAAGCTGTATGTTATAGGCTGAACCATTTTAACAGTAGAACACAGTGGGCAGCTGCCTGGATCCCCTTTCTTCCTTATACTCATACCTGGAGACTCTCAGGGTTTGACCTTGAGACTCAGAGCTTTGACTCAGATTTGAGGGTGAAGGGCCAAATTCTCAGGACGAGTGTCCAATGTTTCCTGCTATAGGATCTATACAGACTAACCATTTCTTTGGTCACTAAGTTGGTGCAGTTTTTACTAGGAAGACACAGTCTTTCTTGTCTTGTGTGTCCAGGCAGTGATATCTCTAAGTTATAACATGTTATGGGCTCATTGGGGACTGACTGAAGCACCTCTGGTCTACCGCAATCAGGTCCATATCCCCTATAATGTAAGTTATGGGGATCATATAGAGTTATGAACTCAAATATCTCATTGCCAGCTCATTCTGAAAGCTCCCAAATGTGCTTATGATCCAGGACACACCATACATTCTACTGAATTAGAGAAGCCATATGTGAAAACTGAATATTTTGTTAAGCTATTGTATAGGTGTAAGTGCTTAGCACTGATGAAGCTAGGTGTGTGCACAGCATTCCATGATGCTAAATCTAAGCTTAAAACGATGCAAAGCTACTAAAACATTTAGGAAAAAGGGGAAAAACAGATGTAGTTATCATTTAACCCTTTGAGTTCCAGAGGGACATGCAATGCATTGCAAAGCAATGCATTGCATACCCCTCTGGCACTCAAAGGGGTAAGCCATTGGATGGCAGCAGGATGTTAAACATTTTGCTTCACAAATGCATTGCATCCAAGGGTTAGTAATGTCCTATATAAATAAAAAGTAATATTATAGATAATCAAAAAATAAATCCATCAATGCCAGTCTGATCTCTCAAACCTTTATGGATTGAGAGATATACTGTGATAAATTTCCCCCCTCACTGATGTCAGCTGTAAAGCTGACAGAAGGAGATTCGTGTCGGCCGACTCGAGGCGGCTCTTCAGCAGAGCCGAAATTCCGCAATCTATAAAGAAATACTTCATTGGAACAGTCTATAAAGTGTGTCTGGTTTGCAAACACACTGTGTAGACCTTTTCAATGAAGAAGTTCTTTTTAGATACTATTGCGGCTCTGCTGAAGAGCCGCCTGCCGGTCCCAGGACCAAGATCTCCTTCTGTCAGCTAGAGACTGACATCAGTGCAAGGGGAGGGGAGGGGAACTTTAAAACATTATATCTCTCAAACTATAAAGGTCTGGGAGATCAGACTGGCATTGGTGGATTTATTTTTTGTTTATCTACAATATTACTTTTTTTTTCTATAAGACATTACTAACCCTTTAAACTGAATTGTGTAAAGGTAAAATACAACAAATACTGCACATGTACAAAAAGTCAGTTGATGTTGTGGGCTAAAATCTTCTGGGTACAAGAAGAGAAACTACAGGGGATAAAAATAACAAAATAGAAGATACTGGATCTGTTGGAGCCTAAGTGTTTAGTTCAGAAAGCTGCTTGTCCTGGACTTCAGCTTATATTCTTCTTTTAGTAAACATGTCTCAGTGTATAATCTCCTTTGCAACCAGCTCCAGAAGGATTTGTTCCTTGGTGAATATAACACAGGCAAGAGAACAGTTCTGCTATAGCTTTACAAGTTTTTTTTATTTTTCTGTTCTGTTGCCAGATGGGCTCTTTGGCTCAAGATCTGGTCTGCTGATACTGCTTCTATGAAAGCATTGCTCTCCTTGCCTTTTCAAGGCACTTCTTTATTTGGGCCAGATCTCAAGGATCTGATCAGTGAGGCTACAGTGGGTAAGAGTACACTTCTACCCTTAGTTCCTAGGAAGAAAACACAGCTTAAGCGTTACCAGTATTTTCGTTCCCTTCAGAATGAGACACGTCTGGCGAACCAGACAGTTCCCTCAGCTCCACGTACCTCCTCCAAGCCCAAACAGCAATGGAAGCCCAAGATCTCTTCTAAGCCCAAGGCTTCCAAGCCGTCTTCGGCATGACTCACCGAACCCGGGACCACACTCTGCTGTGGGTGGTTTTCTGCGTTACTATCACAACATTTGGGAGGATTCAGTGTCGGACACATGGGTTTTGCAGGTAGTGACAAAAGGGTACAGGATCCCTTTCGATTCTCTTCCTCCCTTTCATTTTCTTCCTTCTCATACACCTCAGGGTGCAGAGACACGCCGTATTTTCGGCGGAGCTATTCAGATTCTTCTGGACAAGGAACTTCTGGAGCCGGTTCCAGTTCAGGACAGGGGTATGGGTTTTTACTCAAACCTCTTTGTGGTCTCCAAGAAGGACGGTGGTTGTTGTCCCATTTTAGACTTGAAGAATCTCAATTCCTTTGTGACCCGGACTCATTATCACCAGGAGTCACTACGGACAGTGATTGCTGCCATGTCCCTGGAGGAATTCCTTGCATCTCTGTATCTTCAGGACGCGTACTTACACATTGCCATTCATCCAGAGAGCCGGCAGTACCTCCAGTTTGCCTGCGACCGATGACATTTCCAGTTCTCAGGTCTTCCATTTGGTCTGACAACAGCTCCACAGGTCTTCAACTGTGTACTGGGAGCCTTAGTGTCTGTCCTTCACCGAGACGGCATCAGAGTTACACCATACATGGACAACCTGCTTCTGAAAGCTGCGGAACTTCTTCATCTGCAGGTTCAGCAATGCATTCATGCTCTCACCCATCATGGGTGGATCATCAATTTGGACAAATCAGATCTTGTTCCATCCCAGCATCTGGTTTTCGTGGGCCTCCTCTTTGATACCCAGAGTAACATGGTGTTTCTCATGGACGAGGTGGCTCACCAGATCACCCACAGGGTTTCTGCAATACTGGCTCAAGATCCAGTTCCAGCCAAGAAGCTGTCATCTCTTGTGGGGAAATTCATTTCCACAATAGAGGCGGTACCGTTTGCCATGGCACACACCAGGGAACTCCAGCTGTTTGTGATCCAGGCGTGCAGGGGTCGACCGGACCTTCTGAAGATGTCGGTGTCACTTCCTCTTCATGTGGAACTGAGTTTGTCCTGGTGGCTTGACCTCTCCAATCTGCTGAAGGGCAAGTCCTTCCTAGTTTCCTTTTGGACCACGGTGACGACGGAGGCCAGCCTGTCTGGATGGGAAGCAGTCCTGGGTCTACTGAGTGCACAGGGTCGGTGGTCTCCGGAAGAATCTCTCCTTCCCATCAACATGTTGGAGCTTCAGGCGATATTTCATGCCCTTCGTCATTGGACATCTCAGCTGGAAGACTGTCCAGTCCGGTTAGAGACCAACAACGCCACGGCCATGGCTTATATCAACAAGCATGGAGGAACAAGAAGTCTCGCCGCTTGGTTAGAGGTCAAAGCTATTTTGTCCTGGGAAGAAGAACACGTACCTGCCATATCCGCAGTGAACATTCCTGGAGTAGACAAGGTCATGGCGGACTTTCTCAGTCGACACACAGTGGACAGTGGAGAGTGGGAGCTGCACCCAGAGGTGTTCAACCTCATTGTTCAGAAATGGGGTCTTGCTTACATCGACCTGATGACTACAAGAAACAACCGGAAGATTTAGAGGTTCTGCTCTGGATGGAGGGACCCTCTAGCTCTGGAGTGGATGCAGTGTCCATTCCTTGGTTATTCCCTATGGCCTACATCTTTCCTCCCCTCTCTATGTTGCACAGGGTGTTGCGGAAATTACAACTGGAGCATTGTCCAGTCATTCTGATTGCTCCGTACTGGCCTCACAAGGCTTGGTTTCCTGAGCTCCTGGATCTGTCAGTGGTGGAGCCGTTCTGGCTCCCTTGGTGTCCGGATTTTCTTCTACAGGCTTACCTGTGGAAGGAGGCTGTTCATCATCTAGCCTTGGCGGCTTGGAAATTTAATCCTCAATATTGAGGAAGAAAGGTTTTCTTCTGGTGTGGTGGCTACTATGCTCAGTGCCCGCAAACCTGTTTCTTACAAGATCTACCATTGTGTCTGTTCGTCCTTCCTATCTTGGTGTGCTGACAAGGACCCGTCTCAGGAATTTGATCTGCCTACGGTCCTGGCTTTTTTGCAGGACAGTGTGGATAAGGGCCTCAGCTTGAGTTCCCTTAAAGTTCAGACGTCTGCTCTTTCTGTTTTCTTTCAGAGGCGCATTGCCATCCTTCCTGATGTCAAGGTTTTCTTCCAGGGAGTTGCCCATACTCATCCTGCCTTCAAGATTCCTGCTACTCCATGGCATCTTAATTTGGTTTTGGGCATTCTTCAGCACCTCCATTTGAGTCCTTGGCTACTATTCCTCTACGCCTGTTGACGTGGAAAACGGCTTTTCTCCTGGCTATTGTGTCTGTCTGTCGTGTTGCGGAGTTACATGCTCTGTCCAGTAAACCACCCTATTGGTGTTTCACAAGGACAAGGCGTTGCTTCGCACCTCTCAGGAGTTTCTGCCGAAGGTGGTTTCAGAGTTCCACATCAATCAGGAGATTGTGGTGTCCTCTTTTTGCCCTGACCCCATCTCTGACAAGGAGAGTGATCTCCACTTGTGAGACGTGGTGCGTTGTCTCAAGTTTTATGTACATCTCACTGGGTCTATCAGGCAATCTGACGCATTGTTCGTCATTTCTGAGAGTCCTAGGGCAGGAAGACCTGCATCCAAAATAACTATTGCTTCTTGGATCAAGTCCACTATTCATAAGGCTTATGAGCTGAAGAAGAAGCCTGTCCCCTTTCAGGTCATGGCTCATTCTACAAGATCTATTGGGGCTTCTTGGGCTGACAAGAATCAGGCCTCTGCTGATCAGTTGTGCAAGGCTGCCACTTAGTCATCTTTGCACACCTTTTTGAAGCACTACCGTGTTGTTGTGCTGGCATCGTATCACGGTGCCCGTGATTGGCTGCAGTTACTTGTCTGTCACCAGTAGGGGGCTTCTATTGGCTGTCTGCAGATAGCCCGCCTCTTATTGACTATTTAAACCTGGATTGGGCACCCTTTGAGTGCCCTTTCGTGTTGTTTCTGACCTTCTTGCTATCACTATGCTAGTGATAGCTGGGCCTCTGTTCCAGTGTTCCTGAGTTCCTGATCTCATGTGTTCCTGAGTTCCTGATCTCTACTGTTCCAGTGTTTCCTGCATGCTGAAGTACTTCCAGTCCTGGTTCCGGCCTAGTCTCTGGTGTTGCAGTTCCTGCTGATCTTCTCTGCTGTTTTCTGACCTGACTGATCGTTGCTGGTTCCTGTCATCTCATCACCTGTCTTCAGTATCCTGGCGACCTTCTGCCTGGTCGCGTTGGTGACATTGCTACAATTCCGTGTTGGTCCCAGCGTGCGGACGCTGGTTTGCTCCCAAGCCTTGCGGCTATACAAACTCGCTTGTTACACCAGTGTGCGGTCACTGGTTTGCTCCAAAGCCTATCAGCTATACAAATCTGTGTTGGTCCCAGCGTGCGGACGCTGGTTTGCTCCTAAGCCTTGCGGCTATAGAAACTCACTTGTTACACCAGTGTGCGGTCACTGGTTTGCTCCAAAGCCTTTCAGCTTTACAAATCTGTGTTGGTCCCAGCGTGCGGACGCTGGTTTGCTCCTAGCCTTGCGGCTATACAAACTCACTTGTTACACCAGTGTGCGGTCACTGGTTTGCTCCAAAGCCTTTCAGCTATACAAATCTGTGTTGGTCCCAGCGTGCGGACGCTGGTTTGCTCCTAAGCCTTGCGGCTATACAAACTCGCTTGTTACACCAGTGTGCGGTCACTGGTTTGCTCCAAAGCCTATCAGCTATACAAATCTGTGTTGGTCCCAGCGTGCGGACGCTGGTTTGCTCCTAAGCCTTGCGGCTATACTCTCGCTTGTTACTCCAGTGTGCGGTCACTGGTTTGCTCGCTAAGCCTAACGGCTATACTATTCAGTGTTGTTTCCAGCGTGCGGACGCTGGTTTGCTCCAAAGCCTTGCTGCTTAACGATTCTGCTAATTTGCCAGTTCCATCTGACTGCTGCTATTATCTCTGGGCTGCCCTGCCCGGTATTGGTAAGGCCGGTAGAACCTTTTGCCACATTCCATCTGAGGTTGCCTTACCCGGTATTGGCAGGGCCGGTAGAGCCTACATTGTGTATCTATTGAGGCTGCCTTGCCCGGTAATTTGGTAAGGCCGGTAAACCGTTATGCTATTCCATCTGCAGGTTGCCTTACCCGGTATTGGCAAGGCCGGTAGAGCCTAAAGACTGTCCTGTCCGGTATTTTGACAGGACCGGTAGAGTCTGCCTTCTGTCTGTGCTATATTCTGTATATATATATTATGTATGTTATTGCCATCCTAAGTTATCATTTATTATTTCAATAAAATTGATTTTTTTTACCTAAAACTTGTGTCTGAGAGTCATAATAAACCGTGACACATCGGCTGACGCCGTATTTGGGAGGAAGATCCTGGAGGCAGTCTTGCCTATCTAGGATCTTCTTCGGTTCTTGATGCTTCCTTCACTTTTGAGCCCCGTTGGCTCTAGTTCAGTGTGCTGTGTAACAATTGGGGTGTTGTTACCCTTGTTCAGTGTCCGTTGACACTTCATTGTTTGTTGGGCTATCTCTGATCTGATGGTTCATATCTGCTCTGGTGACAATGGGGGCCTTGTGCCTGGTCCTTGCCTTACATCCTGCCTCTGGGAAACTCAATGGTTGGACATCCCAAACTTACCAGTAACCTGTATTGGATGACAGAGAAAAGAGGATTTTAGTCTTACCTGTTAAATCCTTTTCCCTTAGTCCATACAGGTTACTGGTCTCCCACCCTGTCAAGGGACCATGCTTGGCTCTCCTGTGGCAGACTGTGGGGGTCCTTCAGGGTCATGCTCACAGGAGTCTTCTTTCCCTTCTACTATCTATTCAATAGTTAGTGTCTCAAATCTTTCTGGAGCGGGTTGGCTAGCTGCAGCCAAGGAGTGAAGGTAGGCTTCACCCCCTGCATACAATTCTAGAATTGTTCCTGCCTACTTAAAGGGCTGGATCGCCTACCCAAAGTTACCACTAACCTGTATGGACTAAGAGAAAAGGATTTAACAGGTAAGACTAAAATCCTCTTTTAGTGAATCTGCTGTCACATGTTGAATACCCTTCTGGAAATATCAGTAAAAAAATATTTTCCGTTTTGAAACTTGTGCAATAATACTGTACTATTTAATTGAAACAATGTTTTGTTTGGTTTAGTTATTAACAGGCTATTTTCTTTTTCTTGGAGAATGTTATTTTTAATAATTGACATTTATCTGCTTCCCCAGGCGTAAAAGAGAAGCCTTGTGATGCTTTGTGACAGCTCTTTCCTCATAGTGTTCTATTGACCACAACTACTGATGGAGTTCTATGGGGAAGACCCAGGCAATATATTATTTATTTCAGTGGAGTGAGATAAAGCACTTCGACCCATATTTATAAATGTGAACTGGGGTTATTCTGGTGCACGTGAATTTAGGAATTTTTATTTGTCCCCTATGGTGAGATTGGTTTACTCTAGAATAACTCCAGATACATATGGGCCTTAGAGGTTTATTTAGCAAAGCAAGAGAGATAAGAATAGTATGTGTACCCAAGAATATGGTGGCGAAGTGCTTAGTAATTACTGCAAATGGACAGGAGTATAAAGTAAAAAAAAAAAAATGACATTCTTAACCCTTTGAGTGCCAGAGGGGTACGCAACGCATTGTAAAGCAATGCTTTACATACCCCTCTGTCACTCAAAGTGTTAAAGCCATTGGGTGCCAGAGAGGTGTATGACGCTTTCCTTTGCAATATGTCTGACACCCATCTCTCACTCAGCGTTTGTATAGAAAAACAAATGCGATGATAATTTTTGTTTAAAAATTATGGTCCATTTGTATTATGGAAAAGATTCTGGGGCAAACAAAAATTCCCATTGATTTAAATGTTGACTGACAGAGAGGTTTCCAGCACATTGCTCCTCTCTGGATGAGAGATCTAGCATTCAAAGTCTCAAAGGAATAGTAATGTTTCACAATAAAAGCAGCTCCAATTAATATTCATAGTATTTGGGCCATGGAGAGTGTTATTTCTTTACTGTCAGAGTTGTAGTTCAAGAGTGATTGAGTGGTAAAGTATCCCCCTCCCACCCCTTTTACTGATGTAACACTGCTCACCTCAGAGCAGCAAGACTGTCCTGATGCATAAAGGAAAACCTGTCAAGGGGGCAGTAATGAACTTATGTTCACAGTAAGAAGATCATCCCTTGCTGCGACCTGACTGGTCAAGAGACCAGATCCCACATCTGAGGTGAGGTGGCTTACACTAGGTAAAAGGGGCGAGAGGGGGATACTCTGACAGTATTGAAATAACACTCTCTATGGCCCAAATACTATGGAGATTAATTGGAGCTGCTTTTTTGTGAAATATTATTATCCCTTAAAAAAAACAATGTTAATCAATGTGAATTTTATTTGCTAGAGCTGGCATGTTCCTTGTGCATATAGCCCATACTATGCAGAATACTTTCTCCTAACTCAAGCTTTACACGTAGAAAAATCCCAAGTTCTCCGGATCTGCACCTCCCCTCCATGACACGGCCTGAACTTTTTAAATTATGTATTTCAGACATTGAGAAAGAAAGGACTTAATGGTTGTGACAGTCCAGATCCCGATGCAGACGATTCAGTAGGTCACAGTCCTGAGTCCGAGGACAAGTACAGAAAGATAAATGAAGATATTGATCTTATGATCAGCAGGCAAAGATTGTGTGTAAGTACTCTGAGCGTTCATTCAGTTTTTTTTTACTTTGTGATATTTCTCTAAACCTGGCAGGCATTGAACAAGAAAGAAAACAAAGGCTGTGAAAGCCCAGATCCCGACTCCTCTTATGCTCTCACCCCACGCACTGAAGAAAAATATAAAAAAATTAATGAAGAGTTTGATATAATGATCAAGAGCCATAAAATACCTGTAAGTACTGAAAGGTTACATGGCTGGTCTGCTGATAACCGCTAGAGTGACAACCCATAACCCATGTAGTGCTGGTTCCAAGTTCAAAGGGGTCTATTTAATAGATATGAGCTATCACAATGAAGCACAAATTCTTGTGGCGCTTCATTTAATAGAATTAATTAACACGGCCCTAATTAACTCCCCATATATGCACTTTGTGGAAGATGTATTTGAAGATTCAGGGAGATGTTTTTCCTGCATCTTCTTGCCGTCAGACCTACATAATGGTTGCTTCTGGCTCCTGCAGCTAAATATCCTATATAATAATTTGCTAAGATGTTTGTCTAAAGCAGTCTTGAGCAGTAGAGACTGCCCGAAAGCACAGAATGCTGGGAGCACAGAATGCTGGGAGTTCTGTGCTGGGAGCATTCTGTGCTTTCGGGCAGTCTCTACAGTGCATGACTGCATCGGTGGCAGGACACAGAGCAGGACCAGCCTCTTAACATCACCTGGACGTTGGCCCGTATACACAGGCTTTTACGCTAGTCAACAATAATTGACTGCAGGAGCTTGACTCGGCCATTGTGGATATCTGACTGCAAGAAGATGCACAGAAAACATCTTGATGCATCTTCAAATACATCTTACACAAAGTGTGTGTATGGGGAGGCAACTCCCAGGACTCCAAAAAAAGATAATTTCTCATTTAAACTATTGTCAAGGTTACCCAGCATCAAGTCAGCAACACTAGATTTTAGGAAGTAAAAATAAAAAGGCATTAATGGTTTGAAGACATTTAACCCCTTGCTACTAGTGACATATCTAGAGACATAGCAAGCTAGTAAGTGGCTAAAGGAACAGTTAATATTATTTAAAAAAAAAAAAAATCATAGTCTTTTTCCTGGTGAGTAAAGCACAGGTGTTTCCACTAAGGGAATATTTTTCATTCAAACGAATTACAGCTCAATTTTTTTCTTTCCTACGTTAAAATGAAATTGTCTTTTTTAGAGCAAATATGGGATTTTTAAAGAGATTTCAAAAGCAACTATATTTATATTAGATTTTTTTTATTTGAAACAATTGTTTATTTCATTATTAGCTTCATATATTTGTCAGTTACTGCAAATCTGCCTGGAATGTCTGCCAGATACTAACATTCCACGCTGCTCTACATTACCAACTGCCACTTCCTGCTGGCAAGTAGTAGCTAGTAGTAGCTTATTTGCATAACCTGACAAAAATAGTTATATATCTCATAAATAAATAAACAGCTATTAACATAAAAAATAGGGGATTTTAAACATTCTTTAAAAATCACATATTTGTTACAAAGTTCCAGTTTTACTTTAAACAGCATTTTTTTTAAATTGTCGTCACCAAGCAATGTTGTTTGTATCATTTACTGTGGATAGCCATACTAGCCCTAGTAGAAAAAAATTGCCTTCTGGACACCAGATGGTGCTGTTGCTAATAGTTTGGTTTAAAAAAAAATGGTTTACTAGTGAAATGTTGTTGGCTATATGGAGCTAATTTTTGGTTTGTGAATTGGGAGCTACTATAGTGGCCGTGCATCTACCTGGCAGGGCGACCCCTAAGTTGCCAACATTTTAATGTCACACTCTCAATGCGGCTTTTGATGCAGGTGACATTCTGATGTCGCCCTTTTCATGGCTGCCATATAGTCAACGACATTTCAGTAGGATACCAAAAAAATAAAACAAAGCTAATTAATGCATTCTCCAGTGAAGCCACACTGGTGTTATTCTCTAAAGCCAGTGGCAGCACTTGAAGTGAAAGTAACACGTTGTAATGACTTTCAAAAGAACTTTCAAAATCACTAATTATGTTAGCTATTCTTTCTTTAAAATGATATTCATTTATTTGGCAGTTCATGCAAAGTAGCTGGTACTTTCTAGTTAGCAGTGGCAGTTGTGGAATGTAAGTATCTGACGTGCCATGGTGTGCCAGCCAATGGTGCCTAATTTGCATAAATTGAGAAATAAATGAAGTTGCCTATATTGTATACTGTAGTTTTAAATGGAGAATGGCTAATGTAAATAAAGGTGATTTTGAAAGTTCTTTCAAAATCACCCAAGTTATTATATAGTGTTAGTTTCACTTTAAGGGTATGCAATACAGCTTATGATTGCAGTAATGCATATCAGTGGACACACTCTACCAGCACTAAACCTTATTGCCAGCAAGCCCCCTATGCCAACCCCCTTAGCATGACAATGACGTACACTAACGTCATTTCCTCTACACCTTAACTAGCACATTACCTAAGCAAAGCTTAGAGGACATTTTGGGAAAAGTTGCCTTAATAGGAGGATGTTTTCAGTACTTTGCTTACTAAATTGACATTATACAATCACAGGCCAATTGCAGAGCCTGCTATTGAGCCTAAGCAGCATAATGTGTACACCCCCAGTATGTTTGTGCTGTAATAATGTTTGAAAGAAAAATCTCCAACGAAAATCCTTTATATGTATTTCAGAAAAAAAGTTTCCTGCTCCTTTAGAAATAACAAATATATGTGTGCAGTTGATCTCTTCTTCATAATTCTCTTGATGGATCACCCTTACTTTTAACTCATGATAAAATCGTAAAGAAGAAAGGGTCTGTCACCGACACTCTGCTGTTCTCTGATTGGATAGTGAAAAAGATAGTAATACTTAAAATGTAAAAAAAGATGGTTTTCTCAAAAGATGGTTTCCTCAAAGTTATTACAGTTCAAACGTGACTTTATTAGGTGCACTATCACAGTGGCCTGAAATTGTAGTGGTGCTTTTGCTGCACATTCCCATGGAGAACTCTGGTCAGTTGATCATAAATCTCTATGATAGTTTAGCAACTGCACCACTGTATAATTTCAGGCCACTGTGATACTGCATCTAAAAAATTCAAGTTTGAGCTGTAGTAACATTTGAATAAAACACCTTTCAGCAGTGGGAATACCCTTGTTTTACTCAGAGTATAATCTGTACAAAATATTTTTTTCTTGTATTTTAAGTATTACTATCCTTTGAATGAGGTGTGTTTGGAGTTGTGTTGGGTGCCACCAATCAGAGTACAGCATTGTTTGCTTTGTGTCAGAGTCAGTCCCGATGCTTTATTTAGCCCCTATCATTTATCTGCAAAAGAGAATCTGAATTGAGGAATAAAGAAAATTATGACATCGTCGAGTCTCCTGCATGTGCATTTTTTGTTAGTAAGCTTCTTTAATAAAAGCGTAAATAGTTTTTAAATGTTATACCCCTTTAATAACATCTCAAATAATGTTTAGTTCAGGGTGAATGCCCGATCTCCTTATATATGAGTAAAGTTAAATATGTAAAAACCTATATGTGATCCATAGGCACCTTATAGATCTCCAGTGCATTTCACTTGAGACTTCTCATGGAGACAGAAACAATAAGATAAACACATTCAGAACACATGTACAGCACATCTGTGTTCTGCAGCTGTGCTTAAAAAATTGTCATAGTTAGATAAGAATAAAATTGATATTAGATAGATAGATAGATAGATAGATAGATAGATAGATAGATAATAGATAGGCAGGGTGACATCTCAAACCAGCAATATACAGTTGTTTGAAAAATTGTGGGCACCCCTGGCCAAATTCCATTTTGTCGATTAAGTGAAAAGAAGGTAACGCAATCTCTGCCATGAGTAAACTTAAACCTGACATATTCCTACTAATTGTAATGCACAGTTTCTATTTATCTGCTGAATTTAACAGTCTGAAAAAAAAAAAAAAAACAGAAAATGTAGGATGTGCAAAAATGTGGGCACCCTTCCACTTAAGCCGCTAATGCTATGTTTATGTCTCAGAACGTAATAGACTTGTTAGGCATTAATCTAAGGTAGGTGATGACAATTCCAGAGCTCAATACATTCTCTGACTTTGAACCTCTCGGAGTGTTGTTCTTACACTCAGCAACCGTGGACTGCTCTAAGCAGCTGACTTATGATCAGAAAGTAAGGATAACTGAATCTTACAACACAGGGGAAGGCTATAAAAAGATATCTTAATGCTTCCTGCTTGCAGTTTCCACTGTCCAAAATGTCATTATGAAATTGAAGTTAAGTGGAACTGTTAAAATCAAGACAAGATTTTGAAGATCAAGAAAAATCTCTGATAGAACTGCTTGTAGACTTGTAAAGAATGTAAATCAAAACCCCCATATTACCTGCATGAAAGTTTAGTTGGCATGGGAGTAGTGGTGCACCAGTCCACAGTGCAGTGTTGCTTGCACAAACATGTTCTACAGGGAAGAGTAATCATAGGAAACCTTACCTTCTATATCATCAAAAACGTCATGTCTGAAGTATGCAACATAACATTTAGATAAACTATCGATGATTGGAACCAAGTGCTTGGGTCTGATTAAGTTAAAATTGAACTTGGTGGCTACAATCACCTAATGTACTTTTGAAGACAAAGAGAAACGTTTGAAGAAAATAATACATTGCCAAGTGGTAAGCATGGGGTGGATCTTTTATGCTTTGGTGTTGTGTGTCAGCAAATGGCACATTTAGTGTTGTGTTGGTATAGCAAAGAATGGATTCTACAGTGTATCAAAAAATCCTGGAACTTAATGTCTCACAGTCAGTGAAAAACTAAAACTAATAAAGGTTGGATATTACAAGACATTAATCAAAAATGTACCTCAAAATCAACCATGAACTATTTCAACAAACTAAAGCATAAGGTTTTGGAATGGCTTTCACAATAACCAGACCTGAATTTTATTGAAAATCTGTGGGTAGATCTCAAACATTCAGTGCATTCAAAACAATTAAAGATTATTTCTGAATTAGAAACATTCTGTTTGAGTGGGGAAAAAATTCTTAACGCAAGAACAGAAAGACTGTTAGCTGGCTACGAGAAAGGTTTGGAGGCTGTGATTTCTGCCAAAGGGGATATACTAAGTACTGACTGATAGGGTGCCCAAACTTTTGCATGTTCCAAATTTTCTGTTTTATTTTTTCAGTCTTATATATTCAGCAATTTAATAGTTTGTTTAAGTTTCTTCGATGCAGAGGTTGTGTCAATAGAACATGTAATTTGACCTGTAGTGCCTAAACTTTTGAGTACAGCTGTATATAGGTTAATTCTGTGGAAGCTAGAGAGGTCTCTCTATCATCCAAGGGTTTCATGTAATACATTTTAATAGTTAAAGGACCACTAACACCTCCTGGTAATAACCCGTCCCCACATCTTATCTTAGCCTGTAAATCCTACTGGCCCCTATGCATTTTGCCCTTGTACCTGCTTCAAGAGATAACATTTTCCCTCAGCCCTACTTAACCTTAAAAGGAGCACCACTATTTGGTAAGCAATGCATCACACACCTCTCTGCACCATAAACGGTTAAGATTACTTTGTGCAGTGATCCAAGTGTGAGGTCGTGTGGTCACGCTACCAAAAGATATACCCATCTTCATGTACGTAGCATCCAGAGATGTCATTACAGGGCACAATTCATAGGAGCAATTAGGATAAGATAAGTAGGGACTAATTATTAGGAGGTGTTCAGGTTCCTATACATTTGATTTCCTGATATTTTCCACGCATCTGTTTTGTTGCAGATGAACCAACACCGCAAGGCTTTCCTGGGTTACATGGCATTCAATAACCTTTTTAAAAAAGCATTAACAGGTTAACTGCTAATTGCAAGCTGCAGAGAACCAAACTGCATGAGATCCTATAAATAGGATTCAATCATGTCTGTGTGTTGGGGTGATACTAAAGAATTGAAAAGCACTTGCTTCTTCTTAAATATCCTGCATCCATTTCTGTGTTGTAACTCTTGGTTACACTTAATATTTGTCCTTAAAAGTGTTCACATGCCTTGCCAGTCCTTTTAGAGAAATAACTTTGCATGAGCTGTCTATGTTTTTGGTGTCATCTATAATGCCATGCATGTGAACATGCATATAAAACAGCAAATGATTGCTTTACTTGGCTAGGATTATATATGTATGTAAATGTTTTCTATGTGCCTTTGTGGTCTATGGACCCTCCTGAACTACCAATAAAATAATTCTTCCAACTGACTGAGAGCTTCCAAGACCGTATAGACCAGAGTTATGTTTCTTTCATTGAAATGAAAATGTTTATACTTGTGTAGTTTAACACAATCTAGTATTCAGTAATAGGGGTGGGCAATCTGTGGTTATGCAGCTGTTTCTGAATTACAATTCCTACGTTCCACATCTGACTGCATAAATATACATAAATGGACATTTTTATGCGTAATATTGTTTTTGTCATTCTGATTGTGAGGCCTAAAAATCAAATATATCTAGATTGTGTATGTGTACCCTTTATTACACTTTTGACAAATAACCTATTAAATGTTAGGTGTGCCCTGAAAATATCAGATTGTATTTTTGGAGTGCTATGGACAAATAAAACACAACAACACTGCTGTTAGCTATGTAAGAAACAGTACCACCACAAAAAATATTACACTCAGATTCTTAAAAGCATAGTTTTCTCTGTAACTATGATTACAGCCTCTCCTAGCAGTCACAGGATCCCTTTTTTATTCAGCCAATGTATGTATTTTACATAATAAGTGCTACAGTCCTAAATGCAGCTAGTAAGTGTACTGCCTAGTCATTATCAGTACTCTGTTAAAAACACCTTATTTATATACCTCTAGGAGAAAAAAATATATATATTTTAAAGGGATAGTATTGCTTCACAAAAAAATCAGCTCCAATTAATCATCATAGTATTTGGGCCATGGAGAGTGTTATTTCAATACTGTCTGAGTTGTAATTCAAGAGTAATTGAATGGTAAAGAATAACCCCTCCCACCCTTTTACTGTAAGACTGTCTGGATGGATCGCAGCAAGGGACAATCTTCAGTGAGCATAAGGAAAAACCTGTCAAGAGGGGTAGGGTTTTCATTGTTTTCAAAGCTGTGAGCTTTCTGGTCCCAGGACCAGATTCCACATCTGAGGGGAGGTGGCTTACAATACAAAAGGGGTAGGAGGGGATATTTTATCATTCAATTACTCTTGAACTACAACTCTGACAGTAATGAAATAACACTCCCCATGAATATTGATTGGAGCTGCTTTTATTGTGAAATATTATTATCCCTTTAAGGCTTATCCTTCTCAACACAATAAGGGTACTCACACTTCTGAGTGATGCTGTATTCAAGAGTTATTGCAGCTTAAACTTACACTTTTTAGGTGCAGTATTTAAATGGCCTGAAAATGTATAGTGGCACTGTTGCTACAGCAGTGTATGGGCAATTATAGTCAGTTAACCATAAACCTCAATAGGATGCTGTAACAACAGCAGCACTGTAAAATTCAGGTCATAGGGGTTCTACACCCAAACAAAAATTGAGCTTCAATATCTTTTGGATAGAATATTCTTAGCAGGATAAATCCTGGAATATTAAGTGTAACCCTCAATTTAATAATGTATAGTATGTTTTAGTAAATCACAACCTGCTCTAATGTTTTGCCATTATTTTACCTTGATTGGCCTCTGTAGGGCAAAGTTACCTCCCACAACATGCTCCATTTATTTTGGGCTGCGGCCACTCACACACTCCCTGGGCACACACACACACACTTTGTTGTAGAAGATTGCATGGAAAAAGTGGTTTGAGAGGCCACTGCAATAACAGCAGATGAATGACTCAACTACATCCTACTTTATATCACATCATATTTCATTCCACAGTTGAATTTGTCATCATCCATTTTCATCTGTCTCTGGTACATTACACCCTACAATTCATCAGCATTGTTCATCGATAGACAGGAAAGACATTCGGGGGGGGGGGTCCCACACAAGATATTGTGGATTGACTATTATTGGTGAATTTAATTATTATAAGAACAATCTGAAATGAGCCTTTTCTTTAAAAAGTAACTCTTGTTAAAACTTTAATGTTGGGAATACTCTGTAGAACTTGACATGGATACAAAAGTGAAAAGTGTTTTTAGACACTCCTAATCTGTTTATTAACCCTTTAAATGTCAATGCATTGTGTACCCCTTTGACATTCAAAGGGTTAATGTTTTTATCACTTTTTCCCATCTGTTTTACTCTGCTAATACTGTTTGTTTGAACAATTAATGTTTATTTTTTATTACGCCTTAAGTTTTTTTTAATACACCTTTTTTATTACACTTGAAATTTTATTTTAATATATTAAACTACGATTTTCTCTTGTGGTCCCAAGATGGTTCTGCACGTATCAGGTGCTATGGAGAGCAATAGACAAGCCCTCCCATGGACTGCATTATGGGAAAACATTACTAGCTGGCATTTTTGCTATCATTATGATTTAAAACAACGCAAGTCTGATCGGTTATAAAGTTTGAACGAAAAGGCTTCCATTAGCAGTAAACAACATTATATATACATTATATATAATGTATTGCTCCGCAAAGCATTGGACACTCCTGTGGCACTCAGTAGGGGTTATGCACTAAGGAGTGAAAAAGAGGTGATAATGAGGAGATGACTTCTCCAGTGATATCACTTATCCTATTCCTATGCTATTCTATAAAGCCTATTCACTAAGATCTCTCCCACCTGAAAAATCTTAGTGTATAGGCTTCATAGAAAAACATAGGAACTGGAGGAGTGACATAATGGGAGAAGTTATCACTGCTTTATCACCTCTTTATCATGCCTTAGTGCATCTCCCCCAGAGTGTTAAAGGGTTAAATAAGCAAGTGCCGGAACTTTTTGCTTGCTGTACGAATGTCTCTGTGGCAAGCTGCTCTACAGCTCTGTGCTTGCCACCAAAGTTTTCAGTTAAGATGCTCCCAAATTCTTGGGTGACGGGATACTTACAGCATGTTTTCACACAAGCCCTTTTAGCTGCTTATGTAGCAGTACTGCAATTTGAGAGCAGGCACATGAATGCCTCTTAAAACCCATGTTGATCACAGCAATAACAGCTGTTGTCATCGAGATGGACAGGAGGAGAGTGGATTACTAACGGGTGGGGACAAGAGAAATGTGGAATCCTCAAGTCATGAAATTATTACTTTATTCTTAAAATATACCCATCCATTTCACTATTACAATGTAAATATTGATTTGTTAGCACAATTTATATACTGTACAGATTAAGATTGTGGTTTGCAAAAGTGCAACAAGCTAAAGTGGAATCATTCTAGGGCAAACCTGCTGCACCATAGGGGACAAATGAAAGTCATCCAAATTTCCATTGTTTAAAGGAACAGTAAACTGTTTTTATGAATACCTAAATCAGTGGTTCTCAATCACACATTATGCAATCTGGAGTTTTTCTGGCACCCTTAGCTTTTTATAGGTAACTTCACAAGGATGTAACCCTTTGAGTGCCAGAGGGGTACGGAACGCATTTTGCAGTGCGTTCCATATCCCGCTGGCACTCAAAGGGTTAAAGGATAGTAATGTTTAGTTAGTGAAGTACGATTGAGTCTTCTTTATATATATTTATAACAAAGTGTAGCTGTATAACCATATACTTTGCCATTTACTTTTATTCTATAATAAAGTTTCCCAGTCCCGCCCCTTTTACATAGTCAAGCAGCCTAAGTAATCAGGTCCAGACAGATCGGGGTGAGGGACAATCTTCTTTCACTGTAAGGGAAAACCTGCCCTCCTTTGTCAAGGGGTCAAGGTTTTCCTTATACTGAGGGAAAGAAGATTGACCCTCACTGTGATCTGCCTGGTCTGATGACCGGATTCCAGATCTTAGTGGAGGCTGCTTCACTTATGTAAAAAGTGACTGGAGGGGGAAACACTTTATTATAGAATAAAAGTGAAATTTCAAAGGTCTAGATGGTTATACAGCTACACATCTTTCTAAAAATGTATAAAGAATACTCAATTGTACTTCACTAATAAACATTACTATCCCTTTAATGCAGGTTACAGTACATAAATGTGTATTTATTCTTCGTGTCTCACTGGCATTATGACATCAAAGAGCATATCGTGCATAATAATTTCCATAAATATACATTAGAAACTTATCTTTAAAAGAGCAGTAAACTTTTTTGATGAAAATATATATATTGTAGGGCGTTTCCTGTTGAGTAAAATAAGTGTACTCTTATTGGTGATAGGTGCATATTTCCAGAGTTATTACTGTTTAAACACGTGTATCTCTTTACATTAGCAGTGCCCTCTAAGGGTCAAATTCCAAACAGTTATTCTGTACATTCTAATGGGGAAGAAAGTCAGTGACTTACAGTTCTGCATAGAATGTGATAGAAACTGCGAGTCACTTCCTGTCAGTTAGAACAATCAGGAAGTAAACACAGTAAATTCTCTTCCTGGTTATTTGAACTATTATAAACATAGCTGGGAACTTTCCAGATTTGCCCTGGAGACTCCGGTTTTGACTCTGAATTACCAGGTATCCAGGGCAGAGTCTGATTTTCCGGGTGTGGGGAGTTTCCTATGAAACTCTGCCCACATCTGCTCCTTCCTACCCTATTCCTCCCACTCCGTGGCCTTTTTGCTTCCTTCAAGAGTCTATTCTAGGTATTTTTGTTGTTGTTTTTTTTTGTCCTGCCACCACTCGTGATGAAGCCCCGCCTCTTTTTTGTGATGCGAATCTCATCATTTTTCTGCCTTCAGCAGCATCACAGGGATCCCCTCCGGTGGGGCCAAGCAAAGAAGTTCCCAGGTATGGTTATAAAGTTTGAATAAAACAACTGACAGCAGTGGGAGTGACCTTGTTTTACTCAGCAGGAAAAGCTATATAACATATAGGTTTTGTAAAGAAAGCTTACTGCTCCTTTAACATATTTTTGTCAAAGTCTTCCTAGAAAAATGCCCCCCCATGCTGGTGTCCAATAGAATAACATCAGGCAAACATTCTTTACACCAGAGGGCACTGTTAATGCAAGAAGCAGCAGCTTAAAGTGTGATAACTTTGGAATGGTGTATTTCCCAGCAGTGGAATTACCTTGCAATATATACTTTGTTCCTCAAAAGTTTACTCATCAAATGTGTTGCCCACCCCTCTGGCACTCAAATGGTTAAATGGGTCTTTTAGCCCATTGAAGGCTAGAGAGGTCTCTATTACATTGTTCACAATACGTTGGAGACCTGTCTAGCATGCATGAGGGATAAAAGTCCCATTTAAATCAGGGGAAATGTTTATTTGTTCCCTATGTTACAGCTGCTTTCCCACAGAATTGTTTTACTGTAACTTGCTGAACTCTAAGCTCTAAGGGCCCTATCCAATAAGACTTGTATAGCCAAATAAACATTTCCAAAATTCTCATTGATTTTAATGGAATTTTAACCCTTTAACCCCTTGAGTGCCAGAGGAGTACGTAATGCATTGCAGAGCAATATGTTGCGTACCTCTCTGGCACTCAAAGGGTTAATACTGGAGGGGCCTGTATAAGGGTTTAAACCCCTATTTTAAACAAATTTGTCCCCTTTACTCTGCTGCTGAATTGTACCTCATTATTGAATACGGCCCAGATTTGTTGCAGCCATTGCTGAACATTTTTATGAGATCTTTGTCATGTGAAGGCTTAAATGACTGTCTTATCTGTAATGTATTTATCTTGCTCTTCGTGACTAAAAGAGGAACAGGCAAATAAGTGACTTAATGTGTTACTGCTGTCATAAAAAATTGTGTACTCAAAAGCCTCTACGAAGAAAACCATGGCATACAACAAATGGTGTCCAGAGTCAATTACTGACCTTGAGCGCCACAAAGGGCAATTCAGAATGTGGTTATTGTGGTTTGAAAGTATAGGGTGTCCTGATCTGTAAGCTGGACACTGCCATTTTACACAGGAAGGATGGCACCATCAAAATGACAGCCTCACAGACGCTCTAAACACATGGCACACTATATCCATTTTCGGTTTGTCTTGCCCACCTGACCACAAACTAGGGGTGGTAAGAACACACAGCCCAGAAGTTAAAATGCACAACGGTAAGCCTTTGCTCATGCAGAGAAAAAGGCCCATTGAAAGGCTGGGCTGTGGATATAAAACATGGGGTTATATCTGTAACCACCGGTACAAAAAGGAACCTGACTTCTTCATCCATAAGAAAACATGGTCTCTGCCAACAGAAAAAGCTGGCTATGGCACTTCATGAAAAGGGTCGCTCAGGTTTCCGCAGAAAAGCCTAAGGACATGTATTTTGTGGTGCAAAAACATCTGATAATAATTATACTTGCATTTGTACTTTGAGTTTAACATCATTAGAGTGCTTTGCTGAAAATGTTCAAGATTAAAGAAGCTCACCTAATTACTGGAGAAGAGTGCGTGGGTCATTGTGGGCACATCCTTGTCCATTAACTCACCCACCTAGCGAACACAGATCAGCCCACCCAGTGATTTAAATATGATAACCCTTTGAGTGCCAGAGGGGTAGGCAACGCATTGCAAAGCAATGCGTTGCATACCTCTCTGGCTCGCAAAGGGTTAAATGCCATTTAACCTATGAAGGACCCGAGTGTGTGCAGTACATTGCTGTGGAAAGTGTCGCTCGCCCCTGTGGTCCTTAAGGGGTTATTGAGAATGACATTAGGACTGATATATTAAGAAGATCATGCATACCTCCCAAGTGTCCTTCTTTAGGAGGGACAGTCCCTTTTTGAGATCCAAATCCCTCTGTCCCTCTTTTCTACCCTTTTGTCCCTCTTTTCTGGAGATCAGAAAGAGTAGTGTGTATCACATTGCTCCACAGCAATAAAACTCGCATAAATGTGTAGATAATCTTCAATATATTTGTAATTAATTTAGTCTGTATAAATAAAATACTTTAGTCTTGCTGTAAATAATTTATTCAGTTACACAAAGAGGTGTCAGTAGGTCTTGAAATAACCTAAAAATTCTCGGTAATGCCCCGCCCACCAACTACACCCACATAAACACCACCTGAAACAAAAGTGCCCCTCTTTGGCCATTTGAAACGTTGGGAGGTGTGATCATGGGATATGCAGGAAGGTGAGAAATATGAGATAAAACTCTATTGTTATATACTCTCCAATTTCTGTGTTATTCTCAGGAGCCAATCAGCTCCTCAGCTGATAGGGACTACAATTCACATGATTCCCAGCCAGTCATCATAAGAGCTGTAAAGCTTAAAGTTATCTACAATCTCTCAAACTGGGGAGATGTAAGTGTGTAGGCTGAAAAGAAGAACATAGGTATTGGATAGTTTGACATTTATCACACTTTAGAGAATCACTCCCATTAGCAAATAAAATACCCTCTGATTTAAATGAAACTTTTAACCCCTAGAATGCTAGATCTCTTCAACACTCCATTTAACACAATGGTATTTTTTATTTGGCCCCATGGAGCGGTTGGTTTGAACTAGAATCTTACCAGTTCTTCTTAGTACAACAGTCTTACCATCTAGTCTCTGAAATCAGGTACATTTAGTTTAGAAAGAGCCATTTATTTTATTTTGTGAAGGTTTGAAAGCTACAGTTCTAGAATCAACCATTTAGTTTATGTCCACAAATGAGGTAGCAGTGAGCATTGCATAGTTAACAAATGTATGTGTGTGTGTCTGTGTGTGGGTTTATGTGTGTGTGTGTGTTTGAGGTTGTGTATGTATGTGTTTGTGGGTGTGTATGTGTGTGAGCATGTGTGTGGGGGGGTATGTGTTATGTCTGTGTGGGAAGGTATGTGTGTAGGTGTGTCTCTGTGTGTGGGTGTGTGTGGGAGTGGGTGTTTGTGTGGGTGTGTGTGAGGGTATGTATGTGTGGGTGTGTGCGGGTGTATGTGTGTGTATATATAACGATACTATGGGCAAATACCAGCACCACAGGCGACACAAATTTCGACTGATAAAAATTCATTTTTAAAACCTGCTTTGCAATGCATTGGAAACCTCTTCAGCATTCAAAAGCACAATATAAAAATAAATTATTGGGGAGTTATATTTGTTCCCTCTAGATACTTGGGGCAGAATGCAAGAAAGTGGAGCATTCACTATTTTATAAAAGCCATACATTTCTGTGCTATTTGCGATTGATCACGTTTGGATGCAAGAAGCCTATCAAAGCCTTGATACTGAATAGCACATGCTCCTAAATTAACAGCAGAGTTAGCCAGACATATGAAAATGTGTGCTAATTGCTTTGCTGAATTAGGTGCAACTCTTAATCTTTCACAAAACGGCAGAGATTTCAGCCACACCCACTTTAGGAAATGTATTCGCTAAAGGATGAGCAAATGTTCGCTAATTATGAAAAAACACGCTCAATTCAGTAACATTTTGGTGCTAATCATTTTGCCATAAAAAGTACACTGTAAATGGTGATTATGCACATTTCTTACATTCTGCCCTTTGTTTCCCGTGATTTGCTCAACTTTCCCTTTGTTGCCCTCTGTGTGAGAGGGGTGACTGGGTACTGGAAGAGTTAAAGAGCTTCAGAGCCCGGATTAATACACATATGAGCAGACTAGGAATAAAGACAACCCTGTTTTCAACAGGTAGTGTTATTTCCATTCCATTTACATGGCATTCATTCCACGAATGGCTCAGGGACACATGCATGATGAGAGAACAGCTGCAAGACATTACTATGGAGAATGTAATATTTATTGACATTTCCAAACCCTTCATCCCATGATTTATACATTTTTAATGTGCTCAGGAATAATGCTTTTTATTTAATATGTGCACGTTATACTAACTGATTATTTGATATATCGCAAAATGATTTTCTTGGCATGCTTATATCATTGTTAAAGGAGAAGTAAACTTTTTTTTATGAAAAAAAGAAATGATTCCTGCTGAGTAAAACAAGTGCTTGCAGTGGTGGGAAACATTTAATTCAAAAGTCGTTTCAACATAAACATTGTTTTAACCCTTTGGGTGCCAGAGAGGCATTCAGTGCATTGCGTTGCAATGCGTTGGATGCCTCTCTGGCACTCAAAGTGTTAATCAATATGTTTACGACTTCACAGACTGGTATCCAAAAGACTATATTTTTTTCATATTGCATTGTGTGGGAGAGACTGAGCTATTGATTGTGGCTCTCCATAGGAAGGGAAGGACACAGCACCACCTGGGGGATTATGGATGAAGTGCAAGAAAGTGGAGCATTCGCTAGTTTTTGAAAGCCATACATTTATGCTCTATTTGCAATTTCTCGCGTTTCAATGCAGTTACCCAGATTTCTGAAAATATGTTATAATTGCGATGCTTAATTAGGCGAAATTGCTCATCCTCCCAGAAATGGCTGACGTTAGCCACACCCACCTTTTGAAACGCATTCACCGAAAAAAAAGCATAAATATTTTCTGATAAAACCTTCATAGTTCAGTAACGTTCTGGTGCTGATAATTTTGCCATCAAAAGTACACTGTAAATAGTGATTGTGAATGTTTCTTGCATTCCTCCCCAACTACTAAGTGGTGATAAAGGTGTAATGAAAAGGATGCAAATTCTCTAGTATGACATATTCTCCAATTATTATTTTATCCAGTGGTCTATGCACTAACATGTCTCCACTTTGAGAGATTGTAGTGATCTCCTTTTTATTGCATCTTAGTGCATCTAGCCCCAGGTGATCACAATAGAAAATTAAAGTTTAATGTAAAAAGTTTGGGCTGCAAAATGAAGGAAGGTAGTCTGTAGCCTGTCTTATAATCATAAGTAACAAAGCTGCATATTAGCTGGGTGGAATTAACCAAGGAAACATTTCCTAATGAGTAGGCTAAGCATCTAAATACCTTGATCACCAGATTCTGAGGGGAAGCTTAGCTGTGCTGGCCACTGTTATGTTCAAAATTGTAGGTGTGACCATGGCAATCTCAATACCATTACACCAGACCTCATCTCTTGGATCATTGTGTCTGGTTTAGTATAATATTTTTATAGTTTATTTACTTACTTACATATGTTTTACTTGCAATTATTTAGCCTATTGTATGCCATGAGGTCTTCAACTCCAAATCAATGTGTGTGTGATACCTCTGTAGCATCCAAGGGATATGAACTTTTCTACATTGGTTCACTGTCTTTTTTTTCATTTTGTTTCACTGTCTCCACTTTCACAGTCTTTAACAGAAAGCTCTGATAATAAATCCAATGAGCTTGCTATCAGTGACATAAAAGTGAGGAGAATATGTAAAGATGAAATAAATAAATACTATAATGTAGTATAGTATAGGCAATTTTCACTTGCAGGATATGTAACTTCAAAAAGGAAGTTAACTGTCACTTTAAAACCCCAATTTAAGGGGATAGTTAAACTTACTATATAAAAAAATTATATATTGTTGGATTTATCCTCCTGTGTAAAACAAGGGTACTCCCACAGCTGAGAGGTGCTTTATTCAATATTTATAGTAGGTCAAAGTTTAAATTTTTTAGGGTGCAGTATCTGAATGGTCTGAAATTTTACAGTGCTGGTGTTGCAACACCATCCTATGAAGGTTTATGGTCAACTAACCGGAGCTGTCCATAGGATGGTGTAACAACATTGCAACATATCAGGCCACTAAGATACTGCATTGAAAAAAAATCATATTTGAGCTGAAATACATCCTGTATAATAATTTGATAAAACGTGTAACGCCACGTCATGCACAGTAGACACTGCTGTGCGTGCTGCAGTCATGCGCAGTAGAGACTGCCCGTGCCGTGGCTGTTCGAAGCATCCAGCTCTGTATCAGCCGTTGAGAGGGCAGTCTCTACTGCGCATGACTGGCCCGCAACCGGGTGGCAGTGGCACTGTGGCCCGTGTAACGGGCTCTTCAACTAGTTTTGAATAAAATACCACTTTGCAGTGGTAGTACCCTTGTTTTGCTTAAGAGGATAAACCCTCCAAAATATATTTCTGTACATATCAAGTATTACTATCCATTTAAATCAAAGGGAATTTGGAAACTGTTTATTTTTTTCCCCCTGTGGTGCACTTTTCCACAGAATTGCACCTTTTTAGCTTACTAATACAATTATGCCTCAACAAAAGAAATAAAATGATCACTGTTGTGTTTTAAACATTTCTACAGACAGAATAATTAAAATGCCATTGTGGTGTCCAAAATCTGCATTGTGTCAAAAAAACAAAAAAAAATCATCTTAATCTTAATTTTTTCCTATACGTAATATTTTGAACACAAAGTGATTGTTTTTAATTAATTGGCAAATGACACAGACATTGCTAAATGTATAAATTCATTAAATGCTATTGTAAATTTTAATTGTTTTGAAAATGTTTTCAAGAGATAGTAATACTTCATTATTACTATCCCCCATGTGGTAGCCCTTAAAATTCTGAATTCAACGATACCAGCGGCATCTCTCAAACCTTTATGGTTTGAGAGATATACGCTTTCAAAGTTCCCTCTCCTTCTCTCTCCCCTGATGTCAACGTTCTAGCTGAGAGCCGGGGAATCCTCTCAGTGAGCAAGTGGTGGCTCTGCAGGAGTCCTGAGATCGCGTTATAGAAATCCTTCACTGAAATGGTCTTCTACGTATGCTTGCTTTGCAAGCACATGTAGAAGACCATTTTAGCGAAGGATTTCTGTTTCTATAATGAGATCTCAGGACTCCTGCAGAGCCGTGCCGGTCCCAGCTAGAACGCTGACGTTAGGGGAGAGAGAAGGAGAGGGAACTTTGAATGCAGATATCTCTCTAACCATAACGCTGGTATCGTTGAATTCAGAATTTTAAGGGCTACACCATGGGGGGTAGTAATAATGAAGTTTTAATATCCCTGTCATACTAAAGTCAGACCTTAATGACTGGTCGCACAGCCTATAGTTAAGAACTACAGAGCTTTTTTTCTTTTTTGATAAATGGATTCAGGGATTGAATTCAATGACGTGCCAGAACCATCATGGGTTATTGACACAAGTTTACCCATGACCGTCCTGGCACGTCATGGGTCCTTAAGGAGTTAAAACGTATAAGATGAATTTTAGATGAAAAAATAATACACAGAATATTTTATTTTATTTTTGTAAACTGTGATGATCACAAATAGATTTCAGTGTGAATATCTTCTCTGCTGCACAGCAAGTCTTTATTTTGGATGGGTATATTTTGAAATATATATGTCACTTTAACCCTTTGAAATTTAGAAAGGTCAGCAAAGTATTGATCAGCAATGTGTTGCCGACTTCACTGGCACCTCAATCAGTTATGGTCAATTTTGCACAAAATACGTTTAGACGTGAACTAAAGCAAACTTAAGTCGGTCATTGGCAAGGGTAATGGGACCTGTTGTGAATCCTCTCTCTCTATCAAATGGCATATTTACAGCCAGTTTTCAGTTATTCCAAATGTAAAATAACAGGCAGTGTATTGTATCAGTTAACAGGCATAATTAGTTATAAAACCTCTTTGGATGTTAAATAGGCCAAGCAATGCTCTAGCAACGACTTTAGTATCTACAATGTTTAAATACATTTTGACCTTAACCATATGAGTGTCAGAGAGATATCGTTGGATATCTCTCTGGCACTCAAAGGGTTTAAAAGTGTCCACGATTTTATGTACAACACTGCAATATTATCTTTGCTTTTCTCTTTTGACCAGGCTGTTCCTCCCAATTTTGAGATGCCTGTTTCAATCCCAGTGACCAACCCAAACAGTTTGGCATACAGTAATCCAGCTGGTTCAATGGGTAACCACAATCTTTTGCCACTGTCTCACCCATCATTGCAGAGAAACAGCATGTCTCCTGGAGTGACTCATCGACCACCCAGTGCAGGTAACACAGGTATGGCTTGGCAGATCTTCATATTGCACTTAAATGTGGGCATGTCCAAATATCTACACAAAATAATTGTATATGGAATAGTCTCATGGAACTGTATTGTTGGCATTGTAGCATTTTTAATGTGTGCAATCGTTTTTTAACTCTCTCCCCACCCATACCATTTCCTGTATTTTTCTTCTCTATCTCTTCCCCTCCCCCCACACTCTGTCTTGCACAGGGTATTTACGACCTTCTGCAAGAAGAGTGTGGATTTTATCTTGGTCCCTGTCTTATGAGCAGTCCCGCTGTGTTAACCCCAGCAAACAACACAGCTTTGAATTCAATGTATTAACTTTCTTAACTGTTTTAACTGTGAATTATGTGTCCTTGTGCTCAGAAATGCTTTAGACTTGAGAAAGGGAGTTTATCCCGAAAGCGTATCAATCCCTAATTAGTCCAATAAAAAAGATATTACAAGATACTAATTATGTTTGTTATTTTCCACATATATATATATATATATATATATATATATATATATATATATATATCTATATCTATATAAAACAAAATGGCAGTAGACAATGGCACACAGTGTAGCAAAACCCACAAACATGAATTTTTGATATTAATGGTGCACGTCCCATATAGGAGATATATGTATACGTGTACTCAGCCTGGGATGCCACGGGAGCTAGAGAGAGGCAGCACTCATTACTAAGTGTAAGAAAATGATGAATAATTTATTGCAACGTTTATTGCATCATTGTTGTATTTTTTTTATTATTTCAAACTAAATGGAAAAGATTTTGGTCTGACTATTGTAATAAAAATGCATATTCAGTTCTACATCAGAAGGCAGCAGTCAGGTAATGAAATCTAATAATGTAGTGCCTTATTAATGAATTTCACTCACAGCATTTTACTAAGTACTGGGATAAAACCTAAAAGCTTTTTGTATGGTTTTTGAGGGAACTCCTGAGGTTATATTTATTTTTAATTCTATCACAATCTAGACACAACCAAGTTCCTAGTAAAAATTCCTATAACGTACCTAGGAAGAAACCTAAGATGTGGTGTCTGTGGTGAATTTTAGTGTTGCTGACTCTGGCATTTTTTTATTTTTTTAATTCTTAGGTGGTCTGATGGGTGGGGACCTCACAACCGGTGCAGGCACCAGTGCAGGTAAAACACCCCAGTGTTATGGAACCAGCTTCATTTGGACTGGGCCAGGGGTAGGCAACTTTTGAATCTCCAGTTGTTGAGGACTTCAGCCCCTATCATTCCCAACCAGCCAATGGGAGGTGTAATCCCCAGTAGCTGGAGAGCTCTAGGTTGAATATTCCTGTACTCGACCCTAAAATCATATGTATATATGTGTATATCTATCTATCTATCTATCTATCTATCTATCTATCTATCTATCTATCTATATCGTATATAATAAAACGCTGGAATGTTTGTCTGATGCAATCATGTGCAGTAGAGACTGCTGGAACGCACAGAATGCTGGGAGGTGTAGGAATGCTGGGAGCATTCTGTGCATTCGGGCAGTCTCTACAGTGCATGACTGCATCGCGTGCACCACCAGTAAGGTGGCGGCTGTACGCAGAGCAGGACCGGCCTCTTAACCCTTCGAGTGCCAGAGGGGTACTCAATGCATTGCAAAGCAATGTGTTGTGTACCGCTCTGGCACTCAAAGGGTTAACATAACCCAGCCCTTGGCCTGTGCACACAGCTTTTACAAACTTTCGTGCATACATTTAACCCTTTGAGTTCTAGAGGGGTTCACAAAGCATTGCAGAGCAATGTGTTCTGTATCCTTCTGGCACTCAAAGATATAACTGACAAACCTGAATTTTATTTGGGTAACTCAAGGCTATATACAGAGTTGTGGATAAAGGGAGTTGTAATCACCAGTAGCTGGAGCTCCAGGTTGACTATACCTGTACTGGACCCTAAAAACATATATATATAAACTGTAATATGTTAAGAAACTTTTGTACATGCATTACATCCTTTGATTACTGGGGGGTACACATTGCAGAGCAATGCGTTACTTACCCTCTGGCACTCAAAGAGGTAACTAAAAACAATGTTTTACGGGGGCAAACCAGCATATGTACAAAGTCAAAGATGGAGTAATTGTAGTGCAAACCTTCTACACCAAAGGGAGCGAATAAAACCTCCCTATTTAAGTGGGTCATTAACCACATCAGTGGTGCAGTTGGTTCCCATAGAAAAGTTCTGTCTGTTTTGTCTTTTTATTTACATGTCTCATAGGGACGTGTGCAGAAAGGCTAAAGTGCAGGAATTCTGGGCCAAATCATCTACACCCTGGAGGACAAAGAAATATTCCCATCAATATAAATGGGGATTGTAAATGTTTGAATGCTAGAGAGGTTAAATGTGGGTTTCAGCCACTTGAATACTAGATAGGTCTCCATGCATTATAAAACAATGCGTTGGAGACTTCTGTAGCATTCAGAGAGCTTAAAGACCCATTTAAGTCCATTGATTATTGTGTTTGGTCTGTCCCTAAATTGACGCACTTTTAAAGTGGAAAGTTCTATCTGCTTTCTGTATAGATCACTGGTTAACAACCGTTGGCTCTCCAGCTGTTGCAGACTACAGCTCTGATCATCCCCAACCAGCCTTTGTAGTCTTTGACAGCTGTGAAGCCAATGGTTGCCTATGCACGTATGGAATATTGGGGGAGATTTAATGGAAAAGAAGCGTTAAAATGGCTGTAAGATTGTCACTGATAGTTATAAAAGTATTAAGGACAGTTTAGGAGGACATGACACCATGTAGTATGTTTTTTTATAAAATTAAGTTTCCAAAAAAGTGGCTCAGCGAATATTTAGAGAGAAGTGTCGTTATTAGCGACAATTTAGCCCAGAATTTTCTCCAAATATTTAAGGTCATGTGTGACCTGTTCTTATTCTTTAGTGTCATCCCATTTATAAATGTAACTAGAATACTTTATAAATATACAACACTCAGAATTATAAGCAATAAGGATATTTTAAGGATCCTTTCACAAAAACTAATAAGAACACTTTTTATAAATCTCCCCCAATGGCCCATGTATATAAAAGCACATTGGAGTTATTCTGGAGTAAACCAACTGCACCATACGGGACAGAAAAAAAAATCCCTTTTAAATGAATTAGGTCTTTTAAGCTCTTGAATGCTAGAGACAATGCAATGCATTAGAGGCCTCATTGGCATTCAAGGGTTAAAATGCTCTATTGAAGTGCAGGAGAATTTAGGAATTTTTATTTGTCCCCTAAGGTGCAGTTGGTGTACTCCAGAATAACTCCAGTTTGCTTTTATAAATACAGGTCCATGTTTTTGTATTGTACAAGTTTCATTTTATTGACCCGTCACATTGTTGATGAACCGCAGTTTAGGCCAGCTGCCCTACAAAAATTCCTAATAGTGAATCTTTTTTCCCTTCTTGAGCCTCTGGAGCTTTGATGCAACTGCCAACAAATCACTTTAGTCCCATTAAATCCCAGGGGGAAAAACTTTACCTCAGATCTCTGTCTGCAATATGAATTTTTAACCAAAAGATAAGCACCTAATGCATTGCATTAAGCTGACTCATTCTTGTGGAAGCTCTTCATGAACTCAGCAGACTGAAACAAATATTGTTATGGCAATAAATTAAACCGAGAAATTTAGTATTCGCTAAACATGCTATTTTGAAAATGAAATGTGTAATGCAGATTGATCTCACATGGTAATATGATGAGATACCATGTTGTTTTAAACGCCCCTGTCATTTAATTAACCCTCTGAGTGCCAGAGAGGGGTGCAACACATTGGCTTGCAATGCGTTTAACACCTCTCTGACACACAAATGGTTAAACCTTTAAGTGCATTACTTGGCAACATGTTACACCCCTCTCTGGTCCTTAATGTGGATGTGTTACCTATGGACAACATCCCATAAATAGTTAGACTATATATCAAAAACAACGAAAACAGTATTTTTTTTTTATTTAAAGTTTTGATGTTGTCTAATTTTAACTTACAAAGTCTGGGCTGCAGCTACTTCTACATAGACTGCAGCCTGACGCTCTGCCTCCGCTCTCCTCCATGCACCGATGACTGCGGCTTCTGTCTGTAAGCTGGAGCACTCTCATTGGCTAGATATCGATTTCTGCCAATGAGAGCGCTCCAGCTTACAGACAGAAGCCGCCGTCATCGGTGCATGGAGGAGAGCGGAGGCAGAGCGTTGGGCTGCGGTTTAACCGCAGTGAACCGCAGGCTGCATGGAAGAAGCTGAAGCCCAGACTTTGAAAGTTAAATTTATACATCAAAACTTTTAATTAAAAAAATGCAGTTTTCGACATTTGTGATATATAGCCTAACTATTTATGGGTTGTTGTCCATACCCATCCACTTTAAAAGGGTTAACAGTAACATGAGAAAAGCAGCACAACGGGCAGCATACACAGAGAAATATAGAGCAATTCCGGGTCAAAATAGATGCAACATGGGGAGCAGATTAACCCTTTTGTGCTAGAGGTATATCCAATGCATTGCTTCACAATGGATTAAAATGAGGGGTGTAATCCCATGAATACTCAAGGTGTCCAGCCCATTGCTTTACAGGGCACTTGATAATAAAATACAATTCAGCCTTTTCTGCTTTGAAATTAAACATTACTGTTGATAAATATAGCCTTAAAAAACAGTTTTTCTGTGGAATCATAATGTTTTCGTAGGTCTCTTCCTTTGGAGTATAACAAGTTTATTCCCACTGATTATGTATACGCTTTGTTCCACAGTTATTACAGCTCCGATGATTTTTTATATTAATCTGTTAACAACACTGCCACATTTTTATCTGCATTTCATCAGAGATGAGCCTCAGGTTAAAGTCTCCATATAACGTGATGAGCACCACCAGTTCATGACAATTTTAAAGGATTATTAACCCTTTAATTTTACTTTACATATTCTGAAAGTGCATATTTACAATCAAATTGTCTATATTTTTCACCTTCACCTATTTTTTTGACACTTTTCTGTCCCTCACAGTAAGCTACCTGCATCTCATTTTCCAGAGTTTTCTGGTCAGTACACCATTAAAGCAGGATGTAATACAATATTATACTCTGCAGTATTGAATGCTCTGTTTGCATTATTTTTACATTGTTTACTTTTTTACATTTAATAACTAAACTTGCTTTCATGTTCACTGACAAAAAGCTTTCAGCAAACAGATCCAGGTAGCTGTGAAAATAATAGGTGATGAAAAAAGTATAGGCTGAAAATGTCAAAAGGAAGGATTAGTATTAATTTGACTGCAATAGATGTTATATTAATAATCCCAAGTGGAAATGCCATTGTTTTATTTAGTAGGAAATGTCCAGCAAATATGTTTTTTTAATAATTGTAATCACAATTTTAATGATAATACAAATTTACTGACCCTTTAAAGCTTTTATCTGTATGAGCTGAAAAGCAGCTTTGAAGGGTTTGCGTTGTTATATTTACTATTATTGGCGTTAATTAAAAAAAAAAAACAACACACCTGTTTTTCTTCTTATGTGGAATTATGCCCTAGACTAGTAGTTTGAAACTTTTGACTCTACAGCTGTTGCAGCACTATAAATCACATCATGTTTAGCTGGATATTGGTGGTTGTTGAAGGGAATTGTAGTGAAAGTGGTCATAGCTCAGTTTATACAGGAGGGATAGAATAAATTGATATGTGTAATACATTGATAGGAATAATCGTGTAACTCCTTTCAATATAGAAGTTCCCACTTAGGGAAGGATTTGGAAAGGTTATAAGAGCTATTTAAAAATAAAGAAAATGGTCCAGTTTCAAAATAAATAATAAAAAAAGTAAAGTAAACTTTTAATTTATAATTAATGGTCAAAATTGTTTTTAAAGTGATAGGTCAACTTTAACATTTCTCTCGCCTCTGCTGTAGAGACTTAACCCTTTGAGTGCCAGAGAGGTACGCAACGCATTGCTCTGCAATGCGTTGCATACTCCGCTGGCACGCAAGGGGTTTAGCCAATTTCATATATATAGAATCTTTCATGTCACCTGTTGTTCTTATAACATTTTTCTCTTTTTATTAAATACACTAGTGATAAAGTTGCTCATATAGATTAGAAACAAAGGGGGAGATTTATAAAAGTGGAGTTAAAATGGCTGTAAGATTGTCTCTGGTAGTTATAAAAATATTAAGGACATGTAGATTTAAAAAAAAAAAAATGTTAGGAAATTTGTAAAAAGTGGAGCAGCATATTTATTAGCGACAATTTAGCAACAGAATTTTCACCAGATATTTAAGGCCATGTCTGACCTGTTCTTATGCTGTACTGTCACCACATTTATAAATGTAACTGGAATACTTTATAAATACCAACACATAGAATAACGAATAAGGACATTTTAAGGATCCGTTCACAAAAACGTACAAGAACACTTTTTATACATTTTCCCCAATATATTCCCAGTGATAAACACTTCCATACGTACTACAAAAGTCTTAAAAAATTAAATGCACTAAACACCAGAGCCCCTTAACCACTTAAAGGGCAACTAACATCTGGTAGTTGCTCTATTGCGGATCTACTCCCATGGGAGCAGACCGGACAATTAAACTGGGTCTGCTCTGTGAGACCCAGTGAAACAATGGTGAGCAGAACTGGGGTCAGAATGAAGATCCCAAGTGCTCTCCTGGCATATCTGTACTGCATTGCGTAAATCTGTCTCCTGTCCTATGTGATTCATTTCCCTGTATACCGGCTGTATGGTGCTTGAAAGCCAACCATAGCAGGTCTAGGGAAATGATAATTCAAACCAGAAGTTTGTGACTGAGACCCACAGACCTCCAGTTTGTGTTCCATCTAGAGGTTACGTTTTCAAACCCTCCCAGACAGTTGATAGGAGACATTTTGAGAGGTTTCTCCCACTGGAGAGGGATTATTCCCATAATCTTTATATGCCACCATTTCCAGCTCCTCACAAGTAGAGGGATATAAGTGAGGTAGTTGTATCAGTGATATGAGATGTACATCACGTTTATAGTCAGAGCGCAGATTTTGGAGATTATTAGATACCTATTGACATCCCAATAGTTGTAAGTATAAAGTCATGTGTTAGAAGCAGTGAAAGATTACTATGAATAGGCTTTCTTTATTATCTTATATTGTCAGTACATATGGTTGTTTTGCAGAGCATTGGGAGGGATTTGGAGTAGAGCCAGATGAGAAGAAGAGTTCAGTTCAAAGTTCAACTGTCTGCCCCATCACATATTTAAACAATAAAACTATTTAGGGCAGTTGTATGTCTTCTATTTCAGTTTCAATGACATCAATTGTCTTTGTTCAGTCTTTCCTTGAGTAACACAGAGCTTCATATTATCAGTATGTAATTGGTGATATAATCATGTGTTTTAATCTACCAGAGTTCATTCTCTGTGCTATATTTGAGAATTTATTTAGTATATATTTCTATACAAAGTCTAGAAACTCCCACTGGAATTAGCTATATTTGACAAGCATTTATAACATCTTAAAATAGATTCACAAAACTTGCTACAAATGTCTATTCTGATATGAAAGATTGAGGGGAATTTAATGGTAAGGCTGAATTATAGTAATAATACTATTCAGTGATTTGTCCCACTGAATTCGAGCGTAAACAATTTCTTTATCAATTCTCTGAAGAAAAATAAATTATTGTTCAGGCTAGCTCAGGTTAAGTCAGGGTAATATGGAACGTGCTTATTACTGGCCTTGAGGCTTTGATTAGCATCACTATCCCAATTTACTCATTTGAAGGGGACGTACTATGGAATTAATTATAGGGTGATTAATGAATCATTAGAAAGTAATTTATTATGGGATCATTAATAGATATCCAACTGCAGGGGCTGGTTTAGGGCTTACTGGTAGAAAACTTTTGACTGTGAGGGTAAGACATGAAACTTTGCTTTAGTAGTTGCCAAGACTGAACAAACCAAAGTAGAGATTTCTTGAGTTGCTGTTTAGCAAGCAGGTTTTTGTACCTTACCTCGGGGGTGTCAAACTCAATTTGACATGGGGCCAGGCAGTTGGGCATATGAAAATTAAAACTGTAACATTCTCACACACACACACACACACACACACACACACACACACACCCACACACACACACATATGCTTGTACACACACAAAGGCATGCTCATGAACAATCATATTCACTCATACACACACACACACACACACACACACACGCCCATTCATAAACACACATATTCACACTCATGACAGACCCATCCGACCATGCAAACATACATACACTCATGTACACATACCTACATACACATGCATGCATGCACACACACACATGTATATACACACAGTTATACACACTTGCACCTACACACACACACACACACACTCTGTACATTTCAGTTCTTAATATAAGATAACACATATTTGCTCATCTTCATAGCTGCCTCTATGTCTGTTCAGGTATAGAATTGTCAAAACAGTGCATGTTCTGGAATTTCTGCTCTGTGTCTCTATAGAGGGTGGTGTTACCTGAAGCCTCCACAACTTAATAGACTAACACTCAAGTCCGGAACCCAGGAATTCCTCCTTTTACATAGACACGGATTGGAACCTCTGCCAAGGAGAGTAGAAGCTCTGCAAGAATAAAAAAAATATTAGGTACAATTAACTGATCACAGGTATCTGGTACATTTTGGATTAAGGACTGGCACTCAAAGGGCTGAAAGATAAGTGGAGAAATTATGGGGAAAACCATCTACACCAAAGGATAGAGATAAATGGGACTTATAACTACTTCAGTGCTAACGAGGCCTCCAGTGTATTTTTTTGCAGTGCGTTTGGGGCTTCTTTAGCATTCCAGGGGTTAAAGGGATAGTATTACTTCAAAATGACTATCCCTCATATTGTAGCCCTTAATAAACTGAGTTAAATGACACCAGCGGCATCTCTCAAACCTTTATGGTTTAAGAGATAGCCGCTTTCAAAGTTTCCTCTTCCCTGCTGTCAGCGTTCTGCTGCCAGCAGGAGTATCCTGTCTCTGAATCAAGAGGAGGCTCTTCAGCAGAGCCGATATCTCGTTATGAAAGGAAAAATGATTAATTGAAACAGTATTCTACGTGTGCTTGGTAACCAAGCACACGTAGAAGACTGTTTCAATGAATAATTTTTCCTTCCATAACGAGATATCAGCTCTGCTGAAGAGCCTCCGCCTGTCCCGGGACCGGATTCCCCTGCTAGCAGCAGAACGCTGAGAGCAGGGGAGAGGAAACTTTGAAAGTGGCTATCTCTTAAACCATAAAGGTTTGAGAGATGCCGCTGCTGTCATTTAACTCAGTTTATTAAGGGCTACAATATGAGGGATAGTCATTTTGAAGTAATACTGTCCCTTTAAGTCACATTGGTCTGATGGAGAATTGATCCAGTTTCATAATACATCAGTCACAATGTGATGACAAAACGTATAATAATGTAACGTCTAATCGCCTGCAGCTTTCAGACAATTGTGCGTAGACACTCAGACTTGCTTATATGCCCCATAGAGTATTTATTTCAAAAGTCATTATATAAAGATTAATGGCCTCAAATTATTAATCTGAAATTACCTAACGATGATAATGAGCAGACAGTCTGGGTGATTAAATATTTTATGGACAAAGTTAGTGCTCTAAAGCATTTACAGTCTTATTCACTTATTCAAATGCTGCGCACAAGAACCAGGCCATTTAAGAAGAATTCATCCAAATATTTCTGTATATTGAAAACAATTGAGACACAGTATGAATCTTAGGTATAATTAAAACAACCAGCTGCAAAATATTAACCACAAGCACACAGCAAAATAGAATTAGTTGCCAGATGTAGCCAGCATGATTGTTTCCACTGGGAAATGTGAGGCATCGTTACAAGTCCTTTTTCATTTCTCCACATAAACAATACATGTTTATAATTTACCAGCATAGCTTTGTACTTTCAAAGTCTTTCCTTGCTGTTGCTGTCTTCTAATGTACTATCCATAGTTTCAAAACCTACATATAAAACATACATGTGCAAGTCCCATACTGAAACAGAATTAAGTAGCAATTTTAAACAGATTTTTTTTTTCTAATAATAAGGCTAGGTTCACATTGCCAACTTGACATTGTAGCACAGTTAAAGCTGCCTGAGCTACCTCACCTCCGATGTACCTGTGTTCCCTTGGCAATCCGGGTACCAATGATGGGTGGGGCATAAAGGCAACAGTGAAACATGATTGGATTAAATGGATCATTGCTGTGTGTACTGCAGCTATACAATTGTCATTGATTGATCTGCATGAAGACCCCATAGACCACCATACAGACCAGCTTTGCTGCATCTTCAGTGCATTCTACAGGGAATGCAGTAAAACTGCAGCATGCTGTGCCTGTTACCGACATGCTCTTCAATTCTCATCCGTGGGAACAGTACTATCTGACACAATAATAGCTGCTGCTTTATTGAAGAGATCCTTATAATGTACTGGATGCTAGAAATATCTTGTTGGAGATTGCTCTATTGTATCCAAGAAGTTAATAGTATCAATGTCAGATATATTTGAATACTAATTGGTAAACTATATTTTAACTTAAAAAAACAGTAAACTTATATATTACATGGTTTCCCCTGTTGAGAAAATCCCAAACTACTCCCACTGCTGGAAGGTTATTTATTAAAATGTTATTACAGCTAATGATATTATATCTATATTTTATCAAGAGCATCAAAGAGTGACCAGAAAGCAAATTTTGCTTGAGTCACTGCCTATGGTTCCCCAAAATAAGTGATAGGAACAGCACCACCTGTTGACCAGTTTGGAAAATTGCAGTTAAATTAAAAATACAGATATTTAAGATGCAATTACATTTGCATGACAATTCTCTCAGCAGAGAAAACACCCTTCGGTTACTCATCAACAGAAACCCTATAACATTTTTTTCAGGTTTTCTCTCTCAGCATCACTCTCAGTTCCTCTTTACTTCTCACTCTTGCTTTCTGACCTGTCTCTGTCCGGTACTTTCATGCTCTCTCTGTCTCATTGTCTCTCTCTGTCACTCTGTCTTGCTTCCCCTCACTCTCTCACATGATCTCTCAAGCACTCTCTCTTTTACACTCTTGCACAATGTTGCAATCTCTCTTCTGTCAGTCTCTATCTTTCTCTGTCTCTTAGTCTCTATATATCTGTCTGTGTCTCTCACTGTCTGAGGATGATGGGAGTTGAAGTCCACTAACAACTGGTGTTCGACAGTAGGGAACTTCAGCAAGTTGAGTGATCAGATACATCAGATACATTACAGTGAACCAAACAGCAGATAGAGTCTTGCTAGCTTAACCCCTTAAGGGCCAGAGAGGTGTATAATGCATTGGGTCAAAGAAAAATGGGCCCCAGGGTTTATGTAAATAAATAAATATACTTTGGGGCTTCTTCACCAAAGATAGAAGGTTTTTACACATTTTAGCTGGGAGCAAAGAAAGATTAACTCTTTAAGGGCCAGAGGAGAGTGCAATGCATCAACACATCTCTGGTCCTTAAAGGGGTTAACCTGTATGAGTCTATTTCATTTTTAGATTTTAGTTCCCTTTTAAAAGAGCCACTTTCCATAGAAAAACACTTATAGAACACAATGACATAATCCCTTAAGATTAAGGTCTCCTCCCAGTGTTCTGCCTGCTGTTTCAGTTTGTTTTTATTAATTAGTGATGTTAGAACATTACAGATTGAATACAATATTAATTCCAGACTGCTTCAAATCTTCTACATTTTATGATGGATTTATTTAACCTCCGTAAAAGCACGTAATGTAATGAAAAACCAATCTGATGTGATCATTTCCAGCCACCTGAAGGTTAATAGATTGAGACTGATATTCTAAAAGATTTAGAGTCATTCTGAGCAAACCATTTGACCCTTAGGGAACAAACAAAAATCTTCATTGAATTAACTGGGGAATTTAACACCTTGGGGGGTAGATAAAGAGGTGATAGAGATGACTTCTCCAGTTGATCACTTCTCCAATTCCTATGTTATTCTATGGAACCTATTGACTATGATCTCCAAAGCTGAAGAAATCTTAGTGCATAGGTTCCATAAAATAACATTGGAACTGGAAAAGTGATAAACTGGAGAAGTCATGTCCACTTTATCACCTCTATCACCCCCTTTAATACTAGATATCTACAATATTGTGCAAATGGTTAAATACCTATTTAAATCAGTAGCAATTTTGTAATTTTTAATTCTCCTTTATAGCGCAGGTTGTCTGCTTCAGATTTACACCAGGGGTGAAGATGCACTGAGGTTTAATGTAATGGCAATATGTTCCATCACTTCATCTTGGAGAATAAGACACACTTCACCATATGCAATAAGAATTAGTTATGCAATGGGAGGGGAGATATACTGATCATTATCATATGATGATATGTAAGGGATGGAAAGGGGAAGAGAAAATGATGCAGATGTCTTAGAATTCAGCAACTGGATCAGTAGCAGCCATCTCTTAATCCATTTAATGCCATTGCTTTGCAATAGGTTGGACACTCCTCTGATCACTCAGATGCAGAGTTTCAGCAACCACAGAAGATGAATGACCTGTGTCAGGAGATTAACTATAACTAGGACTTGCTGGGCCCACTGCACCCCCATGTGTAAATATATTTGTTTGCTGCTGACCTACATGAGAAAGATCCCAGTGCTACATTGAACTACACTGTTAAGTTTTTTCTCTCATTCCCTGTGTGAATATTATTATTGTGCATTGCCTGGTTGGACGTTATATCTTTAGATGCCAGAGCGGTTGAGAAACTCATTGCATAACAATGCATTTCATACCCCACTGCACCCTTAGAGTGAAATTCATTAATTTCATCGATTATGTTTCAAGCTTGCTCTTTGCAGTCACTGAGCAAGTTTGAACCAAGTGCCAAAAAGGTGTACTAGTGTAGTACGAAGTAGCACCTGGAGCTTCCTCGTATAGGTCAGCAGGAGTCCTTCTAGACTGCAATATGTTATATACACATGGTGGCGTGGATGGCCCAGCAGGTCCTAATTAAAGTAATGTCTGAGAGAGACATGGAGACAACATGGAAGATGTAGGGAGACATGGGGGATATTGACATGGAGTAGGCATAAAGTGTAGAAAAACATGCTGGGGGAACATACCACTTACCAACTACACTCTACCATTTTGGGTTAAAAGAACTAGCCCTGTACTGTAGTCTGATGGCTTCATAGGAAGCTGTGGCAAGATCACCATTCGCCATCCTCAGGGAGGCAAATTTGGTGAATTCCAACAGCGTCACCAATTATTGGAGATTAATGCTTCTGGTATACAGCCACATTAACATATAAACACACCTACAAAACCAGCTCATTAAACCAAATTTCAATATGAAAATAAGCCATAAAAAAGACTGAAACATAAAGCAGAGATGGAGAAGGCATGACGATGTTGGTATATTTGAGGCATAATCACAGTGGATAAGATTGCGAAGACAGCTTAGTGCATACCACAAGATGAATTTGGGTCCAATTCACCACCATATCACCAAAATGAACCCTTATCAAAGTTTAATCTCCCTGAGTTCTTAAAAGATCATCAGCCTCAGCAGTGAAATACTGTACAGAAAAGTGTGATGCTAACAACCACAAGTAGTACAGTTTGTAGCATATAAGCATATATAAATGTAAATATGTATTTATATATATTTTTCTTCCTCTTCACCCAAATGAAAAGATGATGTCTTTTGCATCACGTGCATTGCATAAACACTTTGAAGAGCAGCGCAATCAGTCACAGTATAACTCATTTTTATTCATGACAATCCAGCAAAATGTTTTAGCAAAAACTTCATTGATTTTTATGATGCTTTCAGTAAACAGCGAATAGAATGGTGATATTTAGTTGGCTCAGCTAGATGAAAATGAAACACTATCTATGTAATGTATGTAATATACTAGTTTTAAAGCCAGTGTACATGGGCTAACACTGGCGGCGCTGCAGTCATGCGCAGTAGTGACTGCTGGAACACGCAGTGGCTGATATGGAGCCAGGCAATCAAGCGCAGAGAGGACTCCGGTCTGAATTCAGTGCTCCCCGCTCCATATCAGCCACAGCGCGAGCAGTCTCTACTGTGCATGACTGCAGCGTGCAGCTGTCTCTACTGCGTATGACGGCTTCTGACAAACATCGTTAGTGAATTATTATATAGGATGTATTGTGCTTTCTGTACACTTGAGTTACTTTCATTCTATAACCTGCATGTTAACCCTTTGAGTGCCAGAGGGTATGCAGTGCATTGCTTTGCAATACGTTGTTTACACCTCTGGCACTCAAAGGTCTAAAGAGTTGTAAGCGGTCATGAAAACTTGCACTCTAATTCTGCTTAGTTAACCAAGGATGGTATCACAGTAACTATACTTTTCAAATGAAGATAATGACCATCTATAGGCTTCAATAGAATTCTAATGCAAAGAAAATAGATAGATAGATAGATAGATAGATAGATAGATAGATAGATAGATAGACAGACTTCTGTAGGAAGAACATGTGCCTTGGTTATTCTCACTGTTAAAGAAAAGGAAAGAGCCACTTTCATTTTAAATATGAATCTGTTTTGTTTAACAAGATTTACAGCCATAAATAAATACACATTTTCACAATTTGCCTTTTAAGTGCTTCAATAATATAAGGTCATTGTTTTTTCAAGGTGAAGTGTGGGAAGTACTGCTGGTTTCCTAATAACACATTTTTCATATTATGGACATAAGCTGTTCTTGCACTCTTTCTAAGTGTTTTTGTAACTTTTGAAACTGTTATACTCCTGCCATTGTGTTTTATGGTTATAATGGTTAGACATTTGATTAAAAGACAGTCTTTCAGTGGTATGTGCCTTTTTTGCATTTGAACTCTGCTGTAGTCTATAGCTGGTTACTTTCAGTTCACAAAGTAAAACAGACAATAGCACTAGAGCATAATGGTAAAGAGTTTTGCCATAAGATTTCTCATAAAGGGTGTTAATACCTATTCTATATTAGGTGATGGTGAATTACTTGCATATTCCAAAAAATACAGACAACTATACAAAATATATTAATAGGTATAGTGAACTGAGAAGGATTCTTACCTATATAAGCCCTACTATTAAAAATAAAGATACACTTATTCCTATAGATATAGGGCCCTTTTATAGTGTTAAACAAATGACATTTAAATAAAATCCTACATTTTATATGCATAAGGCAGCTGTCTTTGGCTTCCAATGAATAGATATCCACTAGAGTCAGGTATCAAGCTATCTGGCTAGCCAGAGACAGGTCCGGTAGTGAAATTTGCTCCCTGATTGGCTGAAAACAATTTAGGCACAGCTTTCATCTACAGTGCTCAGCAGCAGCAAATCAGAGAGCTGACAGTAATGCAGGAAGAGTGCCTCACAGCATTTTCATGGTTTTCTTGCCCCGTACTGTAATAGCCCTTGATAAACACTTGTGTAAAAATGAATCTACATGCTTTGTCAAAATTACTTATATGCAGGGACATAACTGCAGAGGATGCAGTTATGCCAGGGCCCAGTGTCTAAGGGCCCAACACATATTTGCACTGGGGATCTCCAGTCAAGAGTTACTCCACTGGTTATAAAATGTTAAGGGTAGTATGTGGTGTCAAAGTGGGTGAAAGAATATGGGGACACAGTGTGACACCATATTAACTCGCCCGTTGTAACAAAAGCTGCAGACTCTGTTATATTCATTAAATATTACTATAAAGCATTCTAATAACTTAAAACATACATAGTACTATGGGATAGTGTTCTTAAAGGGATAGTAATACCTAAAATGTAAAAAAAAATATGTTGTAGGGTTTATCCCCCTGAGTAAAACAAGAGTACTCCCACTGCTGAAAGATGTTTCATTCAAAAGTTATTAATTTTCAAAGTTGAATTTTTTAGGTGCAATATCACAGTGGCCTGAAATTGTACAGTGGCGCTGTTGCTACACGATCCTATGAACAGCTCTGGTCTCAGGACCATAAATCTCCATAGGATGGTGTAGCAACAGCGCCACTGTAAAATTTCAGGCCACTGTGATATTGCACCTAAAAAATTCAACTTTGAAAATTAATAACTTTTTAATGAAATATCTTTCAGCAGTGGGAGTACTCTTGTTTTACTCAGGGGGATAACCCCTACAACATATTTTTTTTTACATTTTAGGTATTACTATCCCTTTAAGGTTGGGAAGGCACTATTAATCAGAAAACCTGGGGCTCACTGGAGAGTCAGAGGTTTGTCATCAATAGTGAATACAGGTGTCTTTTAAACAGAATTGTATCACGTTGACCTGTCATGGCGGTCACTTGTCCTATGCAGCACTTTGTTATTAGGTGTGGGAAGGAACGAATCGTATGTTAGAGCAGCTTTAGAGATGATTTTATATGAACAGTTATAGATTCATATATTCTGTATATATTTTGAAGTAGCTCAGCACTTCTTTCATTGATTAAAAGTAGCTCCCATTAAAGAAAAGGTTGGTGACCCTTGGCATAAGGTATTAGGGAGCAGAAAATGTTCTTATCAAAATATACATGTATTTTAATTATTTTCCTGCAGATGAAAACAATAGTAATTGCACTGCTGAGTGGCATTCCATTCAAAAGTTATTACAGCCTAATTTCACTGTCGTCCAATACAGGTCACTGGTACTCTGGGAGGCGTAAGTCCCCTTTAATAGGCAGGAACAACTATGCAAATAATTTGCAAGGGGCGGAGCCTCCCCTCTTACTTAAGCCACCTTCTGGCCAGAGCCACTTTAGATTGATTTGTTCCTGGTGTGCTTCCACACCAGGTAGAGAACATCTATGCATCTTAGTATTTTATTGTTTTTTTATTCAAATATGGAATACCACCATTAGGAGGGTGACCATGGCTGTGAATTGCCCTCTTTAAAGTGGCTGGTGCAGCTTCCAGGGATTTTCTGTGGACCTATGCCCTGAAGAGGGGACAGCTTGTGTTAAGCAGCTCCCCTGTTGGGGAATTTACCTCTGGTTCTTTCCCTCCTTATCATGGTCACCTGAAGACAGAAGTCAGCAAGGAAGGTGAGTCACCCATTGAGTGCTGAAGGTCCACTTGTCCCCACAGTGTCCCTTTGATGGGCTTGTATTTGGGAGTTTTAATACACTCCAGCACTCATAGGGTGTTTTTATTGCATTATTACTGTTTATGCAATTTCTGTGTTATTCTCTGAGTTTTGGAGCATTGGGTATTCATTTATTTATGTTTCTCATGTGTTTCATGCTTGTTTGGGCACTTTTTAATGTTTTACTAAACTTTATTAAAAATGGTGTTCCGCGCCTTTAAGCGCGGCTTTTTCCCGCTCAGACGCAAGGGCTCCTTTACTCTCTATGGGAATTCACAGTATGGGACATATCTCTGGAACCGCTTGTCACAGCAACTTCAGAGAGGGCTCATTTTAATTCTAGGCTCCTGATCTATCATCCGGAATGTGTGTTATTCATGTGGGGTGTTCAGGGGGGCTTCGGGCACTGTTTGGGGTACTTAGACAGGAAAACTACATTTCCCATGAGCGCTTGGTTCGCGCTCGTTTCTGATTGGCTGTCATGACGGCCGCCATTTTGTGGTACTTTTCCTAGGTGAGTACACTACGCAGGGACCGAGCCTTCTCTCTCCTCAACAGATTAACCCTTCGCTGGCCAGATAAGTCCGTTTTTAGAACATTTCTGGGGTGAAACTTTAATCTTAACACTTTTTCTGGGTGATAGTGTTATTAGTGGGGTATATTGACGCTGTGAGCATGTCTACTTCACTGGAGCTAGGGGCTAGACCCAAGTCTAAGGAGGATGGGGGGTCCGCTACCCCCATGGCGTTTTGCTCCTCTTGCCACATTGGGCTGGATGGCGATAATGTGGGGGATCTATGCCCTAATTGTACTGGTCAAGATAGCAACCCTGGGCTTCCCAGCCACGCTATTGAGCCATCTTGGGTGAGGGAGTTTAAAGCTGCCACTAGGGATCTCAGATCCACGCTTCAACTCTTTCCCTCTCAGGTACAGGGGGCTCTCCAGGTCTGGCAGACCCCCTCTACTATCAGGACCTCCCTGCCTAAGCCACAGGGAGCTCCTGATATCACTGATTCTTCTGAAGAAGAACTTTTACAGGATTCTGATGCTGAGGAACGTACTGTTATTGAATCTAACAGGTCCATTGGGGACCCCTATGAGTGTGACCCTGAAGTTTCGGCTGAGGGTCTGATCAGAGCGGTTCTGAATACGCTCAACCTTCCTCTGACTCAGGAATCCACTTATGATCCTACTGATGTTTTTCAGAAAAAGCCATCTAAACCAGTTGTTTGTTTTCCAACTAACCCTACTCTTGCCCGTCTGGTCTCTGAGGCATGGAAGAATCCTGATAGATCTTCCTCTGTCTCCAAAAAGTTTGCTAAACTTTACCCTTTTCCTGAGGCGGAGCTGGCAAAATGGGTTCATCCTCCCAAAGTGGATGCTCCTGTGTCTAGACTATCCAAATCTACTGCTTTGGCTGTCTCAGATGCCTCTGCCTTGCAGGACTGGACGGATAAGAAACTAGAGCTCTCTCTTAAGTCTATTTTTGCCTCCATTGGCACAGCCATGCGCCCCACTTTTGCTGTGGCATGGGTTAATAGAGCTATTGCGGCCTGGACTGAACGACTGACTGAAGCGGTTCGCCAGGATGCGCCTGTATCTGAACAGTTGCAGCTTCTTGCTAATATCACTGAAGCTCAGAACTATGTTGCTGACGCTGCTTTTGATGCTGTGCGCATGATGGCGAGGGCCTCCACTTCTTCTGTGGTGGCTAGACGCGCTCTTTGGCTGAAAATTTGGTCTGCTGATACAGCCTCTAAGAAAGCTTTGCTTTCCTTGCCCTTTCAGGGGAATTTGCTTTTTGGGTCTGAACTCAAAGAAATGATCAGTGAGGCTACTGGCGGTAAAAGTACTCTTCTACCCTCAGTCTTTAAGAAAAAGTTTCCAGCCAAACGCAATCGGTCCTTTCGTTCCTTTCAGACTGAGACACGCTCCTCGGCCCAAACGGGTCCTCCCACTACGCGCTCCTCCTCCAAGCCCAAACAGTCCTGGAGGCCCAAAGTTGCCTCCAAGGCCAAGACCTCCAAGACTGCTTCGGCATGACTCGCCGAACCCGGGTCCGCATCCGGCTGTAGGCGGTCGTCTCCGCATCTTTCGCCGGACTTGGGAGGAGTCAGTGGCGGACCCATGGGTTCTTCAGGTGGTGTCAGAGGGATACAGGATCCCTTTCTCTTCCCTTCCTCCTTTTCGGTTCCATTTTACTCGTCCTTCTCAGGAACCCACAAAAAGGCGTCTGATCGACGACGCTATTCAGGATCTCTTGGACAAAGAGGTCCTGGAGGCGGTTCCTCAGGGGGACACAGGTTCAGGATTTTATTCCAACCTGTTTGTGGTATCCAAAAAGGACGGAGGAGCCCGTCCCATCTTGGATCTCAAAGATCTCAATGCCTATGTGGTGACTTCCCACTTCCGCCAGGAGTCCCTGCGCTCTGTGATTGCAGCAATGTCTCCAGGGGAGTTTCTTGCCTCCCTGGACCTTCAGGATGCTTATCTTCACATCCCTATTCATCCAGAGAGCAGGCGGTATCTCAGGATTGCCTGCCACAGGGGACACTTTCAGTTTGCAGCGCTCCCCTTTGGGCTGACTTCAGCCCCTCAGGTCTTCCAGAGGGTGTTGGGCTCATTGATAGCGGTGCTCCATCAGGATGGGATCAGAGTGACCCCCTACATGGACGATCTCCTTCTGAAGGCCTCCTCAGCGGAGCTTCTCCTTCAGCAATTACAGATGTGCATGCACACCCTGAACCGTCATGGCTGGATCCTGAATCTGGACAAGTCGGACTTGATTCCATCTCAGAGGCTTCTGTTCCTGGGTCTCCTGTTCGACACTCGCCAATGCATGGTGTTTCTTCCAGAGGACGTGGCTCACCAGATAGCTGTCAGAGTGGCTGGAATTCTGGACATGGACGAGATTCCAGTTCCGAAGTTGTCGTCCTTAGTGGGGAAGTTCATTTCCACAATCGAAGCAGTACCATTTGCCATGGCCCACTCCCGGGATCTTCAGAGGTTTGTGATCCAGGCGTGCAAGAATCATCCAGATCATCAACATCTGTCTGTTTCTCTTCCTCCTCATGTCGAGTCGAGTCTGCACTGGTGGTTAGATCTCTCTCATCTCCTGAAAGGGAAATGCTTTCTAGTTCCTCCTTGGACCACAGTCACTACGGATGCCAGCCTTCGGGGCTGGGGTGCAGTCTGGGGTCGCTTCAGTGCTCAGGGGAAATGGGGTCTGGAGGAGTCCATGCTCTCCATCAATGTTCTGGAACTTCGAGCTGTCCGGCTGGCCCTGAGGCACTGGGAGTCTCAATTGACCGGTCTTCCAGTCAGAGTGGAGTCCGACAACGCCACGGCGGTGGCTTACATCAACAGGCAAGGCGGCACAAGAAGCGGTTCCGCCTGGTGGGAGGTCAAGGATATTTTGTCTTGGGCAGAAGATCACGTGCCTGTCATCTCTGCGGTTCATATTCCAGGCGTGGACAACGTCATGGCAGACTTCCTCAGTCGTCATACCGTCGACAGCGGAGAATGGGCTCTTCACCCAGAGGTGTTTCACATGCTCACTCAACGGTGGGGGATGCCTGTGGTGGATCTGATGGCTACCAGACACAACAGGAAGGTTCCGGTGTTTTGCTCCCGGTTGAGGGACTCCCTTGCTCTAGCAGTGGATGCCTTGTCGATCCCTTGGGACTTCCCCCTGGCTTACATCTTCCCTCCTCTTCCTCTATTGGTCAGAGTTATCCAGAAGTTGAAGAGGGAACGTTGTCCTGTCATCCTGATTGCTCCAAACTGGCCTCGCCAGTCCTGGTTTCCGGAATTGATGGCCATGTCAGTGAAGGATCCAATCCCACTTCCAGCCCGTCCGGACCTGCTTCTTCAGGGGTATCTGTGGAAAGAGGATGTTCACTCTCTCCATTTGATGGCATGGCGGTTGAATCCTCGATTCTAGCAAAGAAAGGCTTTTCTCCTTCTGTGGTATCGACGATGCTCAGTGCTCGTAAGCCTGTGTCTTCCAAGATCTATCATCGCATATGGTCAACTTTCGTGACATGGTGCTCTGACAAGAAGTTGTCACTTGACTTCCATCTTCCCACTGTCCTGGCCTTCTTGCAGGACGGTGTGGATAAGGGGCTCAGTCTGAGTTCCCTCAAAGTTCAGACTTCTGCCTTGTCTGTGTTTTTCCAGGAACGGATTGCTGTCCTTCCTGATGTGAAAGTCTTCTTCCAGGGTGTGACTCATGTTCGACCTGCCTTTAAGAGTCCTGCTCCCCAGTGGGATCTCAATTTGGTGCTGGGAGTTCTACAGCGACCACCGTTTGAATCCTTGGCTTCCATTCCATTACGTCTTGTGACTTGGAAGATGGCCTTCCTCTTGGCTGTGGTGTCAGTGCGCCGGGTAGCAGAGTTACAGGCCTTGTCTTGTAAACCTCCTTACCTGGTGTTCCACAAGGATAAGGCTGTGCTTCGCACTACCAAGGAATTCTTACCCAAGGTTGTGTCTGAGTTTCACATCAATCAGGAGATTGTGGTTCCCTCTTTCTGCCCTAATCCTTCATCTGACAAGGAAAGAGATCTCCATCTGTTGGATGTGGTGCGTTGCCTCAAGTTTTATGTTCATCGCACCGAGTCTATCAGGAAGTCTGACGCTCTATTCGTCATTCCTGAGGGGCCTAGGGCAGGGAGACCGGCTTCCAAAGTTACCATTGCCTCTTGGATTAAGGCTACCATCCGTGAAGCCTATAAGTTGAGGAATAAGCATGTTCCCTTCCGGGTGACTGCCCATTCCACCAGATCTATTGGGGCCTCTTGGGCCTACAAGAATCAAGCTTCTGCTGATCAACTGTGCAGAGCGGCCACTTGGTCCTCTGTGCACACTTTTTCTAAGCACTATCGAGTTGATGTACTGGCTTCGGCTGATGCCAGTTTTGGAAGGAAGGTCCTGGAGGCAGTCTTGCCTGTGTAGGTCTTCCGCTCTGTGATCCTTAGTGCTTCTTTACTGTTGAGCCCGGTTGGCTCTAGTTCCGTGTGCTGTGTTAGTTCAGGGATTGTTCCCTTGGTTGGTGTCCGTTGACACTTACAGTTTGGGCTATGTTATCAACTGGTCATAGCAGTTCTAGTGACTTGGGCCTTGCGCCTGGTCCTTGCCTTACTTCCCGCCTCTGGATCAGCTCAATGTTTGTACATCCCAGAGTACCAGTGACCTGTATTGGACGACAGTGAAAATAGGATTTTAGTCTTACCTGTTAAATCCTTTTCACTTAGTCCATACAGGTCACTGGTCTCCCACCCTGTCAAGGGACCAGTCTTGGCTCTCCTGTGGCATTCAGTGGGAGACCGTTCGGGCATGCTCACAGGAGTCTTTCTTTTTGCTTACCTGAGGTCAGTTTTAGGGTCTCAAATCAATCTAAAGTGGCTCTGGCCAGAAGGTGGCTTAAGTAAGAGGGGAGGCTCCACCCCTTGCAAATTATTTGCATAGTTGTTCCTGCCTATTAAAGGGGACTTACGCCTCCCAGAGTACCAGTGACCTGTATGGACTAAGTGAAAAGGATTTAACAGGTAAGACTAAAATCCTATTTTTTTGGGGGCTCTTTCTGTCACTTACTGCAGAGAATGGTAGACTGTGACTCATCTGTCATATACAGCACATTATAAAGAAAAATACCTTTTTTAAAGGACCAAAGCCCCCAGTAAGCAGGGGCATCTTGGCTGTGCTGGTCACACTCTGATTTGGCATTCTTGTGTGCGCAGTGTAATCTCAATATCCCTGCACTAATTTTATACCCCCTTGCATGTGTTGGAGATCTCTCTAGCAATCAAGAGGTTAATCCATATAAGTGAATGTTTTTTATTGTTAACAATGGAGAGTTATAGCTTGGTACATACTAGCCCTTGAGTGCCAGGTGGCACTCAAAGGGTTAAAAGTGTAACTAACTTTATTCGTACAAAAGCACATGGTAATACTCTTAGTACAAGTTACTGATCAGTTTTGATCAAGTCATTGAAAATACTGGTATGTAACAAACTATTGCACTATTCTAGAGAACTGTAAATTACCAGTTTCACCGGGCAGGTGGCTAGGCAAAACTGGCAGACCACTTTATGTGCACTAGCTAATTGGTTAGAAAAATGTTGAAACTATCAAGTGGGTCACACCCAGGAGTCATCTGGCTCACGTGCCGTGCAAACCGCATGTTGGACACCCATCCCCTATAATATATATATATATATATATATATATATATATATATATATATTTTTTTTTTTTTTTTTTTTTTTTTTTTTTTCAAATTAAAAGTGTACTGCTTCTTTAAATAAAGTTCTGCATTGTGTATATGTAAGACATTAACATAACAAGAGGTATGAAATTGAACCCTTTGAATTCCAAAGGCACTCGCCTTTGGCACTCAAAGGGTTAATACAGATTGAACCACGATTTGTAGTTAATGGAAGAAGCACAGAAACATATCTAACAATAATGATTAAAATCATAATATAATAATAATGTTACAATAAATTTGGTGTGACTTGCTTTGATACCTGTTTTTCACATTTGCAAGATTTTTTGTCCAACTAATCATTCAATGCTTAGTTCACATTGGTTAGAAATGGTTTATAAATAGCTCCTTTCATGTCCCATGATGCGAATTATGGTGGAGACCGTCTCAAATAGGCAGGCGTCTTTGATGAGTCCTCTTAATTGCTCCATCAAAACTCTTATCTCAATTTACTAGTGCCCTCGGTTGTATCCCTTTGTTGAATATTTATTTATTTTGTTGAACTTATAATTTTTGTTTTGTTTGTGTTTTAACTTCCACTTTATTTTGAGCCTGTTTACTTGATATTGTTCTTTAAATTTCAAGGACAGTTGAAATTTAGTCAAAGGAATTTTTTTTTTATATCCTTTGTTAAAGGAATCAAACGCCAAGGGCAAACTATTTTGACTACTGTACACTGTCATGTTTTACATTGTCTTTCCAGGTTACCAAATGTAGTTATGAGGCTGACATCATTTTTTTGTAAATTTATATCTGAAATTGAAATTCATTTTTAAGTGAACAGTACTTTTTTCTTTAAACGGAATATGTTATAGAGCTGTTCTTGCTCAATAAATGAAAGCTACTTCCACTGCTGGGACATTTTTCATTAAAACATTGTTAAAGGCATAGTAATACTTAAAAACAACTTAAGTTCATATTGTAACCCTTAAAAATACAAAATAAATGAGAAATCCTTTGCTGAATGGTCTTCTACGTGTCAAGCACTCGTAGTAGACCGTTTCCGTGAAGGATTTCTGTTTCTATAATGCGATCTCGGCGCTGCTGGAGAGCCGCCGCCGGTCCCGGGACCAGATTCCCCTGCTGTCAGCTAGAACACTGACATCAGAGGAGTGGGAACTTTGAAAGCGCTGAGCTCATTTAATTTGTATTTTTTGTGTTACAATATGAACTAAAGTTGTTTTTAAGTATTACTATCCCTTTAAACAACTCAAATATTTTTTTACGTAACAGTGCCATTGGATGTCATACTTTCAAATGTATAATATGTTCTTTGGAAATACTTGAGTCAATGACTGTAGTTATCCATAGTTAATGAAAGCAACAACATCACTTGGTGGCAGCAGTCACAGATAGGGGTCAAGGAAAAAGTCGAAATGCACGTAGATGGCTCTAAGGCACTGTTGCCTGGCCATCAGTCCTGGCAAAAGTAGGATTTCTCAGTAACGCAGTAATTATTCTGTATAACGCTACTATTGTTAAAGGGATAGTAATACTTTATTATTACTATCACCCATATTGTAGATATTTGCAAAATAATTTAATAGCCCCCAGGTTCATCTCTCAAACCTTTATGGTTTGAGAGATAACTGAAGGCAAAGTTCCACCTACCTCCCCCTTCCCTGAAGTCAGCGTTGTACTGACTGCAGGGATATCCGGTCTGACTTTCATCAGACGGCTCTGCAGCTGAGCCGCGATCGCATTAGTGAAAAATAATTATTTCACTGAAACGGTCTTCTACATGTGCTTGCAAACCAAGCTGTCACTGGACTACTATGCCTATTAATCCAAAAATATCTGGGTAGGCATGGGTTGCCCATCCTTGTTCTGGAACATAAAATTAATTTTCTTAAAGAGGCACTATCACCTAAACACATTTTTTGTTGATTTTGAAAGAGCTTTCAATATCACCTATATGCTGTTTTATCCATTTGTGATTTAGAAAATTAATTTGAGTCATGAGATGTATATATTTGCTGATTAACCCTTTAAGTGCCAGAGGGGTACGCATCACATTCCAAGGCAATGCGTTGTGTACTCCTCTGGCACTCAAAGGGTTAAGGCATGCTGTGCAGGCACTTCCTGTCTTAGTCCAACATTACCTCTCTCTGCTTTGCAATGCATTGCATACCCCTTTGGCACTCAAAATATTAATTACCATAATCTACACATTTAACCCTTTGAGTACCAGAGGGGTATGGAATGCATTACAAAGCATTGCACAGGGTTGAGTGCCCTCTGGCACTCACAAGGTTAAATAACACAAGAACCACTTTTCAAAGTAGAAAAAATGGCTAATACAACAAACAGGTGATTTTGAAAGCTCTTTTAAAAATGCCAACATTGTTTTTAGTTGATAGTGTTCCTTTAAAGAATATATTATAGTTTCAGCCTATCAATAGTCCTAACACTCATTACATCAACACGCTGTGATAGTCCTTGAAATTATGGAAATTTGCTCTTATTACTGTAATTTTCCTTTGGATATATGAAACACTCGTTCATCCACTTCAGTTCTATGCATAACTATGAATTTCATTCAAAATTTAGCTAAAAGTAAAATGCACCCTCTCTGTAAATCCATCTGTTTTCCATTTTCTCCCACTGTATAATCAGGAAATCCATTCATTTATGACATATAATTTTTGCGCTTTCAAGTGGGCAGTGGAATGTGACACGGCACACAGAGCCCCGTTTAATTTGATCATTTTCCAGAAGGAATGTAATTGTAAAGTATAGGTTTAAAGCAGGTTTAAACTGTACATTTAAGTTTTTTGTGTTTTCTTTATTCTCTTTCAAATGTAAATGAGGTTATTCTCTTTAACCCAAGAGTGCCTGATGGAGAATGTGCCAGTGCAGTTAATTGTCAGCGCTTAGATATTGGCATAAAAATCATGTACCTGCTCTTTAGGGTAAATACAAGAGCATATGAACACTTTAGTATTTACAAGACTTTAACCCTTTGCGTGCCGGAGGGTTGCGTACCCCTCTGGCACTCAAAGAGTTAACCTCTTGGATACTAAAGATGTCTTATATGGAGGTGGGTCTAGCATCCAAGGGGTTAAAGAAGTAGTAAACTATTTATGAAAAAAATATATATATTTTACTACTGAGTAAAACAAGTGTACAGCTACTCTGGGAGATGTTCGATTCAAAGGTTTTTACAGCTCAAACGTGTATTTTTACACTAAACCGCAATTGTCTTTTGTGGTCACCAGGAAGTGCTGTTACTTACTATGTAAAGCCATAGACTATGACTCAGGCTTTCCTGTTGAGTTAGTATATGATGGGAAACAAGGTGCAAGGGAACAAAACACCCTTGAACCAATGAGTGCCAGAGTGGTACGCAACGCATTGCTCTGCAATGTGTTGCATACCACTCTAGCACTCAAAGGGTTAAATGCCCAGATGGCACAAAGAGATGAATGTTTGGCATATTTAGCTTAGTACATAGGCGTTACACAAGTACAGAACATTCCAGAACATCCTATTTTAATATGGAATCGTATCAGTACATCTCTATTGACGCATATGTAATAATAGCAGTTAGCGTAAATATGGGTCAAACCAAATGCAACATATGATACAAATGCAACAAATGCTGACTGAGGAGCTGCAATCCAACAACTGCTGTCTCCGCTCTGTTTGGCAAGCCTTGCACCTCATGATAACTTTGACCTTAGGAAAGACACTAGATAAGTCATTGACTTATATACATTGACTTGCAGTCAAAATCTGGATTACAAGATCAGGTCCACTGCAGATAAGATACTGTAAAGCGAGCGAGTGGACCACTTACCCAGAGTGATGTTTTTAAAGACAACCAGCAGTTTATACATTCTATATTCAGATTAAACTGGGATAACTTACAGCAGTTCCACATTGTCATGTAAGCCTGCTTTCACATTAGCAATCTTAGATTTTTTGATGCCTTCCTTTTAAGTATATTAAGTCATTCCTGATAAGTTTTATAATTAGTTTCAGTTCTGTTGAATATTTTCTTTCTACAACCTCTTTTTTTTTTTACATGAACATCTGGAAATATGTATCTGCACACTCAGGGCTGGATAGTAGCCAAGGCGCCCTTAGCACAAACCTTTAGCACCTGTGAGTGTGGGGGGCAGGCGGTTGTGGTGAAACTGCAGAAACATTTGTGCAGTCATCCTATACAGTAAATGTGACCTCAAAGGACTGCCCAGCATAGGGCCCCCCAGGTTACTTAATTGACACTCTGTACACATCAGCAATAAAATAAAATAACTCTCTTTTTTAAACTTTTTTATTCATTTTCATATGCTCACGACAAAATCTTGAAGAGCAGCATAATAAACCAAACACCGTCATGCCCTGCTGGAAGAGATAAGTCATTTCAGGAGGCAAGATGGAACACTTAATTCATTGGTCGTGAAAAAGAAGAATAATCAAAATATATTCTATATAACACTGTCTGTTGGATACTTGTGCTCACAATCCAACACAGCAACTATCAATTTAAAATATCTGTCTTTACATTTCTATTTTGCAATTCAACATACCTTTAACCCTTAAAGACCGATCGGTCCAGGGGTGGGGCTTTCTAGAGGATTACGTCTCCTTTTTCACGACTGCATTCTATGATCACAGCTGTGATCCCAGAATTCCATTATATACAGGGACTGTCATCAGTCCTTAACGTCCGGAAAAGAGTGATGGTTCTGGTACAGCAATGGTCCTTAAGATGTTAATCTCAGACTTAAAGGAGGCAAAAAAAATTGAAGCAATTTTCAGTTTTGATGTAAGTGGGTAAAATTCGTACTGATTCCAAAAGGCAGTGGGATGTCAATTAAGATCAACAGCTTATCTGCACTGAAACTAACTGTCATAATTATCTATATTGTAATTAGCTATGTTATCAGTTAACACAGACTACAGAGACAAAGAATTCCACATCCTTACTGTCCTTAGTATTAAAAGTCCCTGCATTTAAGTTGAATTAGTCTTTCTTCTGTTCTTAAAGGATGCCCTTTTGTATTTTTCTTGGGTTTTGGTGTAAATAGTCCCTCAGTGAGTGCTTTGTATTGGCTTTGAATTTATTTATAAATAGTAAACTATGTCATATATTTTTCATAAAAAAGTTAATTGCTTCTGAAAGGGATAACTGTATCTATAAGACACTAGTTATCTGAGTTTCATGAAACCACAGCTAGTTTGTCACTCTGGTTCCTCATTCTTTCAGCCCCTGTTTCTTCACTCCACCTGCTGGTTTGGTCTCTTATATTTTTGTACTTGTATTCTACTGTGGCGCACGGGGGTAGCAGTGGACATATTGGATTGGGCATCACTGCATACATTCAGTCTCCTCAGCACTGGGTGGCTTACAGTGTGCAGGAATGGAATAATTTGTCTATATTTGGACTGGTATGAGGGGTTGCAATGGCAGGAGAGACAATTGTCCTTTCATGCCATTTGGAGGGATTTTTTTTCCCATGAGTCCTTTTTTCCTGGGCCTCGGGGAAAGGAAGGGAAAGTGTTGTTTCCCTGCAACAGGTAACATACAAAGCATCTGCTTTTCAGCTCTCTATTGTGGGGCTGAATCTCCCTCCTTGCATCCTGTATTTAACCTTTTGAAGGCAGATAAGTATTTTTTCCTTTTTTTTTTTTTGTACTGTATTCTCTCAGTTCCCTCATTGGGGTCTCAAGTCTGAGGCTACTAGGGCTTAACGGAGTTCCTAATAATAATTTGCTCCTCATGTCTGACTGTACTTCCTAGGGTCTTCACTGGTACATTATGCCCCTTTGGTTCTGTGGCCCCTACACAGCAACGTCTATTCCCCTCTTCTCCTGAACAGGAGCCTACATGGGTTAAAGCCCTTATTTCTACTATGATATTATTTCTTCCTTTATTAAGGGGGTTCTTGAGCACATGGAACCAGAACCACTCCATGCACCAAAATATCATCTAGTCATTTAGGGGGTTTCCCCTGGAAGAAGGGGAGTCTTCTGGTTAGGAAGGGGATGATTTTGATTCCTCACTTACTCCTGGGGATCCATTTGTGGAAGACCATAGGTCACCTGTTGAGGGTCTTATTCGTAGAAGCATTTTTTCCTAATGGACTTGCAGATCCTGATGCCTGTTCTTCCTCAGAAAAGATTCATGGTTTCTATGCCATCCTTTTCATAGTTCCCAAATAGAATGGCAGCTGCCATGCTATCCTGGATTTAAAGCTTCTCAACCACTTTTTTCATACCCCGATGCAAGATGGTGTATTTGCGCTCTGTCATAACAACTATGTGTCCAGGGGAGTTTTTAGCTTCCCTAGACATAAAGGATGCTTATCTGCATATTCCCATTCATTTAGATCATCAATATTTTCTTCGCATTGCCATCCATGACCTGCCTTTTAAGAACACCACCCTGCCTTTTGGGCTGGTGTCCTCCTTTTTTCTTTGATCCCCAGAGTGTTAAGGAAAGTCAGAATGGAATGGACACATATAATTCTGATTGCTTCTTACTGGGTTCATTGGGAATGGTTCTCAGACGTTCTACATCTATCCATTGCCCAACCACTTTGTCCATTGTTCTGTGTTCCATATGGACTAAGAGAAAATTATTTATTGTTAAATACACAAAAATCCCCTTGTCTCGCCCAAACCTTATAGTTTGAGTGAAGGGTTTCTTTTCCGTCTAACAAAAAGCGCCCTTAAAGGGATAGTAACACTTTTAAAACAAATGTAGCTCCTATTGATCCTCCTATAAATGCATGTACATGTGACGTTGTGTTTCAATATTTTTTCATTTAGTAGTTCAACAGTAATTCAATGCTAAAGTATCCCCCTCTCACCCCCTTTACCTCCTGTATGCCACTTTCCCTCAGATGTGAATTTGGTCCTGGGAATGGGCAGCTCACAGTAAGGGACAGTTTTCATCCACAAAGTATAAGGAAAAGCCTGCCTCTCTTTATGAAGGAAGGCAAGATTTTCCTTATGCTCTGTGAAGATTGTCCCTTGCTGTGCTCCATCCAGGTGGCTGAGAGAGGCATCTTGACGTCAGTGAAAGAGGAGGGGGATCCTTCAGCATTGAATTACTTTTGAACCACTAAACAGAAAATATTGAAACACAGCGTTACATGGCCTGCTTTATAGGAGGATCAATCGGAGCTGCATTTTTTTTTTAAAGGTATTACTATCCCGTTAAAAGCATAAACAAGAAATTGTATTTTTCTCATTCTAGCAAATTGTTAAAAAGAAGTTGGAAGTTGCTACATAGTACAAAACAGACTACAAGTGTGTGACTGAGTCCAAGGATGAGGATTACAGAGTGGTTTTAAAGACTAGATTCTAGTTTCCGAGAACCACATGCTTGTATTTATCACTGATTTTCAAAGAACAGGCTTCCGTGTCAAAAGCACTGAATAAAGAGTTTTACATTCTTTGACTTTCAAAATGCCAAGAGGATAATAATTTGGGGACTGGCAGTTATAACGTTTATTATATGTTTGCAAAATGTTAGTTGCAATAACTCTGCCAAGAGTCGACAAAAAAAAATTAAATAAATTGTTTGCCCATTCTGACAAAATAAAATAATGTTATGCTTTAAAAATGTCGATGTTTGTATGGTTATTGTAGAAATGCTACATTAACAATTTTAGTGCTAGAAGGGTACTCAATGCATTGCAAATCAATGCACTGCGTACCCCTCTGGCATTCAAAGGGTTAATTATTGTGTGCCATTATGGTTTACAGTGCATTACTTTGATATATGTCCCTCACCCCCTCTATCGCTCAGCGAGTTAAAAGCCAAAGGCAGCAACCAGAGACTGTTTCTTAATCTCAGGAAACCATTGCTTCATTTAAATCATCAAAAAATGAATATGCCCCCTTACAAAGTCTTATTTTCCATATCCAGCTTGATTGTCTGAAATGGTAAAAATCACTAGCATGCCGGCATAAAAATAAGCCTTATCTTAGCCCCTCAATCACAAGTAAGTAAGTAAACACAAGCATGCAAATGCAATTAGCAAGACATATGTTTCAATAAGTTGACATATCAGAGAGCAGCGGAGCTGGTTACTAATAGGAAGCGATCTCTCATCAAGTGTTGATTTAGCACTGTAGGGAGAGAGAAGAAAAGATGAGAAAAGATTTGTACAGGAATTAAGACTCTTGAAATGCATAGGCACGTTGAAGCACGTGAAACTCTTTTAACACCTCTGTTTTTTTTTCCTATGTGAAAAACATTTAATTTGACTGTAAGGGGATACTGAATAAAAATGAGGAGGGGACCTGTACCTATAGAAATGTGTCTCAATTTATTTAAAGGGATAGTAATACTTCGTTTTATCTTTAATTTTGTAGGCATTAAAAAAACATGAAACATGAAGTCTTATTTCTCAAACCTTTATGGTTTGAGAGATATTCACAAGCAAAGTTTCCCCTCCCGCCCCTTTTACCTAGTGTAAGCCATCTCTTCTCAGATGTGAAATGCAGTCCATAGACCAGACAGATAACAGCAGGGGACAATCTTCTTTCTATGAGAACAATGAAAGACCTGCCCCCCTTGACAATTTTTTTCAGGTTTTTCCCTTATCTTAATTGAAGATTGTCCCTCTCTGCAGTCTACCTGGGCACCTCCCTTCTGCTCTGGCTGAGCAGTGTTACATCAGTAAAAGGAGTGGGAGGTGGATACTTTGTCATTGAATTACTCTTGAATTACAACTCTGACAGAATTGAAATAACATTCTCCAAAGTCCAAATTCTATGATGATTAATTAGAGCTGCTTTTATTATGAAACATTACTATCCCTTTAACTGAATTTCTTAGCTAGGTATGAGTCCTTCATACAGCAGTTTCTACATGTGTTTATATAGTTTTCACATTGCATCTGCAATTGCCTGTATTTAATATTAGTTTGCGTTTAGTTTAAGCCAACAGTGAGACAATACAAATAGCCCGAATGAAAAAAAAAAAATATGGAAAACCGTTACTCTTTAGAGCCGTGTAAGTATTGTCATATATCAGAATGCAAGTGCCTGTGATCTCAGAGAGTTTTTGATCAGCTGTTTATATTGAAAGCATGGGAAGCTGGAAGAAAAAGAAAGAAACATTTACTGTAAATCACATGTAAATGTCTGTAAAACATTAAACTAGCAGCCAATTATTTTTCCTTCATAATGCTTTTGCTACAATACAGTTGTCCGTGTGAACATAGCCTAAAGATTACCTCAGAGTTCCAGTGCAATAAATACAGTCTATAGATAGAGCATGGACCTAAGTAAGTTCTTCTGTTACACGAATTAAGAGACACTTATTTTACAGGTTTAGTTGCCCTTTAATCAACAGTGAGCAGTTTATAGCCAATAATAAATGTTCTAGCCCACGGGTAGGCAGCCTTTGGCTCTTCAGATGTTGATTACTACAACTGCCCAATGTTGGCTGGTTGGGGATGATGGGAATTGTAGTACCTAACAGCTGGAGAGCCAGACTTTGCCTAGCCCTTTAACTAGTAATTTTGGTACTAGACAGGTTGCAATACATTGAAGAAGGGATTAACCACTTGAGTGCCAGTGGTATGTGCAATGCATTGTGTCACAATATGTTGCACATCCCCTCAGACATTCAAAGCTTTTCTTCTTAATGATGGGAATTTTCATGTAAATAATCAAGTTTGTGCTATGTAAAATGTTTTTAAGCCAGTGGCTGACAGTGCATCTTGCAAGGTATCACTGAAGGTTTAAGCTAAGACAGACGTATATTGTTTTTCTGTGTTCTAGGAAGACTTCAGAGTTACCATGTTTCTTTTGCAACAGGTAATGGGTATGGCAATCATCGCAACTCGCCAGGTCTGCTGGTCTCACCTGGTAACTTGAACAAAAATATGCAAACAAAATCACCACCGCCAATGAACCTGGGGATGAACAATCGCAAACCTGACCTCCGAGTTCTTATTCCACCTGGCAGCAAGAATACAATGCCATCTGTGGTAATATATCTCTTATTTTCATCCAGTGAATTTTATTTTTATTTTAAAGAGGAACTACCACCTTATAAAAAGTTGCTACCTAATAATTAGGCATATGGCAACTATCTTCTTAATACGGCTATTATCTTCTACAAATACGCGTTTTGAAGTAATCCTGTTTCTTCAGAGACCGGCAGCCAGACTTGGATGTAGACATCTTGCTCAGAATTTCCTGTGCTGTCCGTCCTCTAGGAGGCATTGCATGGAGCTGAAAGGCACAGGAAGGGTCACACATACGGCTCTACAGCAAGAAGCCTGGCCGTCAGTCTCTGAAGAAACAGGATTACTTCAAAACGCGGTACTTGTGGAAGATAATAGCAGTATTAAGAAGCTAGTTGCCATATGCCTAATTATTGGGTGCCGACTTTTTATAGGGTGGTAGTTCCGCTTTAACAATATATATTTATTTTATCTGTTAGCTGTCTTTTTCTTGAATTCTATTTTTTTACCATTAACCGGCTATTTTATTTCTTCCCTTCTTTCTACTTTTAGTGATGTGAGCGCCCTCTAACTGCAGTCTGTACAATATTTGGGGCAAGCCAACTGCATTACAGGAAACAAATAAAAATTCCCATTTTTTAAAATGGGACTTACAGCCCTTTGAGCGCCAGAGATACCTTTCTGGCACTCAAATGGTTAAAACCTTGAATACAGGTGAGCAATGTGTTGGAGACCACTGTACCGTTCATTTAAATCAAGTGAGAATTTAGTGAATTGTATTTATTCCCCATGGTGCACTTGCTCATATTTGCTGCATATGTGGTTCTGTCTTCAACGCCGTGATTAGCTCAGAGGAGAGATTACTCCGGGGCACATGTTTCACTCTTCATAACTCCACCTCCCAGCCAATGGAAGCATGTGAAATCATTTAAACAGTGATAAAAGTCAATCCCTGATAATTTTTTCTCACAGTCGCCTGTGCAAAAGCCCAAGCAGGACTGGAGGTTCCAATTTATTTATTTTTTAAAAGGCATCAAAAGTGTTAATGGGTTTTTATAGTCTTTATCTTATTTTTATTTCTGAGTGAGACTGCAGAGGGGTACTAGGGCATAGTGGAAACCGCTGGACCTCTGACATCCATTTAATTAACACACTGACATGGGGGTGGAGAAGTTGCAGGGACCCATTCCTTGTATTTTCTTTAAATTAATATGGGGGCTCCTGTCTACATATTAATTTACATTTTAAATTTGTTGGTAAGTGCTGGGGGCTGTCAGTGTATATGGGGTTCCTTGACTACTAGTGGGACAATGGAACAAGTCGGATTGTCATAGTATGTTGGATTCTTTGGCTACTAGTGGGTTGGTGAAACAAGGTGGGCTTTCAATCTATATGTTTTTCTTTGGTTACTAATGTGATAGTGAAACCAGGTGGGCTATCAATATATGTGTTATTCTTTGGTTACTAGTGGGATAGTGGAACCAGGTAGGCTACAATATATGTGTTATTCTTTGGTTACTAGTGGGATAGTGGAACCAGGTAGGCTACAATATATGTGTTATTCTTTGATTACTAGTGGGATAGTGGAACCAGGTAGGCTATCAATATATGTGTTATTCTTTGGCTACTAGTGGGACAGTAGAACCTGAACGAGGCTTCGAACATTGTAGGAGGAGGGGGACTATGACCTCTTGATTGGGCATTTGGTAAATTAATATGGGGACTTTGACCCCTGTATTAATTTGTCTTACTGCAAATTTTCTGCAAATAAATTGAAATGGAGTGTTTTCATCTGCTTAAAAAATATAGGGTGAATATACCCCATATTTATTTGTTTATTGAGGGAGGAAAAAAGTATCCTTTCTAGCATTCAAGTGGCTAAAACACCCATTTAAATGCATGAAAATGTTTTATATCCCCTATGGTGTAGTTGGTTTGTTACAGAGTTGTGCTAATTACATCAGCCTCTGACTGCAGATAGGGGGAGTTCACATCACTGATAGTTTATGGAAGATAAGAACTGAAAATGCTGAATCTAGGTAAGTACAAAGAATGAAATAAAAAAAAAGAAAGCCGACAGGTAAAAAGAATATATTCAACAAAATAAAAAATTAATCCCAAAACAATAGTTCTCATTACATTTCAATAGTCATGGAGTCAATAGTCATGTCCATAATGAATATCATATTCTCTAGTTTATAGCATCCCCTCCAGAAACTGAGAGTTTAGTGTTTGTTTATAAAGCAATTAAAACATTTATATTGTGAAAGAGCTTCTTGGATCAACCAAAAGAACTGATTGTCAGCATCTGAATAAAAATAATAAATCCTGTGTAAAGCAAGAAGCGTATTAAAGCATCAGACTTTGTTAATCTCCTTGATGCTAGAGCTTTCTGCAGAGCATTGCTATGCTTTGTGTTGGTTAGCTATCTAGCTTCCAAAAGGTGAACATGCACCAATATTTGTCATATTGTTGTTTATTAAAGGAGCAGAAATGTTTTATTATAAAAGAAAACCCAAGACATTTAATGTAGGGTTTTTCCTGCTGGGAGATACTTTAATCGAACATTATTCCAGCTCAAACTCTCATGACAAGGTGCCTCTGTTACTATCATTTTTTGGGAGAAAAATAGTGATTCTTGGGAACTGTTGCTTCTTGAGCCCCAAGAGAGGGCTCAACTGGTGCTTTGGGGGATATAAATGACATGATTCATGTCACAAAAGGGGCAAAGCTTAATCACTGATGGGTGTGTAGCTTAACGATCTATGTCATAAAGTGGGCAGAAAGTATGAGGAACAGCGTGGGAAGGAGGAGATGTGGGTGGGAAGTGGAGGAATAGGGTGAGAAGGATGAGGTGGGCAGGAAGTGGGAAGACCAGGGTGGGAAGGGGAAGAAGTGGGTAGAAGGTGGAAGGAATGGGGTGAGAAGGAGAAGAAGTGCTATAAACAAGGTGGAAATGAGGAGAAGAGGGAGAAACAGGATGGGAAGGAGGAAACATGAGCAGGAAGTGGGAGGAACAGGGTGGAAAGGGGGAGAAGTGAGCAGGAGGTTGGAGGAACAGGCCAGGAAGAAGGAGAAACTCACCACCACCAGAGAATCAACCTTTGTACATGGAAACCCAATAATTCACTGTATCCACGGCAGATTTGGAGAGGTCCTAGGTAAGAAAATAGCCTACAACTTTGCATTGCTAGAGGCAATAGAATGTCCTGGGTGGAACAAGGGGGAAATGCAGTAAGCTGAGCTAAAGAGAACATAAACTTTCCAGTGTGAAGTAGATAAGTTGGCAAGCAATGCAGCAAAGCCATGGGAAAAGCTAACAGGATACTAGGTTGTATATGAAAAGTCATTAGCAGCAGAAAAATAAAGGTATGACTGATCCTTCTAATATATTAAGGGATTTAATAAAGTTCAGGTGGGACCAATTTTTTACAATGAATAGACTACTAGAACAAGAGGGCATGCCCTAAAATTGGAAGGCTAAAAAATAAGAAGAAACTTAAGAAAAAAAAAAGCTACTTTCTGAGGAGGTTGATAGATACATGAATAGACTCGTACCTGAAGTGGTTAACACAGGAAGTGAATGTAAGAACTCTTGGGATAGATAAATGGTTCTAAGTGTAAATTATGGGAAAGATAATTAGATACGGAATTGGGCAGAATAGATGGGCCTAATGTTTCTTGTCTGTTGTCAAACTAGAGAGTTGATCACACTGGAGACATGTTTCAATGAAGCTTTTACTGGCAGATATATCTGGAGATGTAGTTCAGTATGCCTCTTGCTATGCAGATTTTGGGATATTTTATATATTTTACCTGGTATCATTTTAATTTTTTGAACCATTATATATTCTATTATAATCATGTATTCATAGTGTATATGACCTTAATTATATCTAAGGATACAGTTCCACTTATCTCAAGGTAAAACGTCCTCATCAGATCCTCTCTGAATTTGGGAATGCTACAATGGCTCTAAACATTTTGACTGGGTTTAAATTAATTCCCCTTTAACAACTGACCAATTGAAATATGCCAAACATACCATATGCACAACAGAAATGTAGAACAATTCTGGGGCAAACCAATGGCACCATGGGCAAATAAAATACCCCAAACCCCACTATTTTAAACGGGTCATTTAACCCACTGAATTTTAGAGAGGTCTTGAAGGCTTTGCAATGCGTTGAAAACCTCTGTGGCATTCAAGGTTTAAAAAACACTATTTAAATCATTGGGAATTTGTATTTGTCCCCAGTGGTGTCATTGAATTGCTCTGCCTTACTTTGTGCATATGGCACTGAAAGTATGTTATCTTTTGGTCAGATGGTAGCATCCAGTAGAGTTCTATCACTAATTAATAACAACGTGAGCTAGGGCAGTATACATGGAAACGTATCACTGATTAGATATGAAGATGATATTCCGTTGACATGCTTGAAGCTGCCTTCACTGTGTAGTGGGGAGAGCCATATGTGCACAAGTGCGCAATATTCCTTCAGTGTCTTTCTTACCATAATGATTCACAGCCATAGCACTAAAGGTTGGCAAACAGTCTGCTGTTATAAAGTGGTAAACGTATGTGTCATTTACTGTTAGAACTATTTTTACTCAGTAATAAACCTAAGTTGAGTAGGTTTAAAATAAAAAGAATGTTAACTACTTAGATTGATGTCTCCAACTTTCTAAAGCTCTGTAAAGCAATGTGATGAAAATCTGTATCATGCAAGAGGTTTAACCCATTGTGTGCCAGAGGGCTACACAATGCATTGCAAAGCACTGGCACTCAGAGGGTTAAAAAACATGGGTGCAGTTGACTAAAACCATTTTGTGGGTCTTTTTAAACAAATAAAAACAACCCTTTTAACCCCTTAACCCTTTGAGTGCCAGCAATGCATTGCATACCCCACTGGCAACCAATGGGTTAAGCACCCTTGACGTGCCAGGACCGTCATTCTAGTCCTGGTACATCATGGAATTCTGGGATGGCAGCGCCACTGCACGCAGCTCTGCCGTTCCAGAATTCAAATCGCTTTAAAAAAAAAAAAAAAGCTCCAGAGTCCTTAATGGCCACCCACGTTCTGAATCGGACAGTCATTAAGGGGATAAAGGGCAATTAACACTTCCTACTAATAACCACCTATTACATTACTATAGCCCAAAAAATCCTAATGGCTCCTATGAATGTTGTTGTTTGTTCAAGAGATAACTTATGCAAGTCATCCCTGGATGTAATATCTATGGAGGCAGATATGACAGGGCTACAAATTCCGCTCTTAACCCTGGATCGATCACCTTTATTTTCTTTACATATTTGAAAAAATAATTAAAAACTACCTATGTGTCATGTTAACGAAAATTCCAACAGATATATAGTTTAGGAGATATTCACACTTATATTTCTTGGAAAAGTAAAATTTTCCCTGTACAGCACAGAGCTTCATGACATATCTCTGAAACCTTCATTAGCATATGAATGAAACCACTGAAAATCTTAATTAGTATGTGAAATATCACTGAAAAGCTTCATTAATATATGGCACATCACAGAAAAGCGTCATTAAAGGGATAGTAATGTTTAATTGTAAGTTTAATATTGTAGACATTAAAAAAGGAATTACATTAGTGTAAGTCTTATCTCTCAGACCTTTATGGTTTGAGAGATATAACTGGCTAAAGTTCCCCCATCCAGGCTGTTTAAGGGAAGTCTGCCTTGTAACTTACACCAGGAGATTCTGGTCCCGGGACCGGCCGACGGTCAGCAGAGCTATTTAGAAATAAATACTTCTTTAGAACAGTCTACAAAGTGTGCCTGGTTTGCAAGCACACTTTGTAGACCGCTTCAATTAAGTATTTAATTCTAAATAGCACAATTTCAGCTCTGCTGTAGAGCCTCTGTTCTGTCAAATGACTGGAATCTGCTGCTGTCAGCTAGTGCTCTGACTTTTCTGAAACAGCCTGGAGGGGGGATCTTTAGCCAGTTATATCTCTCAAACCATAAAGGTTTGAGAGAGAAGACTTACATCTATGAAATTGTATTTTTAATGCCTACAATATTAAAGAAACTTAAAATACATCAGCTTTATTGTAGCCAATCACGTTCCGCTATGTATAAAGTAAAATGATCCACAGTACAACATAAAATATAAACATATATTATCCTCCCTTTCCCATGAATGATCAATATCTACCTCAGTGCTGGATACCTACTATGGGCTTCATGCCTTTCCAGCACTGCTGGATAAAATGCTGTTCTTCCCCAAGACTTTGCCGTTTATTAATAATTTACCTTTTACTAATTGTTAATTAATCCTCCTTTCCCCTGCTCCCAGTCTGAGGATGTGGATCTGCTTCTGGTAAGTGGTGACGGTTATATAATCACTAGGTTTTACTGCGAACGTGGTTAACCCTTTGAGTGCCAGCGTAGTACGCAACGTATTGCTTTTCAATGTGTTGCATGCACCTCTGGCTTTCAAAGGGTTAATCAAATTAACCCATTTGAATGTTATTTGGAGGGGGGAGTGCACCCCTTTGTGACATGTAAAGTGTTAAATTGGTTTAGTTCTAGAGCAAACCAGCAGTGCCCCAAGATATAATGCAGAATTTTTACCTTTGCACCTTTTTTTTAGCTTAATGTATAAGGACCTGTGTTTTTTTATGATCTGTGCAAAGAAAAGTTTCACAAAGTTCCTTGAAAAATAGCACTCATAAATAAAATATAGAGGACAGTAATTTTCCCTTCATCATTAATAAAATAAGGGAAAATGCCCAACTATTTCCCATGATAAATGCATCATTCACTTTCAGGCTTAATATTGTGATTTAAATGGACAGTTGCTGTTAAATATGTATACGCTTGTGCCCAATATATGCCTATGTCATCGTTAAAAAAAGGGACTGTGGCACCATCTGCTGTTATTTTTTATTACTGCGGGGAAGACCAGTCCTAAACTGATTAGTGAAATAAACCTAAAAGCCAATGCTGGTAATGTTAATGACATTTTTGCATTTGAATGACAAAGAAACAATGATAGTACAGTATGCATATTTAATCAGTTTTCCACATGGTCTGTTTTCAACCCACAATAAAGCAATCTTTACTTGTGGCAAGTTCAATTGCTTAGGAGAAGCTGATGTAATGGGTTACCATGACGACACTTGGTCTCTTGAAAGATTGTAAATGATAGGGTTGCCAGAGTTCACAGGAGCCACATGCTAAATGATTAATTTGTATCATGTTGTAGCTTTTCTTCTTTTGAAAAAAATCATATTTATTATATAATCTTTTTTTTTATTTTTTACAAAAAAGGTGCTGTGCTCTATAGCAATATTTGTTGCAGTTTTGTAGAAAACTACTTAATATGAAAATTTTTTTTTTTCTTTTGAAAAACAGGTGGCAGTGATGAAAAAAATTATATATCCCACCTATATTTAACCCTTTGAGTGCCAAAGTTGCGTACCCCTCTGGCACCCAAAGGGATATATATTATCTATATATATAAAAGAATAAGCCTCATTGCATAATTTATGGTACCCCACACACAGAACATAATTTATGTCTCCTCAGAAAAGAAACTTGCATTGAACAGAATGTCTAATTACATAATTTATGTCTCATTAGGAGACACAACTCCTATTGGGTGATTGAATGGGGACTTTACTGCTCTCATTGGGTGATTCAATGGGGGCGTGTTTATCATACAGGGAGTTGGCCCGCCCCCTCCAGCCCGCCCACCAGTATCCAACTGACAAAAAAAAAATATATAACTGCCACTCGCTCCTGAGGTAGGGATATCAGTAACTTCTCCCAGTCCACTCACACTCTCACTCAGGATCATGACCCCACAAACACACTGTGTCACCTCCCACAGATAACTGTAACCCTCCATACACTCTGTTTCAGTATGTGGGTGTAATGTTCCCATAAAATACAAACTTAATAGCAACTCTTATTTAACTCATCATCTCTTCAGTCACCTCACAGTCTCAACTGTCACTCCTCCACTTCCTGCTTCCTGATTCCCGCCCTTTCTCCTTAAAGGGAGAGAGATGCTTTGCTGTATGTTACAGAGGGCAAGCCTCAAACACCACTTTCTATTTGATACCTCATCATATTGCTACGTTGCCTCAACTGAAGAGCCACCGTGTGTTATATTGCTATGTTAGCTCAACTTAACCCTTTGAGTGCCAGAGGGGTAAGCAACGCATTGCAAAGCACACATTCTGTCTCACACTCTCACATAGTCTCTCACACAGTTGCAGTCTCACAGTCGCACACACTCTCAGTCTCACAGTCGCACACAGTCTCAGTCTCACACAGTCTCACACTCTCACACAGTCTCACACTCTCACACAGTCTCACACTTTCACACAGTCTCACACTCTCAGTCTCACACTCTCACACAGCCTCTCTCGCAGTCTCACACTCTCACACAGTCTCTCTCGCAGTCTCACACAGTCCCACACAATCTCAGTCCCACACACTCTCAGTCCCACACTCTCTCTCACAGTCTCACACAGTCTCTCTAGCAGTCTCTCACAGTCCCTCACACTCTCACAGTCCCTCACACTCTCACAGTCTCTTACACTCTCACAGTCTCTTACACTCTCACAGTCTCTTACACTCTCAGTCTCACACAGTCTCTCACAGTCTCACACTCTCACAGTCTCACAGTCTCACACTTTCACACAGTCTCACACTCTCAGTCTCACACTCTCAATCTCACACTCTCAATCTCACACTCTCAATCTCACACTCTCAATCTCACACTCTCAATCTCACACTCTCAATCTCACACTCTCAATCTCACACTCTCAATCTCACACTCTCAATCTCACACTCTCAATCTCACACTCTCAATCTCACACTCTCAATCTCACACTCTCAATCTCACACTCTCAATCTCACACTCTCAATCTCACACTCTCAATCTCACACTCTCAATCTCACACTCTCAATCTCACACTCTCAATCTCACACTCTCACAGTCTCTCTCGCAGTCTCACACAGTCTCTCTCGCAGTCTCACACACTCTCAGTCTCACACTCACAGTCTCTCTCGCAGTCTCACACAATCTCACGCAGTCTCTCTCACAGTCTCACACAGTCCCTCACACTCTCACAGTCCCTCACACTCTCACAGTTCCTCACACTCTCACAGTCCCTCACACTCTCACAGTCCCTCACACTCTCAGTCTCACACAGTCTCTCAGTCTCTCTCGCAGTCTCACAGTCTCACACAGTCTCACAGTCTCACACAGTCTCTCTCACAGTCTCACACACTCTCAGTCGCACACACTCTCAGTCGCACACTCCCAGTCTCTCTCGCAGTCTCACACAGTCTCTCTCGCAGTCTCACAGTCCCTCACACTCTCACAGTCCCTCACACTCTCACAGTCCCACACACTCTCACAGTCCCACACACTCTCACAGTCCCACACACTCTCACAGTCCCACACTCTCACAGTCCCACACACTCTCAGTCTCACACACTCTCAGTCTCACACACTCTCAGTCTCACACACTCTCAGTCTCACACACTCTCAGTCTCACACAGTCTCTCTCGCAGTCTCACACAGTCTCTCTCGCAGTCTCACACAGTCTCTCTCGCAGTCTCTCACAGTCTCTCTCGCAGTCTCTCACAGTCTCACACAGTCACGCAGTCTCACTTTCACACAGTCTCACACTTTCACACAGTCTCACACTCTCAGTCTCACACTCTCACAATCTCACACAGTCTCTCTCGCAGTCTCACACAGTCTCTCATACTCTCACAGTCCCTCACACTCTCACAGTCTCTTACACCCTCACAGTCTCTTACTCTCTCACACTCTCTCACACACCGTCTCACACAGTCTCTCACACAGTCACAGTCTCACACAGTCTCACACTCTCGCAGTCTCACACAGTCTCAGTCTCTCACAGTCTCAGTCTCTCACAGTCTCAGTCTCTCACAGTCTCTCTCACAGTCTCTCTCACAGTCTCACACAGTCTCTCTCGCAGTCTCACACAGTCCCTCACACTCTCACAGTCTCTTACACTCACACACTCTCACACTCTGTCACACTCTCTCACACACTGTCTCACAGTCTCACACAGTCTCTCACACAGTCACAGTCTCACACAGTCTCACACTCTGTGTCTCTCACAGTCTCTCTCAGTCTCACACAGTCTCACACAGTCCCTCACACTGACACAGTCCCTCACACTGACACAGTCTCTCACACACACACACAGTCTCTCACACACACAGTCTCTCACACACACAGTCTCTCACACACACAGTCTCTCACACACACAGTCTCACACTCACACACAGTCTCACACTCTCACAGTCTCTCACTCTCACACTCTCACACTCTCTCACACTCTCTCAGTCTCACTCTCACACAGTCTCACACAGTCTCACACTCTCACACAGTCTCACACTCTCACAGTCTCTCTCTCACACACAGTCTCACACACAGTCTCTCTCACACTCTCAGTCACACAGTCTCACACTCTCACACACAGTCTCACACTCTCACATACAGTCTCACACTCTCTCAGTCTCACACTCTCTCTCACACTCTCACAGTCTCTCACTCTCTCACATTCTCATACTCTCTCACAGTCATACACTCTCTCACACACAGTCTCACACACAGTCTCACACACAGTCTCTCACACAGTCTCACACTCACACAGTCTCACTCTCACACTGTCACACAGTCTCACTCTCACACAGTCTCACTCTCACACAGTCTCACTCTCACACAGTCTCACTCTCACACAGTCTCACTCTCACACAGTCTCACACTCTCACACACAGTCTCACACACAGTCTCACACACAGTCTCACATGGTCTCTCACAGTCTCACACACAGTCTCACACACAGTCTCACACACAGTCTCACACACAGTCTCACACTCACACACAGTCTCACACAGTCTCACACACAGTCTCACACACAGTCTCACACACAGTCTCACACACAGTCTCACACACAGTCTCACACACAGTCTCACACACAGTCTCACACACTGTTTCACACACAGTCTCACACAGTCTCACAGTCTCACACTCTCACACACAGTCTCACACTGTCTCACAGTCTCACACTCACACACAGTCTCACACATTCACACACAGTCTCACACTCTCACACACAGTCTCACACTCTCACACACAGTCTCACACACTCTCACACACACTCTCACACACACTCTCACACACTCTCACACACTCTCACACACTCTCACACACTCTCACACACTCTCACACACACTCTCACACACTCTCACACACTCTCTCACACACAGTCTCACACACAGTCTCACTCTCAAACACAGTCTCACTCTCAAACACAGTCTCACACTCACACAGTCTCACACTGTCTCACAGTCTCTTACTCTCAGTCTCTCTCTCTCACACTCTCACAGTCTCTCTCTCTCACTCTCACACCTTCACATAGTCTCACACTCTCACACACTCTCAGTCTCACACACTCTCAGTCTCTCACACTCTCAGTCTCTCACACTCTCAGTCTCTCACACTCTCAGTCTCTCACACTCTCAGTCTCACACACTCTCAGTCTCACACACTCTCAGTCTCACACACTCTCAGTCTCACACACTCTCAGTCTCACACACTCTCAGTCTCACAGTCTCTCTCTCTCACTTTTACACTGTCTCACACAGTCTCGCACTCACAGTCTCGCACACACAGTCTCGCACACACACAGTCTCACACTCACACAGTCTCACACTCACACACAGTCTCACACTCACACACAGTCTCACACTCACACACAGTCTCACACTCACACACAGTCTCACACAGTCTCACTCTCACAGTCTCTCACAGTCTCACACACAGTCTCACACTCTCACACACAGTCTCACTCTCTCAGTCTCACACACTCACAGGCTCACACTCTCACTCACAGTCTCTGACTCTCACACACAGTCTCACACACAGTCTCACACTCACAGTCTCTCTCTCACAGTCTCTCTCTCACAGTCTCTCTCTCTCACTCTCACATAGTCTCTCTCTCTCACTCTCACACAGTCTCACAGTCTCTTACTCTCACAGTCTCTTACTCTCACAGTCTCTTACTCTCACAGTCTCTTACTCTCACAGTCTCTCGCTCACACTCTCACAGTCTCTCACACTCTCACATAGTCTCTCTCTATCACCCTCACATAGTCTCTCTCTCTCACTGTCACTCTCACACTCTCACACAGTCTCACTCTCACACTCTCACATAGTCTCTCTCTATCACCCTCACATAGTCTCTCTCTCTCACTGTCACTCTCACACTCTCACACAGTCTCACTCTCACACAGTCTCACTCTCACACAGTCTCACTCTCACACAGTCTCACTCTCACACTTTCACACAGTCTCACTCGCACACTCGCACTCTCTCAGTCTCGCACACTCTGTCTCGCACGCTCTGTCTCGCACGCTCTGTCTCGCACGCTCTGTCTCGCACGCTCTGTCTCACACGCTCTGTCTCACACGCTCTCACAGTCTCTCACTCATTCACACTCTCAGTCTCACATGCTCTCACACTCTCACAGTCTCTCTCTCTCACTCTCACACTGTCTCACTCATCCACACTCTCACTCATTCACACTCTCAGTCTCACACACTCGCACTCTCTCAGTCTCGCACTCTCTCAGTCTCGCACTCTCTCAGTCTCGCACTCTCACACTCTCTCACAGTCTCACACACACACAGTCTCACACACACACAGTCTCACACACACAGTCTCACACACACAGTCTCTCTCACACAGTCTCTCTCACACAGTCTCACACACACAGAGTCTCACACTCACACACAGTCTCACACAGTCTCACAGTCTCACTCTCACAGTCTCTCACCCTCACAGTCTCTCACAGTCTCTCACTCTCACACAGTCTCACACTCTCACACACACAGTCTCACACTCTCTCAGTCTCACTCACACACAGTCTCACACACAGTCTCACAGTCTCACACACAGTCTCACAGTCTCACACACAGTCTCACACTGTCTCACAGTCTCACACTCACACAGTCTCACACTCACACAGTCTCACACTCACACAGTCTCACACTCACACAGTCTCACACTCACACAGTCTCACACTGTCTCACAGTCTCACACTCACACACAGTCTCACACATTCACACACAGTCTCACACATTCACACACAGTCTCACACACAGTCTCACACACTGTCTCACACACTGTCTCACACACTGTCTCACACACTGTCTCACACACTGTCTCACACACTGTCTCACACACTGTCTCACACACAGTCTCACACACAGTCTCACACACAGTCTCACACACAGTCTCACAGTCTCACACACAGTCTCACACTGTCTCACAGTCTCACACTCACACAGTCTCACACTCACACAGTCTCACACTGTCTCACAGTCTCACACTCACACACAGTCTCACACATTCACACACAGTCTCACACATTCACACACAGTCTCACACATTCACACACAGTCTCACACTCTCACACACAGTCTCACACAGTCTCACACACTGTCTCACACACTGTCTCACACACTGTCTCACACACTGTCTCACACACAGTCTCACACACAGTCTCACACACAGTCTCACACAGTCTCACACAGTCTCACACACACTCTCACACACAGTCTCACACACAGTCTCACACACACACACACAGTCTCACACACACACACACACACACACACAGTCTCACACACACACACACACACACACACAGTCTCACACACAGTCTCACTCTCAAACACAGTCTCACACTCACACAGTCTCACACTGTCTCACAGTCTCACACTGTCTCACAGTCTCTTACTCTCAGTCTCTCTCTCTCACACTCTCACAGTCTCTCTCTCTCACTCTCACACTTTCACACAGTCTCACACTCTCTCACACTCTCTCACACTCTCTCACACTCTCTCACACTCTCAGTCTCACACACTCTCAGTCTCACACACTCTCAGTCTCACAGTCTCTCTCTCTCACACTGTCTCACTCAGTCTCGCACTCACAGTCTCGCACTCAGTCTCGCACTCACAGTCTCGCACTCAGTCTCACACTCACAGTCTCACACTCACATTCTCGCACTCACAGTCTCACACAGTCTCTCACACTCACACAGTCTCTCACACTCACACAGTCTCTCACACTCTCACAGTCTCTCACACACACAGTCTCACCCTCACACAGTCTCACCCTCACACAGTCTCACCCTCACACAGTCTCTCACAGTCTCACACAGTCTCACTCTCACACTCTCTCACAGTCTCACACACAGTCTCACACTCTCACACACAGTCTCACACTCTCTCAGTCTCACTCTCACACAGTCTCACACTCTCTCACACTCTCTCACACTCTCTCACACTCTCAGTCTCACAGTCTCTCTCTCTCACTCTCACACTGTCTCACTCAGTCTCGCACTCACAGTCTCGCACTCAGTCTCGCACTCACAGTCTCGCACTCAGTCTCACACTCACAGTCTCACACTCACATTCTCGCACTCACAGTCTCACACAGTCTCTCACACTCACACAGTCTCTCACACACACAGTCTCACCCTCACACAGTCTCACCCTCACACAGTCTCACCCTCACACACAGTCTCACACAGTCTCACTCTCACACTCTCTCACAGTCTCACACACAGTCTCACACTCTCACACACAGTCTCACACTCTCTCAGTCTCACTCTCACACAGTCTCACACACTCACAGGCTCACACTCTCACTCACAGTCTCACACACAGTCTCACACTCACAGTCTCACACTCACACAGTCTCTCTCTCACAGTCTCTCTCTCTCACTCTCACATAGTCTCTCACTCTCACATAGTCTCTCACTCTCACTCTCACACAGTCTCACAGTCTCTTACTCTCACAGTCTCTCTCTCACTCTCACAGTCTCTCTCTCACACTCTCACAGTGTCTCTCACTCTCACATAGTCTCTCTCTATCATCCTCACATAGTCTCTCTCTCTCTCACTGTCACTCTCACACTCTCACACAGTCTCACTCTCACACTTTCACACAGTCTCACTCTCACAGTCTCACTCTCTCACTCTCACATACTCTCAGTCTCGCACTCTCTGTCTCACACTCACACAGTCTCACACACAGTCCCTCTCTCACACACACACTCTCACACACACACTCTCTCAGTCTCGCACACTCGCACTCTCTCAGTCTCGCACTCTCTCAGTCTCGCACGCTCTGTCTCGCACTCGCTCTGTCTCACACGCTCTGTCTCACACGCTCTGTCTCACACGCTCTGTCTCACACGCTCTGTCTCACACGCTCTGTCTCACACGCTCTCACAGTCTCACACTCAGTCTCACACTCACAGTCTCACACTCATTCACACTCTCAGTCTCACATGCTCTCACACTCTCTCACTCTCACAGTCTCTCTCTCTCACTCTCATACTGTCTCACTCATCCACACTCTCAGTCTCACTCATTCACACTCTCAGTCTCACACACTCGCACTCTCTCAGTCTCGCACTCTCTCAGTCTCGCACTCTCTCAGTCTCGCACTCTCTCAGTCTCGCACTCTCACACGCTTTCACAGTCTCACAGTCTCACACACACACACAGTCTCACACTCACACAGTTTCACACTCACACACAGTCTCACACTCACACACAGTCTCACACAGTCTCACTCTCACAGTCTCTCACAGTCTCTCACTCTCACACACACAGTCTCACTCTCACACAGTCTCACTCTCACACACAGTCTCACACACAGTCTCTCTCTCACAGTCTCACACAGTCTCACACACAGTCTCACACACAGTCTCACAGTCTCACACTCACACAGTCTCACACTGTCTCACACTCACACACAGTCTCACACAGTCTCACACACAGTCTCACACAGTCTCACACACAGTCTCACACAGTCTCACACACAGTCTCACACACAGTCTCACACACAGTCTCACACACAGTCTCACACTGTCTCACAGTCTCACACTCACACAGTCTCACACTGTCTCACACTGTCTCACACTGTCTCACACTGTCTCACACATTCACACACAGTCTCACACACTCACACACAGTCTCACACATTCACACACAGTCTCACACTCTCACACACAGTCTCACACTCTCACACACAGTCTCACACACAGTCTCACACAGTCTCACACACAGTCTCACACACAGTCTCACACACAGTCTCACACACAGTCTCACTCTCAAACACAGTCTCACACTCACACAGTCTCACACTGTCTCACTCTCAGTCTCTCTCTCTCACACTCTCACAGTCTCTCACTCTCACTCTCTCACTCTCACTCTCACACACACTCTCACACACACTCTCACACACACTCTCACACACACTCTCACACACACTCTCACACACACTCTCACACACACTCTCACACACACTCTCACACACTCTCACACACTCTCAGTCTCTCACACTCTCAGTCTCTCACACTCTCAGTCTCTCACACTCTCAGTCTCTCACACTCTCAGTCTCTCACACTCTCAGTCTCTCACACTCTCAGTCTCTCACACTCTCAGTCTCTCACACTCTCAGTCTCTCACACTCTCAGTCTCTCACACTCTCAGTCTCTCACACTCTCAGTCTCTCACACTCTCAGTCTCTCACACTCTCAGTCTCTCACTCTCTCATTCTCTCACACTCTCATTCTCTCACACTCTGTCTCTCACACTCTCACACTCTCAGTCTCACACACTCTCAGTCTCACACACTCTCAGTCTCACAGTCTCTCTCTCTCACTCTCACACTGTCTCACTCAGTCTCACACTCACAGTCTCACACTCACAGTCTCACACTCACAGTCTCACACTCACAGTCTCACACAGTCTCTCACACTCACACAGTCTCACACTCACACAGTCTCTCACATCACACAGTCTCTCACACTCACACAGTCTCACACTCACACAGTCTCACACTCACACAGTCTCACACTCACACAGTCTCACACTCACACAGTCTCACACTCACACACAGTCTCACACAGTCTCACTCTCACACTCTCTCACAGTCTCACACACAGTCTCACACTCTCACACACAGTCTCACACTCTCTCAGTCTCACTCTCACACAGTCTCACACACTCACAGGCTCACACTCTCACTCAGTCTCTCACTCTCACACACAGTCTCACACACAGTCTCACAGTCTCACACTCACAGTCTCACACTCACACAGTCTCTCTCTCACAGTCTCTCTCTCTCACTCTCACAGTCTCTCTCTCTCACTCTCACATAGTCTCTCACTCTCACATAGTCTCTCACTCTCACATAGTCTCTCTCTCTCACTCTCACACAGTCTCACAGTCTCTTACTCTCACAGTCTCTCTCTCACTCTCACAGTCTCTCTCTCACACTCTCACAGTCTCTCTCACTCTCACATAGTCTCTCTCTATCACCCTCACATAGTCTCTCTCTCTCACTGTCACTCTCACACAGTCTCACTCTCACACAGTCTCACTCTCACACAGTCTCACTCTCTCACTCTCACATACTCTCAGTCTCGCACTCTCTGTCTCACACTCACACAGTCTCACACACAGTCTCACACACAGTCCCTCTCTCACACAGTCTCTCACACACACACACTCTCACACACACACTCTCACACACACACACACTCTCTCAGTCTCGCACACTCGCACTCTCTCAGTCTCGCACTCTCTGTCTCACACTCTCTCAGTCTCGCACGCTCTGTCTCGCACGCTCTGTCTCACACGCTCTGTCTCACACGCTCTGTCTCACACGCTCTGTCTCACACGCTCTGTCTCACACGCTCTGTCTCACACTCTCAGTCTCACACTCTCAGTCTCACACTCTCAGTCTCACACTCTCAGTCTCACACTCTCAGTCTCACATGCTCTCACACTCTCTCTCTCTCACTCTCACAGTCTCTCTCTCTCACTCTCACACTGTCTCACTCATCCACACTCTCAGTCTCACTCATTCACACTCTCAGTCTCACACACTCGCACTCTCTCAGTCTCACGCGCTCTCACACACTCACACGCTCTCACAGTCTCACACACACACAGTCTCACACACACACAGTCTCACACACACACAGTCTCACACACACACACACACAGTCTCACACACACACAGTCTCACACACACAGTCTCTCTCACAGTCTCACACTCACACAGTTTCACACTCATACAGTTTCACACTCACACACAGTCTCACACTCACACAGTTTCACACTCACACACAGTCTCACACAGTCTCACTCTCACAGTCTCTCACAGTCTCTCACCCTCACAGTCTCTCACTCTCACACAGTCTCACACACAGTCTCACACACACAGTCTCACACTCTCTCAGTCTCACACACTCACAGGCTCACACACTCTCAGTCTCACAGTCTCTCTCTCTCACTCTCACACTGTCTCACTCAGTCTCACACTCACAGTCTCACACTCACAGTCTCACACTCACAATCTCACACTCACAGTCTCACACTCACAGTCTCACACTCACAGTCTCACACTCACAGTCTCACACTCAGTCTCACACTCACACAGTCTCTCACACTCACACAGTCTCACACTCACACAGTCTCTCACATCACACAGTCTCTCACATCACACAGTCTCTCACACTCACACAGTCTCTCACACTCACACAGTCTCACACTCACACACAGTCTCACACAGTCTCACTCTCACACTCTCTCACAGTCTCACACACAGTCTCACACTCTCACACACAGTCTCACACTCTCTCAGTCTCACTCTCACACAGTCTCACACACTCACAGGCTCACACTCTCACTCACAGTCTCTCACTCTCACACACAGTCTCACACACAGTCTCACAGTCTCACACTCACACAGTCTCTCTCTCACAGTCTCTCTCTCACAGTCTCTCTCTCACAGTCTCTCTCTCACAGTCTCACATAGTCTCTCACTCTCACATAGTCTCTCACTCTCACATAGTCTCTCTCTCTCACTCTCACACAGTCTCACAGTCTCTTACTCTCACAGTCTCTCTCTCACTCTCACAGTCTCTCTCTCACACTCTCACAGTCTCTCTCACTCTCACATAGTCTCTCTCTATCACCCTCACATAGTCTCTCTCTCTCACTGTCACTCTCACACTCTCACACAGTCTCACTCTCACACAGTCTCACTCTCTCACTCTCACATACTCTCAGTCTCGCACTCTCTGTCTCACACTCACACAGTCTCACACACAGTCTCACACACAGTCCCTCTCTCACACAGTCTCTCACACACACACACTCTCACACACACACTCTCACACACACACACACACACACACTCTCAGTCTCGCACACTCGCACTCTCTCAGTCTCGCACTCTCTCAGTCTCGCACTCTCTCAGTCTCGCACGCTCTGTCTCACACGCTCTGTCTCACACTCTCAGTCTCACACTCTCAGTCTCACATGCTCTCACACTCTCTCTCTCTCACTCTCACAGTCTCTCTCTCTCACTCTCACACTGTCTCACTCATCCACACTCTCAGTCTCACTCATTCACACTCTCAGTCTCACACACTCGCACTCTCTCAGTCTCACGCGCTCTCACACACTCACACGCTCTCACACTCTCACAGTCTCACACACACACAGTCTCACACACACACACACACAGTCTCACACACACACAGTCTCACACACACACAGTCTCACACACACACAGTCTCACACACACACAGTCTCACACACACACAGTCTCACACACACACAGTCTCACACACACACAGTCTCACACTCACAGTCTCTCTCACAGTCTCACACTCACACAGTTTCACACTCACACAGTTTCACACTCACACAGTTTCACACTCATACAGTTTCACACTCATACAGTTTCACACTCATACAGTTTCACACTCATACAGTTTCACACTCACACACAGTCTCACACTCACACAGTTTCACACTCACACACAGTCTCACACAGTCTCACTCTCACAGTCTCTCACAGTCTCTCACCCTCACAGTCTCTCACTCTCACACAGTCTCACACACAGTCTCACACACACAGTCTCACACTCTCTCAGTCTCACACACTCACAGGCTCACACTCTCACACACAGTCTCACAGTCTCTCACTCTCACACACAGTCTCACAGTCTCAGTCTCACAGTCTCAGTCTCACAGTCTCAGTCTCACAGTCTCAGTGTCTCACACACACAGTCTCACACTCACAGTCTCACAGTCTCACACTCACACAGTCTCTCTCTCACACTCTCACAGTCTCTCTCTCTCACTCTCTCATAGTCTCTCTCTCTCACTCTCACAGTCTCTTACTCTCACAGTCTCTCTCTCACTCTCACAGTCTCTCTCTCTCACTTTCACATAGTCTCACTCTCATATAGTCTCTCTCTCTCTCACTGTCACTCTCACACAGTCTCACTCTCACACAGTCTCACTCTCACACAGTCTCACTCTCACACAGTCTCACTCTCACACAGTCTCACTCTCACACAGTCTCACTCTCACACAGTCTCACTGTCTCACTCTCACACACTCACGCACTCTCTGTCTCACACACAGTCTCACACACAGTCTCACACACAGTCTCACACACAGTCTCTCACACAGTCTCTCACACAGTCTCACACACAGTCTCACACACAGTCTCTCACACAGTCTCTCACACAGTCTCTCACACAGTCTCTCACACAGTCTCTCACACACACACTCTCACACATACACACGCTCTCAGTCTCACACGCTCTCACAGTCTCACACTCTCACTTTCACAGTCTCTCTCTCTCTCACTCTCACAGTCTCTCACTCATTCACACTCTCAGTCTCACACGCTCTCACACTCTCTCTCTCTCACTTTCACAATCTCTCACTTTCACAATCTCTCACTCTCACACTGTCTCACTCATCCGCACTCTCAGTCTCACTCATTCGCACTTTCTCAGTCTCACACACTCGCACTCTCTCAGTCTCACACGCTCTCACACTCTCGCAGTCTCACACTCTCGCAGTCTCACACTCTCGCAGTCTCACACTCTCGCAGTCTCACACTCTCGCAGTCTCACACACACAGTCTCTCTCACAGTCTCTCTCACACTCTCGCAGTCTCACACACACAGTCTCTCTCACAGTCTCTCTCACACTCTCGCAGTCTCACACACACAGTCTCTCTCACAGTCTCTCTCACAGTCTCACAGTCTCTCTCACAGTCTCTCTCACAGTCTGTCTCACACAGTCTCACACAGTCTCACACAGTCTCACACAGTCTCACACAGTCTCACACAGTCTCACACAGTCTCTCACAGTCTCTCACAGTCTCTCACAGTCTCAGTCTCACATTCTCTCACACTCTCAGTCTCACAGTCTCTCACACTCTCAGTCTCACAGTCTCTCACACTCTCACAGTCTCACACACTCTCACCGTCTCACACACTCTCTCACACTCACATTCTCACACTCTGTCTCACACAGTCTCTCTCACTCTCTGTCTAACACCCAATCACTCACACACTCAATCACACTCACACAGTCTCACTCAATCACACTCTCACAGTCTCACTCAATCACACTCACACACTCTCACTCTCAATTACACTCTCACAGTCTCACTCAATCACACTCACACTCTCACACAGTCTCACTCTCAATCGCTCAATCACACTCACAGTCTCACACTCTCACAGTCTCACACTCTCACGCTTAGTCTCGCAGTCACACTCAATCACAATCACACACTCACACTCAATCACACTCACCCTCAATCACACTCTCACCCTCAATCACACTCTCACCCTCAATCACTCACACCCTCTCACTATCATACACACTCTCACTCACACATTCTTACTCAATCACACACACACTCACTAACACACTCACTCAATCACTCACACGCAATCACTCAATCTCGCACTCAAACGCAATCACTCACACGTAATCACACCCCGGGAGCCAGCACGATCCACCTTCCACCATAGTTTGTGCAATTACCACACGCATTTCAATTACATGAATGAATGCCAGTCACTCACATCCCGGGAGCCAGCACGATCCACCTTCCACCATAGTATGTGCAATTACCACATGCATTTCAACTATATGAATGAATACCACAGTGGAGGCATAAGTACAAACACAAACTCATTACAATGACACATAAGTCAACCCCTTATGACTCACTTCTGTGTGTGTGTGTCTCTGTGTGTGCCTGTGTGTTTCTCACTGTGTGTGTTGCATGTCTGTATCACACTGTATGTGTCTGCATGTATGTGGGTATGACTGTCGCTCTTTAAGCATCTCAGTGCATGCGTGTGCATTTGTGTGTGTGTCTCTGTGTTTGTCTCGCATCCGTGTGTGCGCATTAATTCCCTATATATCCTGACGGGCAACGCCGTCCCACATTGCTAGTATATATATATATATAGAGAGAGACAGAGAGAGACAGAGAGAGAGAGAAGGTAAAGAGGTTAGGAAGCACTCTCAGTTCTGAAGCAAATTGCCTGGGTGCAGTCAGTAAAATTGGCACCAAGGAATAGTTCAAAGCAGCACACACAGGACCTGTTACTATATAATACATTATTTATTTTCATTGTTTTGGCCTTTCTCAAGACAAGTGCGGAGGTGAACCAATCAATCTATTATATCCTAAGTGCACAGAAATTGTGCCAAAATCGGCATAGAGATGCTAACGATGACATCATTGCCTAGGGGCGTGACTATCACTTCGCTCACTCTTGGACTTCACTCCCTGATGATAGATAGCCATGCCCCCAGGCGATGACATCATTGTTAGCCTCACCACGCTGATTTTGGCGCAATTTCTGTGCACTTAGGGTATAATAGATTGGTTGGTTCACCTCCTCGCTTGTCTTGAGAAAGGCCATATCATGTGGCCGAAACTTTGACAATAAATAATTTATTATAGTAACAAGTCCTAAGTGTGCTGCTTTGAAGTACTTATATGTATAAATATATATAAAGCCATTACTCACATCCTCAGTACTATAAAGCTTGGTTGCACCTATGGTTAGAGCATGTATGGATGCAAAATAGAGTACAGGTACTGGCACTGCGTCTTTAATGGAAGTTGGAGCAACTGGAGGACGCTGGTCTCTTTCTACATCTGACACAAGGTGTCAGTGACACCAGCAGCAGGGCCTCTGTGTGTGACCCGTCACTTGTACCCAGGGCCCCTCATATTGCCGTGGGCCCTAGGCAGTAGCCTAGGTTGACATAATGGATGATCCGGCTCTGTTCCCTCTGAATTATTTATTAGCCCATAATGTAATCAACATTTCAGCTCTGTACCATGTGCCTTAAGTCTTTTGTATGAAATTGCAGATTTTATTGTCATCATATCAATGTTTCAGGATTACTTCAGCTTTCATCAAGAGATGAAATGTCACAGCTTGACAGTAAAACCTGCAATCTCATAAGAAAGACCTAAAGAATGTCATTGTTTATTGTGCCTTTAAATTGTTTGTTCAGTTACCTAGGAAAGTGATTTGTGTATGTGTATATGCACACACAAAGCAATGAAATGCACCTTCCACTTCTATGATTAACATTTTTGTTCTTTTTTTTTTTCCTCTTTCATTTTTGTTGTAACAGAATCAGAGGATAAATAACTCCCAGTCAGCTCAGTCACTGGCTACACCAGTGGTTCCTGTAGCAACCCCAACTTTGCCAGGTCAAGGGATGGGGGGATACCCAACAACCATTTCAACAACATATGGCACAGGTGAGTTGTGTACCACTTTGACAGGTTTATCCATAAGTAATTCTAACAAACAATTGGGGGAGATTTATAAAAGTGGAGTAGAGCCAGAAATAGATGTAATCTGAACTAAACCTTAAGTTCAACATTTAACAGTTCTGGAAGCCTTAACGTAATGTAGTTGTGTATTTCAAAAAGTGACAGTACAGTTGGAGAAAATTCTGGAGGAAAGCCTGTATACACGGTCTTGGCTGCTGCCCCGGAGCCAGGAGCATAGACAGGCAGTGAGCCGCTCGGAGTTCCCCTCTCTAGATCAGCTTGTTCGGCCAGTCCCTACTGCGCATGACTACATCTTTCCTGCAGTCCCTACTGCGCATGACTACATCTTTCCTGCAGTCCCTACTGCGCATGACTACATCTTTCCTGCAGTCCCTACTGCGCATGACTACATCTTTCCTGCAATCCCTACTGCGCATGACTACATCTTTCCTGCAGTCCCTACTGCGCATGACAACATCTTTCCTGCAGTCCCTAATGCGCATGACTGCATCTTTCCTGCAATCCCTACTGCGCATGACTGCATCTTTCCTGCAGTCCCTAATGCGCATGACTACATCTTTCCTGCAATCCCTACTGCGCATGACTGCATCTTTCCTGCAGTCCCTAATGCGCATGACTACATCTTTCCTGCAGTCCCTACTGCGTATGACTACATCTTTCCTGCAATCCCTACTGAGCATGACTGCATCTTTCCTGCAGTCCCTAATGCGCATGACTACATCTTTCCTGCAGTCCCTACTGCACATGACTACATATTTCCTGCAGTCCCTACTGCGCATGACTGCATCTTTGCTGCAGTCCCTACTGCGCATGACTGCATTTTTCCTGCAGTCCCTACTGCGCATGACCACATCTTTCCTGCAGTCCCTACTGAGCATGACTGCATCTTTCCTGCAGTCCCTACTGCGCGTGACTGCATCTTTGCTGCAGTCCCTACTGCGCATGACCACATCTTTCCTGCAGTCCCTACTGCGCGTGACTGCATCGTTGCTGCAGTCCCTACTGCGCATGACTACATCTTTCCTGCAGCCCCTACTCTGCATGACTGCATCTTTCCTGCAGTCTCTACTGTGCATGTGCAGTTTCGCATACAGGGATCTTCGCAGGCTAGCAGTTTATGTTATTTAGATGTCACCAACTGTGACAGTTTTGTGGCAGAATCTGTAATCTGTTCTTAAGCATCCCAGGATTTATATTTATAAAAACAAATATACTCATTTATAAATTAGATCTGACGTTATCTGACAGTACTTAAGGACAATTTAAAAAGTACTAAGAATGTTTTTTTTTTTTATAAATCTCCACCGATATATCACTGTACAAAGAATTGTTACACCCAAAAAGCTTGCTTTAGATTTACTACTTAATATACTAGAGCGTGGCTACTATATTGTTGGATCTCTCTCATCATTCCTAACCAATTTCTGGCTGGGGATGATTGGAGTTGGAGTCCTCAACAGCTGGAGGTCCAACAACTGAGTACCACTAGGCAACCTGAGGTTAAATAAGAATGATCTTCAGCCATATTAATTTTGCTTGAAACTTCATTGAAGCTTGCAATTAATCGAGCAGTTGAAAAATGCCAAGTTCTGTTTACTTTGCTTTTAACAGCATCTCTCTATTTTTGATACTGATTGTGCGGTATGTGTGAGTGCTGGTGTGTCACGTTATGTCAGCTGCTACTAATTCTTATTCTCAAACTCCCACATTTAACTGAGCTGAGAATTAATAAATACATGCATACACAGCGGCTCTCTAGTATATAAAAGCAAAAGGAAGGGGGGGAATCCTGATCAGGTGCATATGGCTCTCTAATCTAAAGAAGAAAAAGGAAGGAGGAAATCCTGATAAGGTGCACAGTGGCTCTCCAGTCTAATGAAGCAAAAGGGAGGGGGAATCCTGATCAGGTGCACAGTGGCTCTCCAGTCTAAAGAAGCAAAATGGAGGGGGAATCCTTATTAGGTGCACAGCGGCTCTCCATCCTAAAGAAGCAAAATGAAGGAGGAAATCCTAATCAGGTGCACAGTGGCTCTCCAGTCTAAAAAAGCAAAAGGGAGGGGGGATTCCTGATCAGGAGCATAACGACTCTCTAGTCTAAAGAAGCAAAAGGGAGGGGGAATCCTGATCAGGTGCACAGTGGCTCTCCAGTCTAAAGAAGCAAAAGGGAGGGGGAATCCTGATCAGGTGCACAACGACTCTCCAGTCTAAAGAAGCAAAAGAGAGGGGGAATCCTGACTAGGTGCACAGCTGCTCTCCAGTCTAAAGAAGCAAAAGGGGGGGGAATCCTGATCAGGTGAACAGCCGCTCTCCAGTCTAAAGAAGCAAAATGGAGGGGAATCCTGATCAAGTGAACAGCCGCTCTCCAGTCTAAAGAAGCAAAATGGAGGGGGAATCCTGATCAGGTGAACAGCCGCTCTCCAGTCTAAAGAAGCAAAATGGAGGGGGAATCCTGATCAGGTGAACAGCCGCTCTCCAGTCTAAAGAAGCAAAATGGAGGGGGAATCCTGATCAGGTGAACAGCCGCTCTCCAGTCTAAAGAAGCAAAATGGAGGGGGAATCCTTATTAGGTGCACAGCAGCTCTCCAGTCTAAAGAAGCAAAAGAGAGGGGGAATCCTGATCAGGTGCACAGAGATTCTCCAGTCTAAAGAAGCAAAATAGAGGGGGAATCCTGATTAGGCACACAGCAGCTCTCCAGTCTAAAGAAGCAAAATAGAGGGGGAATCCTGATTAGGCACACAGCAGCTCTCCAGTCTAAAGAAGCAAAAGGGAGGGGGAATCCTGATCAGGTGAACAGAGACTCTCCAGTCTAAAGAAGCAAAATGGAGGGGGAAACCTGATCAGGCACACAGCCGCTCTCCAGTCTAAAGAAGCAAAAGGGAGGAGGAATCCTTATCAGGTGAACAGCGGCTCTCCAGTCTAAAGAAGCAAAATAGAGGGGGAATCCTGATCAGGTGCACAGAGATTCTCCAGTCTAAAGAAGCAAAATAGAGGGGGAATCCTGATTAGGCACACAGCAGCTCTCCAGTCTAAAGAAGCAAAATAGAGGGGGAATCCTTATTAGGTGCACAGCAGCTCTCCAGTCTAAAGAAGCAAAAGGGAGGGGGAATCCTGGTCTATTTGTCTTTTATGTCAGTGTTAACTCGTTAAAGGGATAGCAATACTTAGTTTTAACTTTATTTTATTTTGTAGGCATTAAAAAAACATGAAGAACGATATAAGTCTTATCTCTCAAACCTTTATGATTTAAGAGATATTCACAAGCAAAGTCCCCCCCCCCCGCCCCTTTTACCTAGTGTAAGACATCTCTTCTCAGATGTGGAATGCAGTCCATAGACCAGACAGATAACAGAAGGGGACACTCTTATTCCTATGAGAACAATGAAAGCCCTGCCCCCCTTGACAAGCTTTTCAGGTTTTTTCCTTATCTTAATTGAAGATTGTCCCTCTCTGCAGTCTACCTGGGCACCTCCCTTCTGATCTGACTGAACAGTGTTACATCAGTAAAAGGGGGGGAGGGGGATACTTTGTCATTAAATTACTCTAGAACTACAACTCTGACAGAATTGAAATAACACTCTACAAAGTCCAAATACTATGACACTTAAGTACAGCTGCTTTTATTATGAAACATTACTATCCCTTTAAGGACCAGAAGAGTGTGCAACGATCCTTAAAGAGAATCATCTAACACCTCCTAATATTAACCCCACTTATCTTACAATGGCCAGAAAACATCAGTGGTCCCTTTTAATGTTGTCCTTGTGCCTTTGTTCAAGAGACATCAGACCTGGATGTAATGTTCATGGAGGCAGACATGACAGTTGCTAGCAGGACCACCAGGCCACAGACTCTGCTCGCTGTGCATGGTAATCTTAACTCTGTGTGTGTAATGGATTACATTACAGTTACTTCACAATGTGCTGCACACACCCACCAGTACTTAAAATCTTAACCCTTTGAGTGTCAGAGGAGTATGCGACGCACTGCAAAGCAATGCGTTGCATATCTCACTGGCACGCAAAGGGTTAAATACCTTCATGTACGCTGCCTGCTTCAGTTTGGAAAAAAAAAATTGTCACCAACAGTCCAGGACTAATTTAAGATTTTATTTGTTGTAACTTGAACCAAGGCACAAGTACAAAATTCACAGGGGTCATTATAATGTTTTGGGCCTTAATAAGATAAGAGGGGACTACTTAGGGTTGCCACCCAGCCAGTATTTTACCGGTAGGCTGGTAAAAAATTGGTTTCTATCCAATGTTAAGTCTATGGAGGGAATGCCATGGCCGATATTTTTTTGAAGAAAAGGTGGCAACCCTAGGGCTACTATTAAAGGGATAGTAATGTTTCATAATAAAAGCAGCTCTAAGTAATCGTCATAGTATTTGGGCCATGGAGAGTGTTATTTCAGTACTGTCAGAGTTTAGTTGAAGAGTAATTGAATGATAAAGTATCCTCCTCCCACCCCTTTTACTGATGTAACACTGTTCAGCTTAGAGCAGCAGGGAGTGTCCAGGTAGATTGCAGAGAGGGACAATCTTCAATTAAGATAAGGGAAAAGGGGGGCAGGGTTTTCATTGTTCTCACAGTAGAGTATTGTTCCTTGATGTTCCTTGTCTGGTCTATGTTCCTTGTCTGGTCTATGGACTGGATTCCACAACTGAGGCGTGGGGGCTTACACTAGGTAAAAGGGGCTGGAGGGGGAAACTTTATCGTTCAATTACTCTTGAACTACAACTCTCACAGTATTGAACAAACACTCTCTATGGCTCAGTTGCTATGAAGATTAATTGGAGCTGCTGTTTTTGTGAAACATTACTATCACTTTAAGAGGCATTAGAGACTTGTCCATGTCATTGCACCTCTGGTTAATATTGAACCTGTGTGCAGTAACTTACACCAGCACTAATAAAAAGGCTTCCCTAAAGAGCAGGCACATTATAGAGAGCAATGGTAAATTGAATAAAATATTACCTTGTGATGCTTTGCTTGAATTTGAAAATAAGTTCCTAGGACACCTGTCAGAAATCACAACTTGCTGTTTCTCACTATTAGTAGGGTTTCATTATGAGGAGAAGATGGCAAGTAAAGCAGGAACATTCCACTCCTGGGAGACGCTTTGTTTAGAAGTTATTAAACCTCAAACACACACTCACTATAGATAGACAGACAGATAGATAGATAGATAGATAGATAGATAGATAGATAGATAGATAGATAGATAGACTTATTTTTTCATATAAACTTACATTTTCTCATATTTTTTGTGGAGAACTTTAGTCTGTGACTCAAACTGTACCAAAAAGTACAAAAGAAACAATGTCCTCTGGACAGAAGATGGTGCTGTTGTTAACAGTTTTACAGCACTGCACAATAAGTAGGCGCTTTATAAATAAACTACAATAATAATAAAAAAAAGAATACGTTTAAGTTTTAATAACTTTTGAATGAATCATCTCCCAGCGGGATATAACATTGTTTACTCAGCTGGAAAAGCCCTTCATTATACATTTTTTTTTATTAAAACTTAATTACTTCTACGGTACATATATATTCCATAGAATTTTGTCTTGTGCTTGAAAGATGGCCAAGTTATATATAATCAGTATAACTTGTTATTATAATTTATACCAGTCTTAAATTGTTTCATATATCTATTTGTGTTTGTTTGTTTGTTTTGTAGAATACTCTTTAAGCAGTGCGGATCTGTCATCTCTTTCTGGGTTTAACACTAGTGCCCTCCATCTTGGCTCGGTAACTGGCTGGCAACAACACCATCTGCATAATATGCCTCATTCAGCACTCAGCCAGCTGGGGTAAGTAGGGTTACCTTTTATAGTCCATTTGGATCTTTACTTCATAGTGCACCTGTCGCCTTATAACAATTTAAGTGAGTTTGAAAGATCTTCCAAAATTACCTATATGTTGTGTTCACATTTTTAAATGATTTAATTTTTCTGTTACTATTTTGTGCTAATTGGTGCTAACACTACCTCCTTAAACTTGTAAAAAAGTTTATAGTAAATGGTGAGAGGGGATCCAAAAGACCCCCCGTTACCATTTTGTCTATTACTGTAACTTACTTTATGGTTACATTGAATGGAGAGGTGACTGTTACATCCTCACCATTATCACAGACACTTCAGATATAAAGGAATCTATAAATTAATTTTCTAATTTGGTGATGCTTTAGCTGGATTCTGAGGATGTGTTCATCAGTTTCATTCACCAGCTAAAATACATGGAGGAGATGAATTCTTGTGAGATAAACTCTTAAGTGTGATAAACTCTCCAATTCCTAGGTTATTAAATGGAGCCTATGCACTATTATCCCTCAAGTTAGATTTTAGTCCATATACACCATATAATAACATAGAAATTGGAGTGTTTATAACACCCAATTCACATTTATCACAAATTAGTGTACAGCCCCAGTATTCTACTGTAGAGCCATTTTGATTTTGTAAAAAGAAAAGTTAGTTGCAGTTGGTAATACATTTTAGTGAATCACACTGATAGTTCTTTATAATGTCCTGAGCTTTCAAATATTAGTTGTTTAATTCACTTGGGTACACTAATTCAAGTATTCAATATGAGTACCTTGTACCATTTACAGATACATAGGTACACCCACAAACCTACTTATTAATACTCGTTAATACTCATACACACACACACACTCATATACACACACACACACTGATATACACACACACACATTCATACACACACACACACTCATGTACACACACATTCATATACACATTCATACACACACACACACACTCATATACACATTCATACACACTCATATACATATTCATGCACACACACACACACCATGTACAAACAAACCCCTTATTCTCATACAGGAGCACACATCCTTTTTTACTTGGTTCAATACATACCTCCTGTAGACTGTTTCTTCTTAACCCCTTAGGTGCTATAGATGTATCCAGCATATTGCATTCAAGGGATTAATCTAATTTATTATTGTTAACCATACAGTTTGTCTTTTTGGTGGACTTGAAGGCCACAAATATGTCCTTTGGGGTGCGTGGATTAGAGTAAGCTTATTTTATATTGATCCATATATATGATTAATCCTGTGGTCTATCATAGAGACAAATATTAAATAAAAGGCTAATATATTATAAAACATTTGTACTTATCAATACAAGGGTGACCAACTTTTATATATAAGTGATGTGGTCAGCTGTGTATATTATTTAGTTTCTATTGGCCAGGGGAATGTTTCCATGTGAGTTGATTGGTAAGATGTTGTCAGGCCAGAGGACTTATATCAAGGAGTACTCAGCTAAGATTAACCCGTGGAGGACCAGAGGAGTATCCAACACATTGTACACCCTTCTGGAACGCAAAGGGTTAAATGAGACAAGGGTTATCTCCTGTAAACTGACAGTTTATTTGCACCGCGAGAATTGTAATTTCCAAGCGGAAATGCAAAATTGGGGTTTTACAAAGACAGTTATTGCAAGAACTGCTGAACTTACTGCACTAATAACAATGAAAACCGTAATGACATGTAAATTATCTTCCAATTAAAGCAGATCTTTATTGCTCCAGTTTCCTGTCTTCCAGGTAGAACAGCAAATCTTTTTTGTCATGTAAACTTTGCAGTTATAAAAAAAATGGATCAACAGCTTTATGTGGTACTTATTAGTGCACAGAAATATGTTATCATTGTTTTCATCCTTGTCATACAATGAGGCAGATGTCGTGAGAGAAAACGGTGCAATTCTGGAAGAAATCAGCTGCTCTATATGGGGAAAATAAAATGTCCCTTTGATTTAAATGGAGTTTTTAACACTTGGGGTGCCCGAGAGGTATCCAACGCATTGCATTGGTCACCTCTATGGTTAACACCTTGAATGCTAGAGAGATGTCCATAGCTTTGCTGACCAAAGCATTAGGTACTTGTATATTCCATCCAAGGGATTAGAAATCAGATAAAAACCAGTATGAACTTGGGGTATATGTATTCATCCCCTATGACAGTTGTTTTACTCCAGAACTGATCCAGTGCTTAGTACTTCAGCCTCAGTGGGCCTTATTCATCAAGCTAAAGAGTGCAAGCCCATTCTACAAGTTTCCATTGATCTAAATGGGCCTTGTAAACCCTTGAATAACCCTCCTCCCCTGTTATGCATTTGGATTACTCCTTAATTTCATCTCTTTAGATTGATGAATAAGGGCCCAGTGAAGGGCATGTTCTAACAACAGGTAGACTGGGAGGGTAAGAGCCCTCCTGGGGTCCTGTCTGGCCCTACAGGATCCCCCTTCCCCCAAACCACCCTCCCCACATGTACAGGTCCCCTGAGTTAACCCCTTCCTTGCTGGAGTTGGTTGGAACACAATGCATAGCAATGTGTTACAGTTGTACCATCAACAGAGGGGTTAAGTCAAGCTAAAAACACTACACTATCCCACCACAACCCCCCTATCCTAACCTGACCCCAGATTAACCCCTCAGTTGGTCGTATTAACTGAATCAGCAGTATAGGGGGTTAACGGTAAAAAACAAACATGAAAATATTCCCTCCAAATTCTAATTAAGAGCTTGTTGCATGTGTGTGTACGTGAGGGGGGAGTTTAACCCTTTGAGTGCAGAGGGCTATTCAGTGCATCATGAAGCAATGCGTTGGATACCCCTCTGGCAGTCAAAGGGTTACAGTGGGAGGAAGAGACAAACAGAAATAACTTATTAAACTTAACTCCTTAAGAACCAGAAAGGTGGACATCTCATTGCTAAACAATGCGTGTAACACCTCTCTGTCCTTAAGAGTTAAATACACAGAACTGAAGACAAAGAAACACAGCAGATAAAAGAAATAAAAAAAAGGAAAATAAAAAAATAAACATTAAAATAAAGCATTTTCTATTCCTTCAAATAAGTAAAAAAATGTTCTAGAGCTTTTCTTGCTGAGTAAAACAAGTTTACTCCAACTGCTGGATATCTGTCATTCAAACTTTCATTTTTAAAGAAAAACAATAGTATCCAAAAGGTATTTTTTACACAGCAATCTACTGTGAAGCGCAAGTAATAGTTTACTGCTCTATTTATTTAATAAGTGATAGGAACAGCTCCATCTGCTGACCACTATAAAAAATTGCAATTTACAAGTTTCAGCTGTAATACATTTTCAATGAAAAATGTTCCCATAGTGGGAGCCCCTTATTTTACTTAGCAGGAAAGTTTACTAACTTTTTTTTTATTATTATTTAATGTAATGACAGTACTCCAGAGGAAAACTTTCATAGTTATAATATTAAATGAAAGATCAATGAAAAAAAGAAAAGCATTCAGGTTATAACTCAAAACAAAGCTCTGCTTCAGAATTGCATACTGTATAAGTACATATAATGACATGTGGTTTTAACATTCTAGTATTTTTGGTCAGCAATTATATCTTCCAGTAATTACCATGGATAATTTAAAGATATTCTTACAAAATGCTAGCATCACAAACTGTACATTTCTGAAAGGCCTAGTTTGATCCTGCTAATTGCAAATGACAGTGCTAATATAAAATAATTTGGAACATTTTCTTAGGTATTATTATTCATTCTTTATTAATCCTTTGAGTGCCGACAACCCCCTGGCATTCAAAGGGTTAATTTTTTTCCAGCCATTTCTCATTTGAACTATAAATATAGAGCAACATCACTGGTTGCATTTTAGGGAGGCACCGCTAAGTAGGATCTCTGCAGTTCATAGTGCACCCTCATTTCCTATATCCCCCATATATTTTCTATTATTTTAGTGGCTAATGTGACAAGGAAAAACATATTAAAATGCCATTATTTATAAATGTTAAACTTGACTAGGGATGTGTTGGTTAGCCTGTGACCCATGCACCCCACAGTGGCATACCTAGTAATTGGAGGGCACTAGTTCAAAAACATACGCACAACTAGAACCTATTTTAGACTAGGGTCAGATGTGTCCATCTTGTGTGGTGGTTCTCAACACAAGTGCACCCTCTGCCTCCCCTATAGTTATGCCCCTGGCACCCTAAGAGTCAGACAGTCCTAAACAAAATGTTTCATCTGTGGGTTATGGAGTGACACTATTACTTGTACAAATTACAACCCCAAAGTCAAGTCATGGACTGGGAGTGGGGCGAAATATATCTGACCTGTTCATCTTTGTTGTAGTTAACTTCTCTGCAGATATGGAGCCTGATGTACTAGGAAATTCAGTAGATTCTGGGTTAACCAACTGCATGATAAGGGACAACAAAAAATCTCCAATTTTTTAAAACGGGCTTTTAAACCATTGAGTCTCAGAGAGTTCTCAGGTGCATTTAGCATCCATGGAGTTAAAAGTCCTGTTTATATAGGATTTTATAGTTGGCTTGCCCCAGAATTACTCCGGTTCTTCTCAGTCCATTCCTGGTCTGTGTGTATACGTCATAATTTGGCACAAAGCTCATAGGAACAAATAGCATCCTTGTTGCTTCCAAATATTTAGAATTTACAGAAAAAACATTAAGATTTGTCCATACAATAAATGAAAATCACTTTTCTCTTATGTTCAGTGTTCCACTTTGGAGGTAAGAGAAGAGAGGATTGTAGGGGACTTACAGTTATATATATTTTTCTCTGTGTCCATGTGGAACAGCCAGAGAAAAGAAAGCATAGGGTTTAAGTCCTCAGTCAAAGGGGTCTTCCTGTGGTCTCTGTTCAGGGGGTTTCCTTCTTTTCTCCTGCTTCTTCCTTTTCTTAAATGTGCTATATGTTGGAATTGAGGGGTAAAACTGGAGGGAAGATGGGAGTCTCTGCCTTAGAGGCCCTGCCTTTTTTAAGTGCCCTACCCTCTGTAGGAGGGGAGCTTTACCCCATGGCTCCTGTGTTCTGTATGGACTAAGATAAAGGTCTTTAATGGCATGTTTACTAAAATAGTAGATAAACCATATAAAATATATAAACCAGTTTAAAAGCAGAGTTAAATTAATTAACCAACATACCTCAATTAATCAGTCTAGTTAAGATTACTATTTTAATCTCACAATGAAAATAAGCGTATGAAAATGTCCTCAGTTTTTCTTTACAGTGTTTTTAAATTATTTAATATTACACAGTATATTGATATTACCATTTTGCCAGCAGGTGGCACTTTTAGACAATATATTTAATTAGAAACACATAATATTTCAGTCATTAGTTATTATTATTATACTTTATTTATATAGTACCAGCTTACTATAATCAATGTCATTACTTTCTTCCACTAATCAAAGTTTGTATTAATGGGGTATTTTTATTATTATTATTATTATTATTATTATTAAAAAAACATTTTGGGCCATATTCAAAAAGGGAAGAAATTCTGGAGAATCCAATTTCACCATAGGGGCAATTAAAAGTTCCCAGTGATTTAAATGGGATGTTTGACCCAATGAATGTTAGAGAGATCTCCAACGCATTGCTTTGCAGTGCATTCAAGACCTCTCTAATATTCCGGGGGTTCAGGTCGCCCTTTAAAGTGGAACATTCACATACAAAAAACTTTTGGTCATGGGCTGTAATCCTTAAAGGGATAGTAATACTTAAAATCTAAAGAAAAAATATGTTGTAGGGTTTATCCCCCCGAGTAAAACAAGAGTACTCCCACTGCTGAAAGGTGTTTTATTCAAAAGTTAATAATTTTCAAAGTTGAATTTTTTAGGTGCAATATCACAGTGGCCTGAAATTGTACAGTGGCGCTGTTGCTACACCATCCTATGGACAGCTCTCGTCCCGGGACCATAAATCTCCATAGGATGGTGTAGCAACAGCGCCACTGTACAATTACAGGCCACTGTGATATTGCACCTAAAAAATTCAACTTTGAAAATTAATAACTTTTGAATGAAACACCTTTCAGCAGTGGGAGTACTCTTGTTTTACTCAGGGGGATAAACCCTATAACATATTTTTTTTTACATTTTAAGTATTACTATCCCTTTAAAACTAGACTAGCTCTGTTTTTTTTTAATCTACTCCCTGGGACAGCTGGGAGGGAGGTGGGAAGTCCTGCGGCTTGGTGCCACACGTAGAGGGTGCCAAACAATGCGGAAGTGCAGTATTATAAGTCTTCAGATCTCTAAAAGTAAGTAGATTAAAAAAAACAGTGCTAGTCTAGTTTTAAGGATTACAGCCCATGACCAAAAGTTTTGAGTATGTGAATGTTCCCCTTTAAATCAATGGAAATATTGGGACTTTTTATTTGTCTATAGTGCAAATACTTTTCTCTAGACTTGTACCATTTTTCTTTCTGAAGTATTCAAGCTACAGTGATGCTGTCCATTCAGATCAAATGTCTGCAATGTATAATCTGGGGGTGCCCAATACGTATATCACGATCTACCAAAAGAGGCCTAAGTGGTTACTGGTAGACACTAGATAGCGAGCATATTCATGAGAAGTGTTCTCCAAATCCTTACAACACTGAAGGATTTGATATGGTCACAGTCTTGTCATTTAAAAGGTGCACCACATGGGCAACAAAAACTTCCCATTTATTTTGAGTGGGACTTTTCATCTCTTGAGTGACAAAAACATCTCCAACTCTATGTTTCTCAATGTGTTGGATACATATCTAGCAGTCATGGGATTAAAAGATACATTTAAGTGCGAAATGTATTGCATTTTATTTGTTGCCTAGTAAATTAATTTGTAGAAGCTGTATTATCCAATTTTAGTAATACAAATATTTGCATAATGTAATATTCAAACAAGAGAGATCATTTCTCTTCCTCTGGCCAAGCAATACGAGCAATACATGAGTACCTCTTGACCTGAGGAAGACAATTGATCTCTTGAAGGCTTGTCTAAAAATATGACTGCTCAAATCTTTGCATTTGATCTCTATGGTACAGTTGGTTTTCTCCAGAATAGTTGTTCTTAACAGATTTTATACAATGTTGTGCATGTAATTTTGGTCCAATTTATTATCTATAGACAGGCAATATATGCATACATGTGTTCTATAGCAAGTTTTAATGTGATGGTAGGCACTATTGACATGTGCTAGCAATATAGTAACTCTTGTAAGAATGTCAGCAAAAAAGTAGATTCTATGGGCAGAATGCAAGAAATGTGCACAATCACTATTTACAGTATACTTTTGATGGCAAAATGATTAGCACCAAAATGTTACTGAATTGTGAATGTTTTTTCAGAATTACCAAACGTTTGAGCTTTTTTTTTAATGTGTTTCAAAAAGTGGGCATAGCTAAAATGTCCACCATTTTGTGAGAAGATTAGCAATTGCACCTAATTCAGCAAAGCAATTAGTACACGTTTTCATACATCTGGCAACTTTGCCATAAAAGTGTTAGTAATGTACAAAAAAAGTTTTAATAGATTTGTAGAGCTTAAAAAATAAGCTAAATGCCACAAATCCTCTCTCTCAAACTGCTGTTGTTTAGAGATATCCTCCCCTAAAGTTCCTCTTCTCCTGATGTCAGCTGTAAAGCTGACAGAAGGAGTTCCGTGTCGGTCGACACGAGGAGGCTTTTCACCAGAGCCGCAATAGCACGATTTAAAAATAATTACTTCTTTGGAATGGATTAAAGCGGAACTATCACGTAAAACCAAAGTTTTACCATGTGTTTTAATGTTTAACACGACATTAGTGCTATGTGTGTGTGTTCTTCAAGTTGCCTGGTAGTGGAGATATTTGCCCTGCAAAATCGGGCACTTCCGCGTTCTACGGTAACTTGTACCGTCTCAGGACTTCCCAGCTGCCCCATGGAGCTCGTTTACGCTCCCCTTCGAAGCTGGATTTCTGTGATGTGGCATTACAGCAAACTCCGTTTACAATGCTACAATGCAGGGCAAATATCTCCACTACCAGGCAACTTGAAGAACACACACACACAGCACTAATGTCGGGTTAAACATTAATACGCATGGTAAAACTTTGGTTTTAGGTGATAGTTCCGCTTTAAAAAGTGTGCTTGAAAAGAAGTAATTCTTTTTAAATCGCACTATCGCGGCTCTGCTGCTTACAGCTGATGTCAGAAGAAGAGGAGGGAGAGAGGAACTTTAGCGGATGATATCTCTCAAACCATAGCGGTTTGAGAGATTAAATGTGTTGCATTTAGCTTATTTTTTTAAGCTGTACAAACTCTAAAAAAAATTTGATGGGACATTGCTGTCCCTTTAATTTAGGAGCATATGCTGACTTTGACATTAGTTTAGGAGCATACTCTAACTTTGATGTTAATTTAGGAGCATACGCTGACTTTAACGTTATTTTAGGAGCATGTGCTATTCAGCATCAAAGCGTTAGTATGTTTCTTGCATCAAAAACTAGCAAATGCACTACTTTCTTGCATTTCGCCCTATGTCAATAAAGTCTGGGCATCCCCTCAAGGGACGAGGAATCAGTAGCTGTTGAAGACCAACAAGTGCATTTGTTTTTGCCAATCTTTATTATTACTACAGTGGAATTGCAAAGTTACAGTCAGTATTTGATTGGCAGGCTTTTTACATATATACAATGTCTCTCAGTTTAATACTTTAGAGTAGAATTACTCAGTTACAGTAAGTTAACTGACAGGCCTTTTACTTGGTAGACAATGCTTTAGAAATCTCTTTAGCCATTGTCACACCCTCTCAATTCTACAATATATAACTACAGAACTGGGAAAACCCAATGATTCATTTGCCCAGGACAGCATGGGGAATTAAGACGCTTCTGCTGCAGAAGCTCTTGGGAGCCAAAGCTGTCAATTAGTTTTAGATGCTTCTTTTAAGTTAGGGCTCATTACAGGGCTTAACGTCATGACCAGAATGGTGATTGACAGTTCTACTCCCTGAGAGGCCTGGGCAGAGCTGTACTGCTGACTATGTTTTTCAGAGCTGTGACACTATTCATTTTTGGCCTTGTGTGGTTTCTGTGCTTTTTCCTCTTTTTATTATTATTATTATTATTATCTTACTTTTGCTATAGTTAGATGAGACTTAACATTTTGAGGAGCAATAAATGTTTTTCATGGGGGGAAACATATATATATTGTTTTTAAATAAAAGTTTTTGCAGCAGGACCAAATGGTGTCCAACAAAGAAGTATATTGAGGCCTTATGCAAATAAGAATAAAAGGCACAATTCAGGACCAAACCAACTACTGCATAGGAAAAAAATAATAAAACTTCTCATTGATTTAAGACGTGTTTTTAACCCCTTGACTCCTAGAGAGGTCTGCAGTGTATTGCTCAGCAACGTTCATACAGAATATCATAGTCATACAGAATATAGGCCACTCATTTTTAAAACTAACAACTCCTTGTTGCCTTATCTCCTTATCTCCCAACAGTGGACACAGTAATATTCTACTCATTCCACACACACACACGTCACATTGCTAACATCACCAGGCACACTGCGTGATGACAGTAGTGCTAAGCACACTTGGCCTTGAGTAGTGTGTCTGGCCATGTGAGTGGATGTGACTTTGCCATGCAGCACTACTGACGATGTGAGTGATGTGAGCGGATGTGAATGTGATGATATGAAATTAAATCAAGATATGAGATTCAATAGCATTACTAATCTGTGCAGTGATCTCACTATACCTTAAAGGGACAGTAATGTCCCATAAAAACTTTTTATAGTTTTGTAGAGGAGAAGAAAATAAGCTGAATGGCACAAACCCTATCTCTCAAATCACTATGGTTTGAGAGACATGGGCATTGATAGTTCCCCCTCCCTTTCCCTTTCTTCTCCTGTGTGGAGACCAGCCTGTGGCTCCAGCAGAGCAGAAATCGCATTATTGCAAAATAATTACTTCATTGGAAAGGTCTACAAAGTGTGTGCCTGGTTTGCAAGCACACTTTGTAGACCTTTCCAATGAAGTAATTATTTAGCAATAATGCGATTTCGGCTCTGCTGAAGAGCCTCCTTGAGACGTACGACACGAATCTCCTGCTGTCAGTTTTACAGTTGACATCTGGAGAAGGGGAGGGAGGGGGGCACTTTCAATGCCTATATCTCGCAAACCATAGCGGTTTGAGAGATAGGGTTTGTCTCCTTCAGCTTATTTTCTTCTCCTCTACAAAACTATAAAAAGTTTTTATAGGACATTATTGTCCCTTTAAGACTGGGAAGAACACTGCATTTTCATCATTGCCAGCACAAGCATCATGTGTGAATTGCAGGAACATACTCCAGGTTGCCATCATGACAGCGTGCATAACATCAGTGTCATTGTTTGAACCTTAGCAGGCACCCTATAGTAGTACCAGGGAATACAAAGGCTTGCCACCATTAAGGTTGTAATCCTTTCAGTGCCACAGGGGTATGTAATGCGCATCACTATGGCACTGAAATGTTTAGGGAGCAGTGTTGTTTGTTGTGCTGAAGTCAGAGTGGATTCTCTCCACTCCCCCAGTGGGCAAATGGGGGAACAGGGAGAATGCACTCATGCTTCAGGGTTGTCGAACTGCTGGTGATGTGTAAGGGAAGGCATCCTTTCCACATTACTAGCACTTCGACAACCTCTCATACTAATGAGTACATTCTCTCCTCCTCCCCTTCCATACTTATTCTTTGTGCATATGGAGATGTGTGTTGCACTTCACCAGACACACATCAATATAGCATCACCACTAAAGATGAGCGAGCACCCCGATGCTCGGGTGCTCGGGTGCTCTGACCGAGCACCCCCTGATGCTCGAGTGCTCGGCCGAGCACCCGAGCCCCATTCAAATGAATGGGAGCACTCGAGCATTAAACCAGGCACCCCCTGCTCTGATGAGCGGAGGGTGCCTGGTCAATGTCCCCCTTCATCTCCGCTATGCCCCTCTTCCACAATGTCCCCCTTCATCTCCTATGCCATAGCGGAGATGAAGGGGGACATTGTGGAAGAGGGGCATAGCGGAGATGAAGGGGGACATTGTGGAAGAGGGGCATAGACTCTATGCCCCTCTTCCACAATGTCCCCCTTCATCTCCGCTATGCCCCTCTTCCACAATGTCCCCCTTCATCTCCTCTATGGCATAGGAGATGAAGGGGGACATTGTGGAAGAGGGGCATAGCGGAGATGAAGGGGCACATTGTGGAAGACGGGCATAGCGGAGATGAAGGGGGACATTGTGGAAGAGGGGCATAGAGTCTATGCCCCTCTTCCATAATGTCCCCCTTCATCTCCGCAATGCCCCCTTCATCTCCGCAATGCCCCCGTACCTCCATTCCCTGGTGGTCCAGCGGAGCGTCTTCGGATCTGTGCCTCTTCCGGCACAGATCCTCTTCACCCGAGCATGTCGGGCGAGCACATGGCGGTACTCGTACGAGTACCGCCATGTGCAGAGCAGAGCGATGCTCGAGCCGATCCGAGCATCGGCCGAGCACGCTCGCTCAACACTAATCACCACCCTGTCTCCCTCCCACTCATTGCCAAATTGTCCCTGCAGACTACTGCAGTTTAGTTAACAGCTTCAAAAAGATGTGCAACCTTCTTTGCGCACTTATCTGACACTCACAGGGTTAAACATGCATATAACCATTTGTCTCAAATGCTTTGAGCAGCAGAGAGGATCGCACACACCTAGCACATAAAGGACTTAACTCCTGACGTTTCTGACTTGTAATTAAAAAACATAAATAGGACAGATATTATGATAGCACAAATATCCCATATATAACATTCTTTTATTAAGTCCACCTCCACACACCCTTTGTTGTATTAACCCTTTCACTGCCCCCTGTTGGAAGATGCTTGTTGTTTTACTGCAGATGGCTGGTGTAGCCATTAGGCAGCTGTTGGGTTAAATCAGTGATTGCATTGACCACTGTGTCCTAGGAGTCAGCGGTAGTTCACTTTAGTCTTTTGTGTTTGCTATACGTTCATGTCAGGTGTTTATATAATGATACACATTTTAGGTTTCCTGTATAAAATACAGTGCTTCAGGTTTTAACCCACTGGATAAGATGATCAGTCCTCACCTTTAACTGGGTAAATAAGCATAGTTCTGGGCTGCTTTGACATCAAAGCAGCCCTGTAATTTGCATTTTTCATGTGTCCCTGGTTAACCCCTTAACAGCACTTGAGGACCACGGGGCTTTTTTTTTTCGATTCTGGTACGGCCCTGAACTCCATGACGTACCAGGACCGTCAGTGGTCCTTAAGTGCCGGACCGCCGTGACGGTCCTGGTATGGCAATGGTCCTTAAGGGGTTAAAGGTAAGTTTGGTCATTCTACCTTTGGGTGCCAGAGGGGTGAGAAATGGGTTGCAAACTCCAGCAATCAAAGGTTTAAATAGAGATTTGCATGTTTGTGTTTGTTTTGAGATTTTGGGAGAGGAGGCTTAGGAAAGCCCTCTGCCCAGTGCAATGGCAGAGGTACATGGGGTCATAGGGAAAGGAGGTTTTGGGGAAACCTTTCCCCACCTAAAGTGCCAAAGAGATGTGGAATAAATTACTATGCATTGCACACAAACATGCAGCATAGAGGGTTAAAGTTTCACTTGGGTTGGAGATGGGAAGGTGAAGACAACACAGGGGGTGGATTAGGTGAGCTAGGGGAGGTCACTTTTGCCGAATGTGCCTCAAAGGGACTCCATAACACAAAAATATGTTAATAGTTTGAAAACAGTTTTAATAAATCAAACACATCTAACACAACATATAGGTTATTTTGTGTCATGTTTTAAAATTGACTATGTTGTTTCAAGGTAACAGTTCCACTTTAACTTACTATGACCATAAAATTCCATTGGCTGCTATGAATTTTGCGGTGTGCTTTGCTTCAAGAGATAACATCTTAAATCACTCCACAGAGGTGGACATTACTTTGCTCTCAGAACCTCTGGACCCCATACTCCACCCACTGCATATTGCTGCACTCTTCCTGCTTTAGTTAAAAAAAAAACACCAGTGGGCAGAATTTGGGGTCCATGTCCACATCTCTCGATAAAAAGATCTAGGTCTGTTTGTAGATTTTTACCTGTTGAGCCAAGGATGAGGGCAAAATGCTTAGTGCCAATAAGATGTTCTAGTCATAGTAAGGTAAGTTGGGGTTTACTGTTAGGAGGTATTAATGTCCATTTAAAGGGGCAATAAACTTCTTCCTGAAAAAAAATCTTATAGGGATTTTCCTGGTGAGTAAAACCTGTGAATTCCTGCTGGCAGATGTTTCATTCAAAATTTATTACACCTCAAACTTCTTTTTTACATTAAACTGCACTTTTATTTTGTGGTCACCAGGCAGTGCTGTGCCTATGACTTACTATGGTAAGCTAAAGTCTATGACTCAAGCTGTCCTATAGAGTGCATATTGTTGTTAGTAACAGTTTGATTAAAAAAAAAAGTTTGAGATGCAATAATTTTTGATACTGTAAAATCTCAGGTATAATACGCACCTATGTATAATATGCAGGTGTATATTATGCCTAAGATTTTAGGGGAAAACAAGAGTGCCTATGTATAATACGCACCCTTGCTTTCTCCCTTACTACAAAAAAATATAGTGTTAGCAGACCTCTTCCCTCCCTCCCATGGTTCTCCGCTTTGAAGATAAACCTTACTTTTGCTCAAGTGAATTCCCGAAGAGAAGGCAAAACTTCTTGCACTTGCCACCCTGCCGCCCGCTTCCTTCAGTTGGGCTTACAGGACCTTCCGTCTCCATCCAATGGTAATGCCCTGATACACAGGGCATTACCATTGGCTGGAGGCGGAAGGTCCTGTAAGCCCAATTGAAGGAAGCAGGAGGCAAGTGCAAGAAGTTTTGCCTTCTCTTCGGGAATTCACTTGACAAAAGTAAGGTTTATCTTCAAAGCGGAGCGCCAGGGGAGGGAGGGAAGAGGTCTGCTAACACTATATTTTTTTCATTGTAAAAACTCTTGTGTATAATACGCGCCCCCCACTTCACATAAGGAGAAGTGGTGTAAAATTGTGCGTATTATACCCGAGATTTTACGGTAATTTACTTGAAAGCAAATGCCCACTAACAAATATATTTTTTTCAGAAAAAAGTTTACTTGACCTTTAAATGAACTTATTTTGTGAGTGTTAGTGAGTGTAGAGGCGTTTTATGCCTCCTTATTCTGTAACTGCGTTTCCTTTCCTCTTACAGAGCTTGCACTAGCACTCACTTATCTCAGAGTACAAATCTCTCCCTGCCTTCTACTCAAAGCCTCCACATCAAGTCAGAACCTGTTTCTCCTCCTAGAGACCGTACCACCACACCCTCGGGATACCCACACCACACGCGCCACGAGGCGGGGAGATCTCCTGTTGACAGCCTGAGCAGCTGCAGCAGTTCGTATGACGGAAGTGACCGAGAAGATCATCGGAACGATTTCCACTCCCCCATTGGACTCACCAGACCTTCGCCGGACGAACGGGAAAGTCCCTCGGTCAAGCGCATGCGGCTCTCTGAAGGATGGGCAACATGATAGAATCATTATATATTAGATTTTTTTTGCAGTGTGTGTGTGCTATACCTTTATGGGAAAGGGTGGGACGGGAGGGTCGATATATATATGTGCAGTGTGTGGGGGAAAAAAAAAGTCAGGTACTCTGTTTTGTAAAAGTACTTTTAACCCTTTAAAGTCCAGAGGGGTGTGCAACGCATTGCAAAGCAATGCGTTGCACACCCGTCTGGACCATAAAGGGTTAAATTGCCTCAGTGATCCAGTATAGGGGTATAAGGAGGAATGCTGAGATAATCATCTTAGCACTTAAGCTGTACAACAGAAAACGTGTACAAAATAGATTTTGAAGCTAACTTCTTTTTCACTGTTGTGCTCCCTTTGCAAAATGTATGTTACAAATAGATAGTGTTATGTTGCAGGTTCAACGTTATTTACATGTAAATAGACAAAAGGAAACTTTTGCCAGACGTGGCAGATCTTTACTGAGAGAAAGCAGCTGTTATGCAACATATGGAATAAAGGTCCTTATTCATTACGTTAAACGGATGCAATTCTGGAGCAAGCCAACTGCATTATAAGGGGGTTGAACATTTTCAGTGATTTAAATTGAGCTTTTAAATGGACGCTATCACTTAACTCTTTGGGGGCCAGAGAGGGGTACGCAATGCATTGCTTTGCGCTCAAAGGGTGAAAAACAACTTTGGTGGTTTTGAAAAAGCCTAAAAATTCACCTCTAAATTACATTATCCATTTTTATTTAGAAAACTAGCAAATGTGTTTAGAATGATTGATTATGCATGCCATGCAAGAGCTTTCTGTCTTACCCTGCAGTGACTCCCCCCCTCGCTGAAACTTTAAAGCAGAACTACCATCCACATTATATTGAGCCCCAAATACTAATAATAATAGCGATAAACATCTATGTTCTGTAATTTCAATAATAATTGTGGCATTAGTGAAAAATAGACCTTTATAGGCAGACAGGCTTCGGCAGGGATCTTGCCATAGGCGCTTTCTGCACCTGCGCCGTCAGTGCCTTCCGGTGCCTTAAGGTAACCAGACACTGAACTCTCCAGTCGTGGAGGAGAAGGGGACGGACATCACAGACGCAGGGATGCCTTCTCTGCAAGATGCCTGTTCTGTTTGCCAATGTCTGCCTGCCTAAAAATATCTGTTTTTCACTAATGCCGCAATTATTATCGAAATTACAAGAAAATAGATGCATATCACTATTATTAGTAGTATTTTGGTCTCAATATAATGTGGATGATCGTTCCGCTTTAATTGCAGCAGAGGTGCCCAGAGATTTATAATGCAATGCATTGCCCACCTCTCCTAGCACTGAAACGGTTAAATGTCAGGGAGTGGAGGCGGTAATGTAGAGTTAAGTCAGGAAGTTTCTCCATGGCGTACCTAAACCCTTTGAGTGCCAGAGGGGGGTGCAACGCATTGCAAAGCAATGCGTTGCATACCCCTCTGGCATTCAAAGGGTTACAGTAGGACTGCCACATCGTAAACAAAATGCACAAATATATTTTCAGCCATTTTATTTCAAACATAAGTTTCTGAGATAGTTAACTTTATTTATTTATCAGCTAATGCAAAATAGTATTTCCTGGTAGGAAGCAGTAGTTGGGATGGGGAGCAGTGTGGCTGTACCTGTCAGAGTGACTAATAAAAACAGGTAAATATATCATAATCAACGGTTTAAATAAAAAAAAAATTCTAACATGAATATAGATGCTTATGAAAGCTCTTTTAAAGTCACCTATTTGTTACAAAGTGCCACTTCCATATAAATAAACATATTCTGTAAATCTAAATATCTAAAAAAAAAAAAGATTTCTAAGTAAAAACAATGGTTAATATAACCTGGAAGTAATTTTGAAAGCTCTTTCAAAATCACCAAATTTGTTTTTAGGTGACAGCATCCCTTAAAGCGGAACTACCACCACTAAAAAAAATTGCCCCACAATAATTCCCCATCTAGTCGCCAGAATTATTACCACGTTAATGAGAGTTATCTATTGTTCCGGGGCTGACAGGAAGGACAGATCGCAGACATCTTTCCATAGTGACATCTGCGCGACTGTGCTGTCAGTCCCTTTTGGAGCTGAACGGCTCCTAGCAACGCCTCATAGAGCCGGCTGGGACTGACAGTGCAGGAGCGCAGACGTCACTATGGAAAGATGTCTGCGTTCTATCCTGCCTGTCAGCCCGGGAACAATGGATAATTCTCATTAACGTGGTAATAATTCTGGCGACTAGCGCTAATGATTAGCTAGTCACCAGATTGAGAATTATTGGGGGGGGCAAGTTTTTTAGCGGTAGTAGTTCTGCTTTAACTATCTTATCTTTCAATGATTGCACTGTAATAGGTTGAAGACATAGCTAGTATTCAAGGTGTTGAAAGATCAATTTAAATTATTAGGAATTTGTGGTATTTTCATTTCAACCCTGGTGTACAACTGGTTTACGCTAGATTTGCACCACTTTAGCTTGATAAATAAGACCTTAAAATGTACAGAAGTTTCGACAGACCCAGCACTCTTTGGCAGCCAGTGATATGTGTAAAATGGCTGAGCCAGCCCATATATGTAAATTGCTCAAACGCACCAGCATACAAAGAAGGTATGGCACTTATTTAAAGAAAGAAAACAATAAACATTTAAACCTGGACCATACTGAAGGTCGTGTTTGAGAGCTTACATATTTTATTGTTCAGTTCTGGGTATACATCACTTAATATATAGAAATATAAATTATGTACATTACATTTTGCTTATTTTCATATAAAAAGGTAAAATGAAGTTTGCAATGCATTTGTGGCTTTTTGTAGGTAACTTAAGCCAAAATGTGTTTTTTTTTGTTTGTTTTTTCCTTGATAGCTTCGCTAATATTTTACAGTCCTACAGAGAACAAGAGTTAGGGTTTTTTTGTAAAAATTGAAAAATTTAATGATGGCATCTCGCCATGGAGAACTCCACGCTTTTGCTAATCAGGATAACTGTTTCTCTTTGTAGAAGTTTTGTTTTTGAAATGTGTATTTCTAATTATATAAAATAATATTAAGAATCTTTAAAAAAATCTGTGAAATTAACATGCTTGTGTATAGCATTCTAATATATAATAAACATGGAACTAGCATTTTTTTTTTGTTATCTTAATAGTGGGGAGGGAACAATTAATAATTGTGCACTTGCACATCTTAGCAACTGTTTTCTTGAATTCTGCATTTATTTTTGCAGATAATAAAATTCAGTTATAGCAAAAGAATAACTTGCAAGGTTGAAACTTGCTGGAAACGTTTTGAGTAACCCTGTGTTTGCATTCAGTTGGGTGAACTGACATTCATTGTACATAACAATTGCATTTGCTGTCATCGATTTTCTACAAACATCAGTTAAATTAGGAGTAGTCAATTTTTTTACCTTTTTCCATTGTAGACTACAGCTCTCGTGATCCGTAACCAGCCAACCTTTGGCTGTGAATGATGAGAGTTGTAGTCATCAACAGCCTGAGGTTTAAAGAATAACTACACCTTAATTACATTGTTTCATGTTTAAAGAAGCAGTACACTTTTTATGAAAATATGCATTATAACACTTAACCTACGGAGTAAAACAAGGGTACTTCCATTGCTGGGACATTTTTCATTAAAAAGTTATTACATCAAACTTTTTTTCTAAATCAGTTAACAACAGCATCAAGTGGTGCCCAAAATCCAAACTTTTTTTGGATAAGGCACATTATGAGAGAGCCTGGGTCTTAGACTATGGCTGTACATAATAAGTGATATGAACAGCCCCACTTGGAGACCATAATATAAAATTTGCTATTTAATTAAAAAAGCACAGTTTGCTTTTACCATTATTATACTCAACATAAAAATAATAACATTTTATATATTTTCCTTAAAAATTGTATCGTTCCTTTAAACAAAGGGATTCAGTTTCAGAACCACTTTCCTCATTGTAGTAATGATCCTATACTCATTCTCTTGTTGAACCCTTGGATGCTACAAACGTCTCCAGTGCATTGCTTACAGTGTGTTGGGAATCTTTGGAACATTCAAGGGGTTTAGAATAGTTCTACATTTTCATGTGTCCAGAATATGCAAATATAACCAATCAAGTTTATGAGTATTTGTTAGCAGTAACATACTTATAACGTGTTCTTTCTAGGGAACTATTAAGAAAAATAGCCATATTTAAAGTTTACCTAGCAACGTGTTGCAACAATACATACAGCACTCTATAGAAAAATGAAGTTTTGGCATTTTTGATTAAATATTTTAAGCCGTGTAACCAGCAGAAACTAGATTGTAAACGTGATTTTATCTTAGCGGATCAAATATCACTGTATCACTGGAGCGTTGAAACTGAACCACATAAAAATGGATGACAGTCTCAGGTTCCCACTACTGACTAATAAAAAAATAAAGGTGTAAAGACAGAATGCTACACTTGTAATTAAAGGAAAACTAATAGTAAAATATAAGTTGGTCTTATGTGAAAGCGCATGTTTTGACATCCACAGATCTACATATAAACATTTCCATTCCTTGACTGACAGTGTATGATGGATTATTTTTCAACAGCCTGGCGGAAACTCTTTCTCCTCTGCTCGCTTCAAGGGACAGTAATGTCCCTAAAAAATATTTTGAGTTAGATAGAGGTTGAAAAAAGAAACTTATTGCCACAAACCCTATCTCTCAAACTGATATGGTTTGAGAGATATAGGGATTCGAAGTTCCCCCCTCCCTCCCCTTCTCCTGATGTCAGCTGACAGCAGGAGATTCGAGTCCTACGACTCGAGGAGGCTCTGCAGAAGAGCCGAAATCGCGTTATTGCAAAAGAATTAATTCATTGGAAAAGTCTACAAAGTGGGCCTGGTTTACAAGCACACTTTGTAGACCTTTCCAATGAATGAATTATTTTTAAGTAACGCAGTTTGGGCTCTGCTGCAGAGCCTCCTGCTGGTCCCCGGACCGGGATCTCCTGCTGTCAGTTAGACGCTGACATCAGGAGAAGGGGTGGGAGGGGGGTAACTTTGAATCCCTATATCTCTCAAACCATAGCGGTTTGAGAGATAGGGTTTGTGGCAATTAGTTTCTTTTTTCAACCTCTTCCTTACTATAAATATTTTTTAGGGGACATTACTGACCCTTTCACTTCCTGGTCAGGATATGCTATGCTGTGTATGTACACAGGAAGTAGAGTGCAAAGAAAAATTGCTTCCCCCAGATAGCTCGAAACAAAACCAAAAAATGACAAGACCATGTCTTTTAGCCCTTTGTGTGCTAGAGAAGTATTCAAGGCATTCAAAGCAATGTGTTGGTTTCAGATCTCTCAAGGTATGGGAACTTACATGAAATTACGTGGCTATTTCAACATGCGCTTTTATTATGATAGCAAATTGTATTTCTAATTAGTGTCTCTTTAATAGATAAAAGCACAACTTTGTGATGGGTCACTTTCTGTAAAGTATAACTTTTTACCTTTCCGAGATGTACCTTGCCAATTTTTTTTTTTTTTTTTTTTTTTGGCAATGCTTATTTTCGCTTTTATGGCAAACCCTTTGTATTTAAGGATTTTGGGGCAGAGCCCCAAGGGGTATTAGCATTTAACATAAACTCGTCCTATAAAAAATTAGGCAGCATACTTAATTGCAAGTTGAAATAAACAGTGGCATATTTTTTAACCCTTTATGGACCAGAGGCTTGTGCAACACGTTGCTTCGCTATAAATTGCACATCTCTGGTCCTTAATTAACCCTTTGAGTGCCACAGGGGTACACAACGCATTTCTCTGCACCCCTGTGGCATTCAAAGGGTTAATGCAACCGCATTATTCACATGTAGATTCCTGAATTATATATTTTCCATTTTAATGTTCATTTTTTTTTTTTTTTAAGGAAACCCTTACTAATTTGCCCGAAATTTTTCATTTTCATTGTCATCACAATAGAATAACTGTAATTTTCATATCACTTTACAGTAAGTAGCAAGAAGGAAAAAAAACACCCCTAATCTTTCTAAAAAAACAAATAAACGTTAGTTCTAATAATTGTATGTGTATGCGTCTTATCTTGCATTTTATTCCCCTCCTCTAACTTAAATATAACAATACTGATGTGTTTTGTCCTTACCATTGTGTTTCTTTCAGGAACTTAAATTATATGTAACGTTTCCTTTTTTAACAAGCCACTTGAAACTGAATAAAGGCTGTTGCCTAAACACAGAGTACTTCATCTGTTTTTTTGTCGCTACCATCTGCTGTGATGTCATCACCTTCACAGCTTATCTGTTCCACCCACTACAGATTTCCAGAAGATCTGAGAGAAAATGTGTACCTGTTACACTGTCACATACGGAAGCTGATGTACTATGGAAAACTGGGGTATTTCTGGTGCAAATCAACTCACCATTGGTAATGGTGTTTAACCCCTTGAATGCTAGAGTTCCCTAATGCATTACATCACAGCAGGGGAGGGCTGGCATGGGGGCAATTGCCCCCTGGGTCAGTCATATGTCTGGGCTGGTGGGCCACTCCATCTTTTTGCTGCAAATGTAGCTACAGTAGTGATACCACAGAGCTTACAATTGAAATGGAGCTACAATCCAAGTGGAGCTACACTAGTAGCATAACCCATTTCTCTGTTAAGTTATATGGTATCACTAGTGCAACTTTACTTACATTGTAAGCTCTGTAGTTGCACCAGTGTAACCCCATTTCAATTGTAAGCTCTATGGTATTGCTTGCCTTACTTCACAACATTAACCCTTTGAGTGACAGGGGGATATGCCACGCATTGCTAAGCAAAGCATGGCATACCCCTCTGGCACTCAAAGGGTAAATGGCAATTTTAAAATTAACAAAAGAGTGTGGGCTGGGACAGTGGGCTGGAACGATAGTAAAATCGGGCCACTTGATTGTAGCTGCCCTCCAGGCCACAAATTGCCAGCCCTCCCCTGCATCACAGTGTGTTGGGGACTGTAGCATTCAAGGGTTTAACTGCCCCATTAAAGTCAATGTTAACTTGTTCCTTACAGATGGTTTGCCCAAGAATTGCACAGTTAAAAAAGAACTAACACCTTTACGTTCAAAGGATTTTAAATGCTTTTTCAAATATTTTGTTCTCATAGCCAGCAGGAGCTTTAAATTCTGTCATAAATATGCCCTTGTCATTAATTTGCTGGAAATCTCGAGTAGACCAAATGTGATTATCAAGCTTATAAAAAATTGTTACATCTTAAGATTATGTTCACATGGTCGATTTCAGCAGAACTGCATTACAGCTGATTTGAAACTTCCTGGGTATACTTATATGTGATACCCTCTTTGCCTTAGCTTGTTAGTGAATGATGGGCAGCCCACTGCATGTCACCCAAATTTGATTAGCTCCCACCCATGTGAGTCTGCTAGTTTTGGGAGATTGTGATGAGCATGACAATCACCATTATCTTCCATGTGAGCAATCTAGCTCACTATGCACATAAGCTTACCTGGGAACTTTCAGAGTTTGATCCTGAGTGTTTTGATCCATATCTCAGGTGCTCAGTGTGCTGGGCCACATTCTCAATGTGAAAAGGTCTAGTGTTATCTGCCATATGATCTAAACCAGTTGTCTGCTTCATTAGTCTCTAAATCGGGGCCATTTCTACCAGATAGGCAGAGAGAGACATCCAGCTTGCTCATATGTTTATCAAGAGATACCGCTATGTTATAAGATGTTAATGGTTCCTTGAGGATTAATTGGAGCACCCATGGGTTGGAGCTTGCAGGAGCAATATTTCCTAAAATCTACATTCTGGGAGATTTGTAGGGTTAAGATTTCAAACATCTCAGGGTCAGGTCCTTTTGAAAGTTCCCAGGTATGCACATAGGGCATGATAAACCTTCCCTGCGTTGAATGCAGTTTACAGGGAAATGCAGCATGCTGGGGGTGGTAGCGACGTGGAACCTTTTTCTTTCAGTTCCCTGTGTGAACAATCCCTAAAGCAGATAATTACACTATTAGATTGCCTCCATTTTTCCACATAAGGCCATATCCATAAAATAAAGTAGAACAACTGCAGGGCCCATAAACTGTATCAAATCTTTAAAAATAAAACTTCTCATTGATTTAAGAGGGGAATTTGACCTTCTGGATTTTAAAGAGGTCTCCAACAAAGCAATGCATTTCACATCCCTTTCTGGTCCTTAAAGAATTAATTTTATAAATACTGTGAAATAGATTTCCCCCTGAATTGTTCTAAGTTATACATATTCCACATATACTCCTATCACTTTCAAGTTACTTCTTCAGGTATAACATACATAGATTGTACTTTTCATTAAAGACTTGTATATGGAAACAGGGGACATGATAACTGTCTACACATTGAATGACAGAATGAATATGCTTATTTATATAGCGCCACAAGTTTACGCATCGCTTTACAATTTAAGACCTTAGACAATACAGGGTTACAAGTTTTTGTGGAGTGAAACACTGGTAGTCAGTTCCCTGTCCAAAAGCTTATAATCTAAAGTGTTGTTAGGATGATAGAGTTTATCACAGATGTATATTATTTAGCCTTAACATCTGTAATAAACCTTGTCATCTTAACAACACTTTAGATTGTAAGCTTTTAGACAGGGACCTCACATCCAGTGTTTCACTCTACAATATATATATAAAATACTTTATATAGCACAAGCTTATTCTGCAGCGCTGTACAAAAGGGAATAGACATACAGAGACATTAAACAGTACAACTAGAAGATAGAAAAGAAGAGGATCCGGGAGACCCGCTTGTGAGAGCTTACAGTCTAGAGTAAGGTAGGTGAGACGCAGAAGGCATATGGGGTGTAAATGCCCCCTGCCACATGAACTGCAGGTAGATGGGTGGGAGAAAGAAGTGTGGTCCAGTCAAGTAGCAGGTTTGGGAGTACAAGACCATGTATGAACAACAGGGTTGTAGTGGGGCTGTAGGTGGTAGAGTGATTTTAGAAGGGAACAAGAGTGAGTAGAAGTTGGACAGACTGTTGATCTGGCCTTGCTTGGTTATGGGGGTAGTTGAGTTTAAGGGAGCATCTAACGATATGTAGGCTGGGAGAGAGTCTGATGGGACGGTGGATGGAATTCCAGAGCTCAGGTACAGCACAGGAGAAGTTCTGTAGACAGGTATCGGAGGATGTAATAGGAGCTGCAGAGGGAAGAAAATACTATGCTGAGCGAAGATGGCAAGTAGAGGAAATGTAGGGGGTGCATTGGTAGTAAGGGCTCTGTAAGTTAGCACCAGAATATTGAATTGCATTCTATATACTAATCGGAGCCAGAATAGGGGTTGGCAGAGTGGAGAGGTATTAGAGGAGTAATGTGAGAGATACATAAGTCTTAGGGCAGAGTTCATTTTAGACTGTAGTGGTGAGTACATAATATATAAAAGATATTTACATAGTAAATTAGGTTGAAAAAGGACAAAAGTCCATCAAGTTCAACCTTTGCCTCATAAACCAGAGAAATGAGAATTATATAAGCTTTCATGCTGCCAAATAAGTTCGGCTTTATCTGAAATTCCAGTTTTGCCTACTAATACACAGTATAACCCTGTATGTTCCCTCTTGAAATATATATATTCTTCTCTTAAATATATCCATTTTATCTGCTATAACCACATACTTGGACAAGGAATTCCACATTTCAACAGACCTTACTGTAAAAAGACCTTCCTCTGCTGAAGTTGAAACCACCTTTCCTCTAATCTCAAGGGGTGTCCTCTGGTTATTGGTTCAGGTATTGGAATGAATAGCATACCAAAGAGATCCTTGTATTGCCCTCTCATATACTTGTACATTGTGATAAGATCTCCTCTTAGTTGTCTCTAAATAAACCAAATTTGTCTAGACATTCTTCAAATATCAAGTCTTCAATTCCCTTAATTAATTTTGTTGTTCTTTGCTGTACTTTCTCCAGTTTTAGAATATCCTTTTCAGAACTGGTGCACAAAACTGCACTGCATATCTGAGTTGAAGCCTTACCAATGATTTGTACAGTGGCAAAATAATGTTATCCACTCTTGCTTCAATACCTCTTTTTATGCAAGGCAGAACTTTGTTTGCTTTTGCTACTGCTATCTGACACTGGTCACTGCCTCCAGGTTTGTAGTTTAAAAGGATTCCCAGGTTTTTCTTTAACATCAAGTCCCCCAAAATGATTCCATTAAGTTCATAAGTAGCAATGGGATGTTTTCTTCCCAAATGCATGACAAATATCCAGTTATGAATGTATTACCCTGCATAATTTAGTGTCATCTGCAAATATTATTATTTTCCTTTCTAGATCTAATTTCAGGTCATTTATAAAATTGTTAAAAAGCAGTGGCCCCTTTAATTTTTAGCTGATAATGTCCATTTAACCCTCTGAGGGCCAGAGAGTTAATGAATTGTTAACATCATGGATGCTAAAGAAGAATTGAAGAACATATGGATATTCAAAGGATTAATATATATTCACCAATGGGTGTAATCCCGGCTTTCATAAAAACTGATACACTTTATTTATTTTTTTTGTTTTGTTTTTTCATTTTTGGGGCTAAATGGTACACATGTAAAGTGAGCACATATCCAGTTAAATTAGCAGTGCATTTTGCAGGACTGCAGTGGATTCGGTGTAACCCTTCAGTTTGTATTTTATATGTGTCCATGATTAAGAAGGATATACAGACATATTACACCAAATCAATTGTACTTGTGATTTATTGACACCTGATTTGTAGTAATCAGAATGATTTATATGATGTGTGCAGTAGAGGGTATATCTGATATTGTTAAAAAGTGGATTGTGTCAGTTGGCTGTGTGTTTTGTTTAAGTTTCAAATTCTTGAAGCATTTTACCCTATATATTATTAGTATTTATAATCTTAAATTTATTCAGAATAGAAAAATGAAAATAAAACGTGTGAGTGCTATCATTTGCTTCCATTCTTCTGGCATTCAAAGGGTTAAATGCTCTTACTTTGTAAAACAGAGCCTCACAGCGACATAAGCTGGACTTTGTCGCCCCCTACACGGCAACCTGTCAAATAACTTGTTAGATCCATTTGTATATCTCAAGGGACTTAGCTGTCTGTGGTGAACAAATATGAGAAAAATTGAAGACATTTATCCTGCTGGAATCAAAGGTATACTTTGTATTTTGCGGACAAATAAGTAAAATGACTGTCTTTCATAGTGAACTGCCGTCTCCAGTGCATTTTTTTAATTCATGTGTTTTAAAGGGGAACACCCTATTAATAATCCCCCACTAACCTTACTATGACCAGAAAATCCTAATGATGCCTACATGGGCGTCTGGGGGGGCGGCAAGAGGGGCACTTGCCCCCCCCTACAATTACCCCACTCCATATAAATAAAGGGGCTACATGGGCTGGCCTGGGGGTCATATTATGGCTTTGCCCCCCCCTGGAAAAATGTCTACGGACACCACTGGATGCCTATGAACAGTCCAGGATATCATATCCAATTAGGCACGCATGACAGTGAAGGCAATTTTTTTCCAAACTAAAGCAGGAAGGTTATGTAAGTCTACTTAACCCTTTAAGGACCTGAGATGTGTACAATGCATTGCAGAGCAATATGTTGCACACTCATATATTCCTTAAAAGGTTAAGATTACCATTGAGCAGAGCTTAGGAGTTATGCAATAAAGTGTGATAAAGAGGTAATAATGCAGATAACTTCTCCAGTGATATCACTCTTCCAGTTCCCGTGTTATTACATTGGAGCCAATGCACTAAGATCTTCAAAGTTGGAGAAATCTTAGTACATTGGCTCTGTAGAAATTCAGAGAACTATTAGAGTTTAAATCATATGAGAAGTCATCTCTACTTTATCACCTGCTTATCCCAAATCATTGCATCTCTCCCTTTTTGTCCTGTGGTCCTGTTAGCAACTCTCATGTTCTCCTCAATGGATATGACACCAGGGGGAGATGCACTAAAATGTGCTAAAGAGGTAATAAACAGGTGATAAAGTAGACATGACTTCTCCGGTGTTCTACACCATCCAAGCCCTATGTCATTCTTTAGAGCCAATGCACTAAGATCTCTCTCTCACTTGAGAAATGTTAGTGCATAGGTTCCATAAAAAAGTGGTAACCTGGAGAAGTTATCTCCACTTTATCATCTCTTTATCACATTTTAGTGCATCTCTCCCCAGGGCTCATTGAAAATGTTATCTCATGAACAAGGACCAGCATCTGCCATGTCTGTCTCTATGGACATGACAACCAGGACTGATTGAAGATGTTATCTATAGAACAAAGGACCAATGGTAAAATTCATAGGGGCCATTAGGATTTCTGGACATAGTAATGGATGTGGGTCAGATCATTAGAAGGTGTTAGTTTTCTTTTAAATATTATTGATTAACCCCTTAAGGACCATTGATGTACCCGGACTGTCACGCTGGTCCGGCACTTAAGGACCAGTGGCGGTCCTGGCACATCACGTATTTTTACTGCAGGAGCTCGGTGAGTAATACCGGGGACTGAAGCTGATCGCTCCAAGACCGGAGCAATCTCTTTCAGTCCCTCGTTCGGCGTGCTGGCACACATGATCAGTCACGTGGGGCGGCACGTCGAACTTCCCTATCTGGTCCTTAAAGGACCACACACCCCGAGACCGCTGGTCCTTAAGGAGTTAAAGCAGTGATGGGGATCATTTTTGGGCCCAAGTGCCTAGATTCTGTGGGAGCTTGTCAAAGTGCCAACTTTGAATATTTAACATGGAAAGGAGGTTTATTTGGTGAACATCTGGTAAAAAGTAAAATGTGCCATTTATCCAACTGGGGCATTTAACCCCTTAAGTACTAAAGAGGTAAATACATTTCTTTGCATTGTGTTGCACAGTTTTAACCCTTAGTTCTAGAGGGGTGTATAGCACTGAAGGTAAATCGGAAAACTGTCCATAACATTGTCCTTGTTAATCCACTCCCTTCCGAACTTGTACGTGATATGTCTCTAGCACTCAGTGGGTTAATACCCTGTTCGCCTGGCCATGACCAGCAAGGACGTTTCACCCCTCTGACACTCAGAAATGTAATCATTAAACCCTTGAGTGCCACAGTGGTGAAATGCACTCTTTAGCCACAGGAAGATAGGTCATTAACCCTCTGATAGAGGGGTATAATGCAAATGTTAGAGGAAAACCACCAACATCTTGACACCACCATACAGGATCAATACACTCTGCCACTGAATGAGTTAATCTCTTCCCTGCTCTGGTTAAGCTCTTTACTACTGTACACTGCTCCTTTCTCCTATTCTCCTCCTCATCAGACTAATCCTGCTGCCTGCCAGATGATGACATCCCAGTCCCACAGACACACTCCTGACTCCCCCAGTTTTGTGCTGCCTGGCCTGCTGCCCCTCTCTCATTGAGTCTGTCTCAGACAGACTCACTGAGCAGGAGTGGGACAGTCAGTATCTCATGTCCTGTTCCTGTCTGTGATGTCGTCCTGTCCTCTGACTTTATCCTCAGATCTCATTCCCTTGATCCCTGCCTGGCCTCTCCTCTTGTTGTGCTGCTTATTGAATCCCACCTCACACTATCATGTCACTGTGGTGAGTGAATAATGAAGTGAAGATGGCTGTGCTGCATGTATATGTATGTACAGCAGTGCAGACTGGTAAGTCACACACTGGAAGTCTGCTCTACCCAGGCTAGTAGCCAATACTTGTATAGCAGGAATCATTGGAATTTTCACCCCCCCCCCCAAATGGGAATGCAGGCTGTCTGTCTGGCAACCCTATGTGTGCCACCACAGAGACCTCTGATAGCCAGTTGTGGCACTCGTGCTATAGGTTCACCATCACTGGATTAAAGGTATATTTTGAACACCCAGAGTGCCAGAGAGGTGGGCAATGCATTGTGGTGCAATTCATTGGCTTTCCTTCTAGCATTCAAAGGGATAACCCTCTGAATGCCAGAGCTTTGGTCATGCATTGCAAAACAATGAATTGTGCATCCCTCTGGCGCTCAAAGTTTCAGCAGCGTTAACATTAATTCCCCCTATGTGCTATGTAGACCACAGGAATCACTGAGTAAAGTTTCCTCCTCCAGAAGATCAGGGCAATAAAAAAAAGTCTCTGAGGAGGAGACCTCCAGCATGCACCACTTTACCCCTGCCTGGACATGCAGGTCAATTTTAAAAGTGACTTTACAGGAGGCACTAGGACAAAGCTTCTGCCTTAGACCTTCTTTTTTATTTTATACTGTAGGTTACCGGGCTGTATAATCCCCCATTAGCTGAGCTCCTATTCCTGGCCCTCTTTGGAAGGATTGATCAGTGCATAGGCTTCCAGGACCTGAGTCTGTGGAGGACGGATTGCTTTATCAACATTTTCCTCATAGATTTTCTGAAGCTTTCCTGTTTGTATAGAAGCCTGAAGACAGAAGAGAGGATTCCCTCCCCTGAGTAAACAGGTCCAGTGGCAGACACATTTATCTGTGGTTTGGAAGCATGAATTCAACTCCACTGATGAGCTTGCTTGAGCAGCATATCTTTGAAAACTTTTGTGCTCCTATTCTTTGCGCTAGTGAGGGTTTTAACCCCTGCACTGCCTGCCTGTATGCGTTCCCTGTCTGGTTCTTTGTTCATTTGGTAACAGTCTTTTATTGGTAGTGGTGCTTACATGATACTATTTACTTTTAGCAACTCTTGTTAACTTTTATTAGATTTTCAAAATCTTCCACTTTTATTGTTTCAAGTGCCTTTAAGAATGGGCATGTGTGGTGGCCATATTGTATGAAACATAGAACCCTATTATGAGACTTTTCTTACCTCTTGCCCTTTGGAGTCTATAAGGAGGTCAAAGGTGAGCCAAATCTTTCACAATGAATAGTTCAGAGCATGGTCCCCTGCCCTTCATATCGGGAAATGCCATTTAGTGATGGCTGGAGAACTGTAGTGCTATTTTTACATTTGGGAAACTACAGTTCCCAGCAGCCCATTCTTTTTGGCAAGGGAAGAGGTGATCCATGATTTACCGTCTTCCTTTTTGCCATCCAGCACCACCTAAAAATGTGTGTAAGTCATATTATAGAGGGTGATAACCCCGTTATTTGGACCTCCTCTGGTGATGAATCGGAAACTGATGCAGACAACAGAGATTTGCCCTCTTTTGGAAACTCTTATGAGGAAGACCCCAGTTGTTCAGCTGAGGGTCTTATTGGGGCTGTCCTCCAATTCTAGTTCTTCTCCTGATATTTTCAAGAGACGTAAGAAGGAGATTGCTGGTTTTTCCTCCTTTTTTATATCCTTTTTCTGACGAGGCTTTAGTTAAGTAGTCCCTCCTCACCCCATTGCAGTAGATCTTCCCCAATTTCATACCTTGCTAATTATACAGTTTTGTTTCTGGCAGATGTAGCGGCTCCTAATCAGGCAGATAATCTCATGGATTGCTTTTTGAAGCCAAATATTGTGGTTTCTTTGGCCATAGCATGGGTAACTAGGGCTATGGCTGTCTGGAGAGATCAGATTTTGGGTGACGTTCTTGTTTCCAAGATCATTAAAGCTTATTGGAAAGGCCTTCACTTTCTCTGTGGTCATGCATTGTACTCTGTGGCTTAAGATTTGGTTAGCTAACCATGACAAGCCTGTTACGAAATCTTTGGTATCTGTCCCTTTTGTGGTCAAACAGCTGCCTGGTCTACAAATAGAGACGATTATTAGTTACGCCATTAGATGCAAGAGCATTGTGTTGCTTCAGGTCACTCCTAAATGTTTGTGTTTTCCACATTAGATGGGTGATTTTACCCCTGCCAGTTCTGGTATGCGTCCAGGGCACTGCTTCACTGAGCAACCCAGGAGTGTTCCACCCCAAGCAGCTTGGTCAGGCAAGAAACCTGTGCAGAGGCCCCAAACTGACAAACCTACCTACTCATAATTCATGGGGGTTTTGGTCCACATTAGGCTAATGAATGTTGGCTATGCTTGTCTCTATAGAGTTTGGACAATTTCTTTAGTGAACTAGTGGGGTTTTTGGTTATTTCAGAAAGGGTACTGCAAAGATTTCAAGTCCCTTCCTCCATGTAATTTCTTCATGTCCTGAGTTCCTCACAATCCTGAGCTAAGTCATCTATTTTTGGAAGCAGTTCCTTCCCTGACAGATATGCAGGTGCTAATGCAAGTTAATTATTTGGAAAAATTCACAGGATTCTATTCCAATCTTTTTCATTGTTCTCAAAAAAGATGTTGGATGCTGCCCTATTCTGGACTTAAGATGCCTCTGCTGTTTTTTGCTAGCTCCACAGTTCAAGTAGTCTTTGCACTCTGTCATATCTGCTATGTCTCCATGGGAATTTTTGCCTTCCCTAGACGTAAAGGAGGCTTATCTGCACATCCCTATCCAAAGCTGGGTCATAGTCATGATTGATGCCAACCTGACAGCCTGCTGTGCCTCTCTGGGTCCTGAGACTACTCAGAGTTTTTAGAAAAGGGAAAAGAGCACTCTGTCCATAAATGTTCTTGAGCTATAGGCAATTTGCCTACCGCTGTGGTATTGGTCTCAATCCCTCTAAGCATCTACAGTCAGAAAACGTGATGGTGGTGGCTTTCATTAACCACCAGATAAGGACAAGAATTGTGACCACAAGTGTTGAGGTTTGGCTAATTCTCGTGTGGGGCAGACTCATGTGCAGGCTCTCTCCACTGTTTATAATCCAGGGGAAAATCTCATGGCAGACTTTCTCAGTCACTAGTGCCTAAATCGAAGGAATCAGAGCATATTCGACTGATAGACTATGAGGTCTTTCAAAGTGGAAACTAAAAGCCTCATGGCTGAGCTGCAAGGTTCCTCAGTTTTATGCCAGGTCCTGGGACCCTCTAGCTCTAGAGGTAGATGTAGTAGATTCAATGGTCATTCCATGGCATTTTCACCTGGCATATGTGTTTCCTCTGATTCCCCTAATTCCTAGGGTGCTGATTGCCACATTCAGGCCCCATCAAGTTTGGTATACAAGATCTTCTCATTCTATCTGTGGAGGAGCCATTTCAGCTTCGAGTCTGGACCTTTTGACTCAAGGTTTGCTTTGTCATTCAGAGGTGGAGAAGTTGGCTTTGACAGATTTGCTCTTGAGGTCAACATCTTGAAAGCCAGTTTCTTCCAAGGCACATCACAAGGTATAGTTCCTGTTCTGTAAGTGGTGCGAAGACCAGGGGTCATGGCCACAAACGTTTTGTCTTCCGTTATCTTGGCTTTTCTTCAGGATTGTCTTCAGAAAGGGCTTGGTCTTAAGTAGTTTGATTAATGTTCAGATTTCAGCTCTTTCTGTCCTTTTCCAGAGGGGTGTTGCCTTACCACCTGATGTACAAACCTTTGTCCAAGGGATGACTTATGCTACCCAGTCTTTCAGATCCCATTTTTCATTGGGATTTGAACCTGGTTTTGAAAGTGCTTCAAATGGCTCTTTTGAGCTCTTGTCTTGATGCTGAAGACAGTCTTTCTCTTGGCTATTGTGTAACTTTGGCAAGGGGACAACTTTAGGCTTTATCTTGTAAGCTTTCTTTTTGGGTCTTCCACCCTGTTTTTTTCCTCCAGACACCCATAGGATTTTATTTATGAGTTTCACATCAACCAGCAAATTATAATTTTTTTCCTCTGTCCAGCTCCGTCTAATAGACAGTAGCATGCGTTTCATCTCTTGGATGCGTTTGGGTGTACTATGTTCATTGTGCATAACCTTTTTGGAAATCTTATTAACTTTTTGTCATCCCTGAAGTCCCTTGTGCAGGTCAGGCTGCATTTAAGGTAACAGTGTTCTTAAGAAGAAGAATGTTCCCTTTTGGGTTACGGCTCATTCCACTAGTTTGGTGGGCAAATCTTGGGCCTATAAGAATAAGGCCGAGGGGCATGGCCTGGATGATCATGGAGTAAGTTCGCGTGCTTACTATGCTCTGGACAGACTCAGAGATTTATTAAAGGGACAGTAATGTCCCATAAAAACGTTTTATAGTTTTGTAGAGGAGAAGAAAATAAGCTGAATGGCAAGAACCCTATCTCTCAAACCGCTATGGTTTGAGAGATATAGGAATTGAAAGTTCCCCCCTCCCTCCCCTTCTCTGATATCAGCTGTAAAGCTGATAGCAGGAGATTTGAGTCGTATGACTCGAGGAGGCTCTGCAGTAGAGCCAAAATCACGTTATTTCAAAATAATTACTTCATTGGAAAGGTCTACAAAGTGTGCTTGCAAACCAGGCACACTTTGTAGACCTTTCCAATGAATTAATTCTTTTGCAATAATGCAATTTCAGCTCTTCTGCAGAGCCACAGGCTGGTCCCCGGACCAGGATCTCCTGTTGTTAGCTAGACGCTGACGTCAGGAGAAGGGGGGGGGGGACTTTCAATGCCTATATTTCTAAAACCATAGTGGTTTGAGAGATAGGGTTTGTGCCATTCAGCTTATTTTCTTCTGCTCTACAAAACTATAAAAAGTTTTTATGGGACATTACTGTCCCTTTAATCTTTACTTCAGAGCCTGGCTACCAATCTTGAACTCAGATCTGGGAAGACTTTTGGAGACTGCTAATGAAAGAAAAGAAGGGGAAACCTTCCTGTTTAAAATATCTGTAGAAGTGGCCTGTGGATCGAGCGGCCATTACGAAAGTTTGTGAATCACTTACCCAGAACTCGGCAGAGTGGGAAAACCAGGGAGCCGCGGACAACAACATTGATTTGCCATTAACCGCTACTTGCACAGCTAACAGCAGAATTATGGATCCCAGTGCACCCCTGATGGAAATGTTGCTCTCAAAACATGCCTAGTTCACTGAAGAAATAAAAGCAACATTGAAGTCGGAATTGGCATGCATTTGGGGAGAGATATCTAATATGGGGTCAAGAATTGTTTCATTGGAGGAAGACAGAACAGCTAAGGCGATGTAATTTACAGAATGGAGCAAACTATGGATGAACAGCAGGAGTCGATTCATCTCCTAACTTTGAGAGTAGATGATTTAGACAATAGGAGGAGGTGATGCAGCGTTCGTATAAAGCACCTTTCAGAGACAATACCGCTACAAGATCTTAACTCAGCGGTCCAAGCCCTGTTCTCAAATATACTACAAGATACTTTCCCTGAGAGAGTTCACATTGAGAGAGTACACCGTGCCCTGAAACCCAAAGATATGATAAATGGAGTCGCCAGAGATGTGATAGTATGCCTGCACAGATTTGAAGTGAAAGATCTCCTAATGAGACACAGTAGGGAAAGAGGAGTGATTCACTTCGCAGGAGCTGATGTCTTACTCTTTAATGATTTATCACCATGCACCCTGCAACTCAGAAGATCAGTCAAACATGTAACGGACCATTTGTGCCAGTAACAGATAAAATATAGATGGGGTTTCCCCTTTTCCCTCAATGCCATGCATGATGGGAAAACTGCAGTCCTTTTATCCCCAGAAGAATTTAAAAGCTACTGCTCAGCTCTGGGAGGCTCTGCTCCAGCCGCAAACCTGGTATCTCCAGCGCCGCAACCACAGCACCCACAGAAACAATTGGAATGGGTATCTGTCTCACCAGCTAACAAGAAAAAGCAGAGATGACTGGAACCTACGACATCTACAGATTCGGAAGCCTCTACAGCCTGGGCCTGAGAAATAGACTAGAGACAGTGTGTATTGGACTTTGTCTAAAACCTGATCCCTGAACCTGGTTCATGAGATCTTTACTGAGATGTCCAATGTGGAGATAAGGTTACTGCTATGCCATATATGTCTAAGTTTTCTTTATAGGCCATTGTTTTATGTTGTACACATAAACATTGCAATGTATCTCACTGGGTGCATTAGGATAGGGGGAGATACAGGGGACCTTAGTCATACTATGTGGGGTACCGTGAGTAGGTATCTGACTCTCAAGTCCATGAAATAAAAGTCTGTACAGGGGGGCGGTGGTTTACTATCTCCCGCACGCTAGCTTTAGCTGTTGGTGGACTGGAGGTAGTAATCAGATTAAAAAAATATGGGTATGTCGGGGTGTTTGAGATATCTCAACTGACACTTTTCTTATGGTAGTCAGACTACATTGTATATTGCATAATAAGTTTATAAGCAATGTAACTTCAGTTTAATACCCGGAACTTACAGCCGGGATAGAAAGGGGAGGATTGGACAAAAGGAAAAATAAAAGGGTAGTTTGATGACATGAACAGTTTAACGTCTCTTCCTCAATCAATGCTTTAAATATATATGTAACATACATTTCTGAGTAGTAGACTTCCAGCCTCATACATTTAGTTGGAGGCACGATATGCCCTAGATATACTAGTTACGTGTCACTCTGAGGAGGGGTATAGATGTCTAGTTTAAGCAGTTAGAATTTTTCTCTGCTATATTAACCTTCTGAATCCTAATAGGTTTCACTTTCTTACGATGTTCATTTTTGGGAGGGTCGCGTGCACTATGAGAGAATGCGGGAGATGTTGGGGCAGAATATGCACGTAGCCTTCATTATAGCTATACGGCAGACTCTGTTGTTTTGTTCAATAGATGCAAATGCAGTCCGCAAGGGACACTATTTATTGGAGTGGGATAAAATAACAGGTAAAGCTCCAGATAATCTCAGAGGGGATATTTTCTAAATACTTTATAAGTTGGAGGGGATAGGGGAGGGACTTAGAGGTTAAATATTTTCCTGTCACGGTCAATTGGAACTATGGGAGACACAGTACAGATGAGTACATGCATAATTTATAGTGGTAATTACTAAATCTATTATGTTGCTCTTAATTTATGCAGTACTATATATGTAATCAAACAACTGGATGGCCGGAAACGCACTGGCACCCTATATGTAGTGTACCACAAGTGCAACAGCAGATTTATGTATTGACAGGGCTATCTATCTCTGAGTTTACCCGGATTTATGGGTTGCTGCATACTAACAGTATAAGGATGTCATTTATACGTACATGGGTGAAGCAAAGGTGGGAGGAAATTTCATAATTAAGTTTCCTCAACCTTCATACTATAAAGGACCTCCTCCCCGCCATGGGATGGTATTGTTGTATATATTGACATGGTGCAATGCATATGGGATTTATAGGTTCATGCCTCTGTGCCTTCGGCCATTCACAGTCCATACTTCTAAATGTTATATTGGGTACTATGCCATTTGATACCCTATTTAGACTTCTGTTATGTTTTTTTCTTTCTTTTATTTATTATTCACGATATCCAGAACTCTGTCTCATTCCTTATGAGACATACCTGACTTTCCTGTCCCCTCCATTGTGTACCCATGAAGAAGAGGAGGGTATGCTCCTTTCCTCCCTCTCTATGATCAGTATGACTACGTGCACCAGATCGAGGACACTTGTCATGATATTTAAGACCATCGAGTATACCAGTCAGTTAGGACATATAGACCTATCTCCTCTAGGCTCATGACTTGGAGCCAGAGAAGAGGTAATACATCTCTCCACCAGGTTCAGGCCTGTTTGACCTGCAGGTTTTTTCATAGCAGAAGCATAGTAACAACCTTAGCTTAGCTAGGTTAAATTAAGTTTACCATATGTGGGAGCCGGAGCTCCCTATCCCTAGGAACCCCTTTTACATACAATCTGAGTGTAGTACACATCTAAGTGACTTTTTCAACACACCCCAAAGACCTGGTTGGTCACACTCATGTTCTCTGTTTTTGACATTTGTCCTGTTGTGTTCTGGTTGGTTTTCTTTGGCACGACACACACAAAATGAGACCTATGAGGGCTCAGTTCTCCCCTCCTTCCTCTCTTACCCCTTGTCACTTTTTTTCTTTCTCTCTCTCTCTATCTCCTCCCAATGTTTCCTCCCTCCATGGACGTTTGCATCGACTTGTCGGTTGGGATATATGGAAGACCACTGACCATTAAAATCCAGTCATGGCAGTTCTCAAAGTAAAAACCATTAATGGCACTTTTCCTCAGCATTGCCTCAGAAATTCTATAATCACAAATTCCCAACTGCATATTTTGTGTCAGCACTTGAGAAAAAAAGGGGGGTTGCCATCCTTATAAGAGCTAATGTCCCATGGAAACTTCTGGAGTTAAAAGCAGATCTGAATAGACAATTTCTTGTACTTAAAGGTTTATTCTAACAACAGTCTATGGACCAAATTCAAATCAGATATCCTTTATGTCTCGCTTACTTTCTCATTTAGATGAATTTGTAGATGATCCAATTATTTTAGGCGGAGATTTTAACGTAGCATATTCTCCTGAGACCGACTGTTCTAAAGGGACTTCTTACTTTAAACGTGCTCACCTCAATCACCTACGTATTAAATTAGCCTCCCTTAATGTTATTAATGATTGGAAATCAATGACTGGAAGTCCCTACATCCACAGGATAGAGATTATACTTTTTTTCACACCCTCAAAAAACATACAGTAGAACTGACTACCTTTTCATATCTCAGACCTATCTACACCGTTTACAATCAGCTAGTATTGACACATCCACCTTGACTGATCACTCGCCTGTCACGGTGTCCTTATCAATACCAGGGCCTTCAGATCTATTAAGACCATGGAGATTGAATTAGTAACTGCTGAAGGACCACTCCTTTATAGATTCTCTCACCCAACTATTGGACGAATATTTTCTGCTAAACAATAATGGAGATGTACCAGCACCAGTTTTATGGGAGGTGCACAAGAGTGTAATTAGGGGACATCTCATGAAACTTGGGGCACAATACAAAAAGGAGAAATGGACACAAACGGATTCCCTTATTCGTGAAAGAAGATAACTGAAATATAAACAAAACAGTACAGAGCCCATTTTGACATCCCTGACCTGTAAAAAAGATGAACTGATAACACTACTGCAACAAAATACCATTAAAACTTTTATGTGGCACAAATATGCAAACTACTTAGCAGGTAACAAATGTGGTAAATTAGTAGCTAGATGGGTAAAGAAACGTAGGAAGCAACATTTTGTCACTTACTTACCCGATTCGAAAGATCAAAAACTACAATCCTTCCCAGATATCGCCTATTGTTTCTGAGATTTCTACTATAGATTGTACAACATAGTGGAATCACAGGATTCAAGGGTGAATATGAATGTCTAACACATACGAAATTTTCAGAAAAAGTCCCTGCTCTTACTGCAGAGCAGGAAGCACCTATAGTTGAAAAATAACTAGATCAGGTGTTAAAACCATGCGTTTGGGAAAAAGCCCAGGCCTAGATGGTTTCTCATTAATGTATTACCGCTCTTTCCAGAATCAATTAACACAACTTACTCTGAACATGTATAATTTGATTATGAAGGTATCACAGTTCCCGATACAGGCACTAGAAGCACATATTACTGTGCTTCCCAAGCCAGGCAAGGATAAATCCCTATGCAGTAACTTTATGTGAAAATATTTGCTAAAATACTAGCAGTTTGGCTTAAACCACATCTTCCGGCTCTACTCCACCCGGACCACAGTGGATTTGTGCCGGGTAGAAAAGTATGACACAATACATCCCTCATACATCTGTTAAGAAATGCCTTCCTGCTATATTACTGTCTACAGATGCCAAGAAGGCTTTAGACAGAGTACATTAGTCTTACATATAGGAAGTGATACAGAATATTGGTCTAAGACCGCATATGATATCTGTAATTACCAGTCTGTATACCTTTCATTTGGCCAGAGTAAAAGTAAATGGAATTCTATCTCACTAGTGTTGAGCGAGCACCCCGATGCTCGGGTGCTCGGGTGCTCTGACCGAGCACCCCCTGAGACTCGAGTGCTCGGCCGAGCACCCGAGCCCCATTCAAATGAATGGGGCGACACGAGCATTACACCAGGCACCCCCTGCTCTGATGAGGGGAGGGTGCCTGGTCAATGCCCCCCTTCATCTCCGCTATGCCCCCTTCATCTCTGAATGCCCCCTTCATCTCCGCAATGTCCCCCTTCATCTCCGCTATGCCCCTCTTCCACAATGTCCCCCTTCATCTCCGCTATGCCCCTCTTCCACAATGTCCCCCTTCATCTCCGCTATGCCCCTCTTCCACAATGTCCCCCTTCATCTCCTCTATGGCATAGAGGAGATGAAGGGGGACATTGTGGAAGAGGGGCATAGCAGAGATGAAGGGGGACATTGTGGAAGAGGGGCATAGCGGAGATGAAGGGGGACATTGTGGAAGAGGGGCATAGCGGAGATGAAGGGGGACATTGTGGAAGAGGGGCATAGAGTCTATGCCCCTCTTCCACAATGTCCCCCTTCATCTCCGCAATGCCCCCTTCATCTCCGCAATGCCCCCGTACCTCCAGTCCCTGGTGGTCCAGCGGAGCGTCTTCAGATCTGTGCCTCTTCCGGCACAGATCCCCGCCACCCGAACATGGCGGGCGAGCACATGGCGGTACTCGACGAGTACCGCCATGTGCCGAGCAGAGCGATGCTCGAGCCGATCCGAGCATCGGCCGAGCACGCTCGCTCAACACTATATCTCACCCATTTCCTATCTCAAATGGAATGAGACAAGGATGACAGTTATCACCCATGATAGTTATATTAGCCTTGCAACCACTTCTTAACAGTATATGTTTAGATGAGGCTACTCAGGGAATTAATACCAAAACGCATGCATTTAAGGTTGGTGCATTTGCGGACGATGTCCCCTTTTTTATCACAAACCCATTGAGCTCTCTACCTCTGCTAATGAACTTACATGGGGCATACTCCCTAGTCTCGCAAGCCAAAATAAACTTTAATAAATCTGAAATTCTTAACCTGACAGTATCAGATGACATCACAGGCTATCTGAGGCGTACATGTCTGTTGACGTGGGCACAACATGATATTCTGTACTTAGGAGTCAGATTATCAAAAGACTTAAACAACTTAGCTGAACATAACTTAAACCCTCTTCTTAAAATTTTAGAAGAAGATCTTCAGAATTGGTATACTCTGGATATATCATGGCTAGCAAGAATTAATTTAGTTAAAATGATTGTTCTGCCCAAGTTACTGTTTGTCCTTAATGCTGTACCAATACAAACCCCCCACTATTTACTTAATAACGCCCAGTCACTTACTTCAAACTTTATTTGGTCAAACAAGCCTGTGAGACTGCACTTTGAAATTCTCACTAGACAAATTAGGGAGGGAGGCTTGGGCCTTCCTATCATTCATGTTTACTACAAAGCAGCAGCCTTGGTGAAATTATTAGACCTCAAGAAACCTATACCCTGTAGATTAATTCCTTGAATGATATCATGGGACCGATAGACCCACTTGCCTTGATCACATTGTATGGAGTGACATTTTGAATGTTTGACGTGAATCAATGCGAAATGAACTTATGCCCATCCAATTCCCCTCTTTCCTGCATATTTGGAAACACTAGCTTTCTGGCAGGATTCAACAATCAGCCTTTCACAATGTTTAAATGCAAGAATGTAGATTCAGTGGGGAATTTGGTTACCTCCAAGAGTAAGATTTCTAATTGTCTATCGTCAGGGTGGGTGGGGGCAAACAAATTGCCGTGGTGGTCCTACTTACAGGTGAAACATTGGGTCAATTCAGAACCGGTGAGATACATGGCGAGATACATGGTGTGATACATGGTCATTGTGGTTACAAGCTCCACACACTCTCAAACAATAACCTGCAACTTTCATTAGATCATAACACAGGGCCTAGTCGAAATTCCACTTATGCAGAGATGTGTTCAACCTGGAGGTTAATGGGACGCCACACGTCAGGTGCACTAAAATGGTGAACAACTACATAGACCTGCCCATGAGCTTATAACCAAGACAGCACTGCAGAGACAGGTGAATTTGGATGTCACTGGAGGGAGAGGGATAAATAAATCTTACATTACTTTTCTTCTTCTCTACTTTTATGAGCCATCTTAATATCTCTTTTGTTGTTACTTCTCCATTGATGTTTAACCTTCCTTAATGTGTCAAAGATCATTAAGGATTCTACTGCCTGTCATCAAGACGATGAATAGATATATCAGAAGTCTTCTCTGTGTACACAAATACACAGTAATTGTTGCAATTGCTCTTTTATGTCTTTTTCTTAATAATCTGTCATTGCTAATGATTGTAATAGTTTCTTCATTCTGAACAAATAAATATTAATTAATTAAAAAAAAAAGAATAAGACCTCTGCTGAGAAGTTGTGTAAGGTGGCAGCATGGTCATCCCTACAAGCATTTGTCAAATACTGCCATGTTAATGTGCTGGCTTCGGCTGAAGCTAGTTTTGTCTGGAAGGTCCTGCACGCTGTGTTAGAATCCTTCTTGATATACTTTTTGACCAGTAACCTAATAGCTTCTTTTCTTCAGTTTGCAGTGTTGGTGTCTATTGACATCTGAAGTTCAAATCAGTTAATTTCTGTTAGAACTCATCTATGTTTCCCTAACTGCAATCTTGTTGAATACTTTGATACATCCACGTTCCTGTGTTCCACATAGGAATAAGAAAAAAGGGGATTTTTGTGTACTTACTGATAAATATTTTTCTCTTGGTCCATATGGAACACAGGACTTCCCTCCCACAGAAAAAACAATGGTTTGAGTCCCAAGCAGGGTACTCCTCTGGGGTTCCCTGGTTCAAGGTATTCCCTTTCTTGTTAACCATCTGTTTCATTTCTTTCATCTGTGCTATACATTAAAACTGAGCATTTTCGTGTACATGTAAAGTGGATATAGGAGGGAGTCTCCGCCTTTTTTGTTTAAGTGCCTTGCCTTCCTGGATGAGAGGACTTTACACCATGGTTCCTGTGTTCCACATGGACTAAGAGAAAATAATTTAATGGTAAGTACACAAAAATCCCAGTTGAATAAAAACCATAAAAATCAAGCATTATCTATAAACATGTAGGCCAATAAATCTTGATAAATTAAAACAGTCAGAGTAATATGGAGTGAATTTAAAAGAGTCCCTTTTTCTAAAATATAACACTGGTGATTTTGAAAAAGCATTCAAAATAACATTATATATATATATATATATAGTATTAGCCATTTGTGTTTAGTACAATAGTTTTTAGTTATTTTTATTTACAGATTCAGTTAAGGCACACCATACAGACATTTCCTGTCTTAGCCTTATATTATATCCCCCACCCACTGACACTGCACAGCAATACATGACCTAGCTTCCCTGGTACTAAAAGGCTTTAATGTCAGTGAGCAGGGAAGGTAATGTTGGGCTAAGACAGGAATTGCCTGTGTGGCATGTCTTAATTAGAATAATCTAGACATCTAAATAACTTTGAAACTAGTAAATACAAAACGTTAATACAACATACAAGTTATTTTGTAAGCACTACCCAAATTAACAAAGTTGTTTTAGGTGACAGACCCTTTAATGGGCAGCTCATTACTGGTTACTTGTTGCTAATCCCGTTACTCAGTTGCAGCAATATTAATTTGCAAGTCCACTTTCTGAATACTCCCCAGAGCTGGCCCTGCGAGCATCAGAGAGGCAGCTGATGATTCCTATTGGCTGCTCTGACCACTACACACATCTCAACAACAAGCAGGAATTAATGTCCTGGCAGTTTTAGCACTAGAGGGATGTGGGACAAGAAGAATGGGATGGACCTTTACAATTAGGGATTTAAGTGTATAATAAGCTGACGAGTCTCACCTTTAACCGGGGACACATAGGAAATAGCCATTTTTCAGTACTTCACTCAAATCAAAGCAGTCTTGCAGTATGCATTTTTCCTATGCGTCTCCGGATAAAGGTGAGATCTGGTCAGCCTAGTGTATAATGCTGCTACTCAAAGTGGTAGCAATTAAGTGAAAAAAGATATCATTAACAAATGCAAATACACACACACACACACACATATATATATAACTTATATATAACTTCATCTCTAATGATTTCCAAAATGTACATTATGTTATTTGGTGCACAGTTAACCCCCTTGTAAAGCAATGCACTGTACACCCCTCTGGCCTTCATGGAGTTAATAAACTGCTCAGAGTTAGTGTCATGCTTACATAACCAACTAGGAAGATAATGTAATAGTTATAATTTTAAAGTGTTTAAACATTTTTTAATGATTGGTAAAGAATAGTGAAAAAGAGTAAGTAATTAAGAAATATCTAAAGAAAGAAAATTAAAACACATTCCATGGAATACTAAAAATAAATATACTACTGGTTGTGATAAGAGAAACAATTGTGGCTTACACACACTGAGGGTGTTGACAGAAGATAAAATGAAAATTTAGACATTCAAATTATATGATAAAAAGGGCTATAGTGAGGAAGAATGGAGGAGTAAATATGGAACAAGCCAACAGAACCATCAGCGCCAGATTTACATTCCAGATGCCACTAGCTCTTCCCATGGCCACACCCCCTTTCCTTACATGACCCCTACTCTGTCCCAGCCACAGAAAGTACCCTTGCCTATAAGAAGCAAAAAACAAAAAACCCTTTAACCTCTTGATGGCTAGAGAGATCTCAAATGAATTGCTCTGCAATGCATTAGAAATCTCTTCAGCATCCAAGGGGTTAAATAATAGTAAGTAAAACTTTATAAAACTGGTGCAGGAACATTGAGATTGCTTTGGCCACACCCACAATTCACTATGTGGGTGTGGCCAGAACATCTGTGGAGCCCCTCAAAATGTGGAGCTCTATGCAGTTGCGTACTTTGCCTATTTGGAAATTCGTCCCCATGCAGCATGGGGGGGGGGGGAGAAATACAAATTCCCCAAATTCTCATTGAGTTAAAATGGGACTTTAACCCCTTAAATGCAACAGATATTTGTAATGTATTGCTTCTCAATGCAATTGAAGTTTCTTTTGTATTAAAGAGGTTATAAAAGCCACATTTAAATCAATGGACATTTGCATTTCTCTTCTATGGTATAGTTTGTACCCACCTGCCTGTAGCTTTTCAACTCACATGCACTTATGGGAGCACATGTATCAATGTGTCAGTTAAAGTCTGCACAATAGTGGAATAAAACTTTCTTTAATAGCAACTGTGAAACTTCCATATGTATCATCTTATAAAGACATTTTGAGAATGAGCCACAATTTGCAAATAAAATGTCATTTGAGATTGTGACAGGTACAAGGACATATATATCAACGTGTCACAGAAAAGTCTGTTCAGTAGTTTATTTGTGAATGAGACTCCTTGGCTGGCTTTAATATGTAGGTGCTATTCAGTATCTGTGCAATGCTCAATTCTGGAACACTGTTTCTTCTAAACATTGCACAAAGTGACAGATGACAGCATAATAGTGAGAATTCCTGATACTACTTATACACGTTCCCAGAGTATTACATCGATTGATTAAAGGTATATCTTGAAATCCAAGGGACTTTTAATCCCGTTAATGCTATAAAGGTTCCCAGTACAACAGGAAACAATGCATCAGAGAGCTTTAGCATTCACGGGTTTAAACCTGCTATTTAAATTACTGGAAATGTGGGAGTTTTATTTGCACCCATGGGGCAATTCCAGAATTGCTTTTGTACAGCTTCTTGAATATTATTTTAGTTGAAAGTATCATGAGAAAGAAAAGTTTTAAAATAGTAATGCTGTAAAATAGTGGGCAAAGCAAGTGATATACTAGGTTATAAAGGAAGATGCATTAGAAGCAGGTAATAGTAAAGATATGTCATAGAACTGTTGAAACCCCCTGTTCTGTACAACATAATTCTAGAGACCATAACTTCAGAATTATATGAATAATATTACTAAATACAGTTCAAAGAAACACAGCTAAAATGGTTCAAGGTCAGAAGTTCTCAATTTATTGTTATCAGTGTGAAATTCAGGGTGAAAAATTGGAAAAAAAATGAACCAAATTACACCTTCATCATTCTACATTGCACTTTCCTGTTTAGCATGAATCTCTGTCTCTCTTCCCCCTGCCCCTACCCCTTCCAGTATTGTCTATTCCTTCCTCTTTCCTGCAGGAGCAGCCAGCGAGCCACAGGAAAGATGCACCTCACAAGCCACATTATATGGATATGTACAATAAACAGCACTTACTGGATTTCAAAAGTATGTGAACAAAAGCATATCATTGTTCACATACATTTTAAAGGGATAGCAATACTTACAAATTACTATCCTGCATCTTGTAGCCAGTAAAAAACTGAATTAAATGAGCCCAGGGGCATCTCTCAAACCTTTATGGTTTGAGAGACATCCACTTTCAGAGTTCCCGCTCCCCTGACATCAGCATTCTAGCTGACCGCAGGGGAATCTGGTCCCAGGACTGGCGGAGGCTCTTCAGCAGAGCCGAGATCACGTTATGGAAGAAGAAATCCTTCACTGAAATGGTCTTTGATCTCGGCTCTGCTGAGCAGCCTTCGCTTGCTCAGGGACCGGATTCCCCTGCTGTCAGCTAGAATGTTGACGCCAGGGGAAACGGCATAAAGCAAAACTTTGAAAATGGATATCTCTCAAACCATAAAGGTTTGAGACATGCAGCTGGGCTCATTTAACTCAGTTTTTTACTGGCTACAAGATGCAGGATAGTAATTTTAAGTATTATTATCCCTTTAAGCCCAGTTAGTGTTTTTTTTTTTCATTGTTTGTACATCACATTGAAACTTGCGCCCTGGCAATCAGCCAACATGTCATGAGTTTGTTCACTGTTCTACACACACACACACACACACACACACACACACACTAGGGTTATGCACTAAGGCATGAAAAAGAGGTTATAAAGCAGAGATGACTTCTCTGGTGATATCACTTCTTCAGTTCCTAAGTTATTTTATGGAGCCTATGCACTAAGATCTCCTAAGTTGGAGAAATCTTAGTGCATTGGCTCCATAATATTGGATAACAAACTAACTGCATACTCACAGAGATGTAAAATAGTTTTTTACTTCTCAATATAGTCAAGCTGTGTGACAAAGGTCCCAAATTGAGCTCTAAATGTTACTGTATTTAAAGGGATAGTAATAATTTGTTTTATCTTTATTTTATTTTGTAGGTATTAAAAAACATGAAGAACAATATAAGTCTTATCTCTCAAACCTTTATGGTTTGAGAGATATTCACAAGCAAAGTTTCCCCTCCCGCCCCTTTTACCTAGTGTAAGCCATCTCTTCTCAGATGTGGAATCTGGTTGTAAGACTAGACAGATAACAGAAGGGGACAATCTTCTTTTGTGAGAACAATGAAAGCCCTGCCCCCCTTGACAAGTTTTTCCGGTTTTTCCCTTATCTTAATTGAATATTGTCCTTCTCTGCAGTCTACCTGGGCACCTCCCTTCTGATCTGGCTGAACAGTGTTACATCAGCAAAAGGGGCAGGAGGGGGATATTTTGTCATTGAATTACTCTTGAACTACAACTCTGACAGAAATGAAATAACACTCTTCAAAGTCCAAATACTATGATGATTAATTAGAGCTGCTTTTATTATGAAACATTACTATCCTTTTAATACTAATATTTTATTACTACTTAATATATTTTAAATCTCCATGAAGGTACAGCTTTGATTGCTGCTGCAGCATGGTCTCCATAGGTAGCACACATAGGAGAGAGCTGCTCCCCTGATCAGGCAGGCAAACACTTTAAATGACCTTCCACCTAGTTAGTACCGATCTGAGTCAGAACAACACTGATGCTTTAACTGAAAAATTGCAATATATAAATATCAACAAAAAGGGGAAAGATTTTCATATTCTATCTATGAACACCATGAAAGAAAAAGAAATGGCATTTAAGAAAATTATATCTTTCCTTCAGGCATCCCGGTAACACACCTGAGAGAGTTAACAGAGCTAAATCATAAGAAGGAGATTAAGTAAACAACTTGAAGCAGATTCCCCAGAAGCTTGAAGGAGCAATTTGCACTTGTGGAAGTAATCTTTACTGGAGTTTCTTGCTCTTTGGAAGTATAGACTTCTGAAATAGCTGATTATAACCACCTACGGTAAGCTATGTAGCTTTAGAACCCTGGATGAAGCAAAGAAATTGATGAAGAGAGACAACTTTTCCTGAAGGAACTTGTCCTTTCAAGATAACAACTTAAATGTATTTCCACATGCAATTTAAGAAACTTGTGTTTATCATTTCGAGTATTAGGACACAGAACAGACAGAAAAATGTATCGATTCATGTGACAGGAGGAAGTGACTTCTGAAGTTAGATTCAGCATTAACTGTGTTACTCTTAAAAATGAAAAGGGTTTTTTCATGGAACAAACTTATAATTATAATCTTCTTATTGAAATAAGAGTTACTACTCTTCAGAAAGAAGGTTCAGAGAAAATGTTTTCAGGGATTCAAATGGTTCTCTTGTGAAATCTGTCAGGACTAGATTCAAATATCATGGTGGATAGGAAGATATTTTTAGTCTTAGATTCTTCTTAGACTTAATTAATTTCCTTATTAGGTGATAATCAGTGAAGGTGCATCTTAGGATGCCCCATAAGATTGAAAACTGAACTTTGAGTGTTCTTGAGCTCAAACCATTTTGAAATCCACCCTTCAGTAATTCTAGAATGCATGGACTAGAGGGAGTGATTTAATTCTCTTTCTCTGAGTCATATCAGAAAAATAACATCTTCAAAGTTCTCTTGTTGCGTTAAAAGTGATATTTTTCCTGGAACTGAGAAGAAGATCAATTACCTCGGATGATGGTCCCTTAAGATTTTTCTTTCAGGAACCAGTTTCAGCTTGAATGATTGGCAAGGCAGGACTTGACCTTGATTTACAAGGGCCTGCTTCATTGGGAGAATGACAGGATCTTTCTCTGAGAGATTCTTGAAAATGGAATGCCACACTATTCTGGGCCAGTAAGTTTCCCTATTGCTTTCACTTTCATGATCTTCTTCAATACTTGAGGACTGAATCTTAAGGGAGGAAATATTGGAATAACTGAAAGTTCAGTTACTGCAATAGGGCTTCTACTGCTTCAGGATGGTCCTGGGGAAAGTTGGAAATTGTCCTTGGTAAACTTAGAACAAATGTTGAAGCATTGTGCTTTCTCTTGTCACCATCAGATCTATCTAAGGTAACTCCCTCTCTCATTCAGATAGTTTAAGACTTCCTAATTGAGAGCCTATTCTTCCAGCTGGATTGTCTTCCTGCTATGGCTGTCTGTCCAGCTGTTTTCTTTTACATTGTTATGCACTGCTGACAGGTTTTGTGCAGTAAACTCTACCCAATGGCATATCTTGGGCTAGATTCTATTGCAGGAGATAAATATTAATATCTTTGTTATCAAAATTTTCCTTTTGAAGTCTATGGGGAAACCTGGAGATAAAGTCAGTGATAAAATTAGCACCTGCAATAAAATCTAACCCCTAGTCTGTCAGGTAAAGAAGAACTCTGCTTATTGTGACTACTTGCTTGGAGAGGTAGGCAAGTATTGTAGGGCTGTCTGATTCCCTCATCAAGGTTGCAAGGGGGTAAACCCTTGTCTCTTGATGAAGGGGGTTGTCTCGTACAATACACTGCATACTGCTGGAAGATTGAGGTGATTGTAGCATACTATATTCTATGAAGGGGACCCCAGGCCCTAGAATGGACTGCTCTTACTAACCACTCCCAAACCATGCTTCCTTACATTTGTTGTGATGACTATCCAATTTCGAATTAACCATTGTAGAACTATTTGTGTCTTGGATAAACTGATTATTGAGAGCTTGAGCCAAGGCAAGATGCACACCTGACATTTGAGAAACTTCTCTTTTTGTCCTATATCTTGAGAATAAACTGCTTTAGCCTTCTCATATAAAGCTGGGCAAAGGGCACAGCTTCTATATCTGCTGTCATCAACCCCAGGATGGACATCAGTTGTCTAATGGACATAATTGATGCTTGCTTGATCATGTTGATGTGTAAGTAGATTGTAAGTAGATTGTTGATATAGATATTCTAGAGAAAATTCAGAGAACGGCTACTAAAATGGTGACTGGTTTATAGGAAAAGAAATATCAGGGTAGATTAAAGGATCTGAACATGTATCGCTTGGAGGAGAAAAGAGAGAGAGAGAAAATATGATAGAAACATTCTAATACATGAAGGGATTCAACAAAGTGCAGAAGGGAAGTGCATTTCAAAGGAGTAAAAATGTTTGAACAAGAGGCCATAGTCTAAACCTAGAGAAAGTTTTGCTTCACTGAGAGGGTATTAGATAAGTGGAACAGCCTACCAGAAGAAATGGTAGTTAATACAGCGACAGAATTTAAAGGGATAGTAATACTTAAAATGTAAAAAAAATATGTTGTAGGGTTTATCCTGTCAGAGACTTTGTCCTGGGGGAGCATACAGGGTTAATTCTAATACTAGAATGTAACTGAAATTATGTTGAGGAGATGTTCAAATTACCTGATCTTTGAACAATGAGCCATTAGTCCAAGGTAGGGAGTAAAAATAACAATGTCAGTTTAATGGCAGATGGATAGTCAGTTGGAGACAAGGTGGCTGAGAGAGACGGACTCCCTTACGTGTAAGACAAAGCAAAATGACATATTTAGGAGGTTTTTGATAACCCTTTTGACCTTTCTCAGTTTTGACGAAAGCCACATGATCTGACATAAAACTGATTATAGGTAAAATTCTAAAGTAGAGTAAGAGCTCCACCTAGAGTCTTGAGAGCATTATGACTGGGATATCCGCATTCCTTGAATAATTTGGGATATATTAATATCCAATCAGGGCAGACCGGTGATGTCACGGTATAATGAGATGGCTCTTTGTCCAATCATCAGACAAAGGTGGGGATTACTGATAAGGCAAAATTTGTCAATATAATCCCCAGATACTGTTAGTTCAGGGTCTTTTTGACTTCCTAAAAGAGGGTCTTTGACTCAACTTAACTGGCTGAAACAGAAAAGGTGACTTCCTGAAGGCTTTGCTGATCCTGCCATCTCACAGAGAAATACTAAGGAACTTGGATTGGTAACTATATCATTTATTCATTTAGATTCATTTAATCCAGAATTTTATAATTTTTCTTCTGTTTGAAGAACTTAGTTTTAAATTGTCTTAAGTGGACTGGCCAACCATTTGGGATAATTTATAATAAGCTAGATTTAGCTATTAAATTCTGGAAATAATAGAATCTATATAATTATTGGGAAATGTTATAAATTGCCAATCAGTGTAATACAGTATATAGCGTGGGTTATTTATATTAGCTAATAGTAATCTTGGTATTCCTAGAGTAATATTTTGTGGTTCTGGGAAGATTATAATAGTTAATATTTGATACAGGGTATTCTTTGAATCCAGCTATTAACCCTTTAACCGCTATTTGTCTGCTGTTAGTGGTGTTTTCTTTGGAATTCTCTGTGTATGTGCCAGGCTTATATTTTGTAATTTGAAAGTATTACCTCAATAGACAAATTAACTGCTGGGTGTGGCATCTGTTTAAACGTGTGTATTAACCCTTGGAGTGCCTATAGGTTTTATATATAGGTTGCTGTAGTCAAAATTATGATAAATGTGCATGAAGTAATTCTAAGTAGATTATTTGTGTGATTTGGTTTGACTATGTTAATTGCAATATATATATTTTATTCAGAGGTATTCAATATTGAATTCAGTAGATAATTAAATTATAGTGATTTAAATCTGGGATTTTATTCCAGCTATTCCCTAAATTTGATTATTATTTATATATGATACAAGGAATTGTTAGAGGAATTATTTAATTCATCTCACAAAATCCCTTACATCATCATTGGCATAGTCTATACAGTTTCTGGGGCAGAGGTATTAAGAGACCCTGCAACCAACTGTATTATATTAATTGTAACAATCAATTAACCTATTCTATGCTGCTGAATGCAATTATTGTTATTATACCTCTGGATATACCTATAGGTGGTTAACCCTTGCACCGCTGGTAATCTTTATGATAAATAGTGTGGTTTGATTTTCTGTATACCTATTATAATTGCTAGTCACTTAATTATTTCATTGTTGCTGATACTTGTATATATTGTATTTTAATAAAATATATATTTTTGCACAAATATGAAGGATTGATTCTTGTGATCAATTCGTTACTGTGAAGTAGCGTGTCAATACATATTAAAGATAAAGTTCTCGAATTATTTTATATTGTCATTTGTCTATTTAAGTGAAGAAATCCAACCTGAGTGGTTCTCTGTTTAACCCTTTGGATACCTTCATATAAATAGCCCGACAGATTTTTGGAGGTCCCACCGAGATCTTTATATAGGATTGACACATTTGTCAAATAATTTTATTGACAGATATATTACACAGTAACATATTTGTGCATAAACATGTCTCAGGCAACTTCTTCAGTGTCTGATCCAATGGAACAGAGACCAGAAGAAGACATGAAATGGGCTGTAGAAGGGAGGTTAATTTATGCCATCCATTCTCGCCTCAAAATTAAGAGTGATGCCCAACAATGGTGCAGTGACATTGAACTACGAGTGATATCCCAATTTGATAAAATGTGGCAGCCTGATAGCTTCTATTATCAAGCATTGAATAGGTGTATAGATCAAACTAAGGCAAAGGATTTGGACACCCAGATTTTATTAATTGTGCCTGAATTGTTAACTATTATAGGCTTCCAGAGAAACAAATTGGAGGCTTATCAAAAGGTTGTAGAGCCACTAAAACAGGCACTAAATGATCAGACTGAAAAGATTTCTGAGTTAGAGGAAGAGGTGCGTAAGTTTGTCAAAATTGCAAACTCACAAGAAGAGCATATTGAGAATCTCCAGCGCCAGGTAAATGGGCTAGAGAGCAGGCGTAAAACAGCTATTGAGGAAATGTGGTTTACAAAAGCACATAATACTGCCCTTAATGCTAAAATGTGTGATCTACAAGGTGAGATATACATTTTGCAAGAACACATTAGGCAACTCCAATCCCATTTAGACAAGCGGGTTCAGGAGAATATAAAATTGCGAGAGCAAGTGCTGGTATATCAGACCAGTGATAATGCCCCTAAAGGGGATAAATCACTGGATCTAGATATGTTTAATGTCTTGTCCAGTCAGATCCAGGAATTGTCAGAAAGAATGCAGGCCCTTACTGCTTCTGATTCTGACCATGCCCCCTCTGAGATGGGACAGGATATTAGCCCTGACAAGGTAGTTCAGGCCCAACCAGCTATATCTAGTAGTTATCAGGATTACCCACCTGGGAAGGAGGGGGATGTTAGTCCTCAGAAGTCACACTTCTTGCTGAAGTGTGATGACGAGGGTAACATCCCAGAGCAAGACACACACCCTGCACCACGAAGTCTTTTAACAGGCCACAGATTACCCTCTAACAGGGAGTCAATGTTCAAACCTAACAGGAGGCCAATGCCCACACTAAATAGGTTTGAACAGGAGGAACAGTCACCTTTAGTTGAAGGAACTAAGATAATAAGATTTCTGAGGGATACCGTGCCAGTTTTCCACAGAAAATCTAAAATATCCATAGTGAGTCATTTAGACCGTTATACTGAAACACTTGCATCTCTAGGCCTTCATTCTGACCGTCATAAAATGGATTATGTGCCTTGGGTTTTTGATGTTTCAGAGAATTTCTTTTTCAGTTCTTTAGCTGAGATGGGTATCACTACCTGGGAGGAAACAGTGGAACAGATAATCCTAGCGTTTGGTCCTTATAAAACTCGCCATGAGGCTAAATGTGCTATATATGCACTAAAATGTAGGCCAGACCAGGACCCCAGGCAATTCTTGTCAGAGCTTAAATGTGCATATATCCTTGCAGATAGGGACGCAGATTTTCATTCCTATGAGTTCAGGGAGCTATTCTTTAATGCTCTGCCTAGATACATGAAAACTAATCTAGCTAGGGATTATTCACCCCTATTATCACTAGATTGGTTACTCACTCAAGCTATGAAGCTGTATAATGCCCAGCAGAGTGAGAATACCCCAGCTAGGGACAAGAAGCCTGCCTCCCAGTGTGTAGCAGAAACATTGGTTGAGGAAAGTTTGCCCTTTGAATCTGGCAAGAGAACCTATGCAGAGGTGTTAAAATCTCCACAGGTTCATAAACAGGCACCAGGACAGAAGGGACCCGCCTCTGTTAGTTCCCAGGGGTCTAATAATTCAAATGGTCAGAAACCATTTTTCAAGAGATCCCAGGGATACAACAAAAACCAAAATAGAAAGTTTCCCAGGAGGTTCAAAAAGAGTAAAAACTCTAATAATCAGGGGGCCCAGCAAAATCAACAGAATAATAAGTCTGATTCTGGGAACCAAGGTCAGAAGCAAGTAAGTCTTAAGGTCCAGGTTAACAACCTAACAGATATGATGGCCAAAATGATGACTACTATGGCACAGCTATGCCAAAGTCCCAGTTCTGATACCCAGCAGGGATCTAACCCTTTTTTAGGGACAGCCCCAGGAGTGGCGACTGCCACTCAATAACAGAACAGGGTAATGGTAAGCAGGCCTTAGGGGAAAAGAATAACATTGCTTTACCCTATGTAAGACCTATAATAACCGATGATGTTTTAACCAACAGGAATGCTAACACATTTTCTTTACAGGATGTAAATGCTTTGTGTGACTCTAACATTTCTTCCTTATCTCACCCACAGCCAGGTACACATAAGTCCATCCCTGATGATGTCATTTCTTTTCCCTGCATTTCTTCAGAACAGGTTGAAGGAGGAGGAGGAGTGAAGGGGGATGCTGCAGCTGTACAACATGACCCAGTGGTCAGCAAGTCTGCTCCTGTAAATTCAGGAATTAACCCTTGCAGGCAGTGGAGGGATTATAAGACGATCTTACATCGTAATTATTTATGCAAAATGCATGAATTTGAAGGAAGATATTTTATTGATGTTACATTGCAGGGGCTTGATGACCTAATCATTTCCAGTCTCCTGGATACAGGGTCACAAGCTACCATCTTATCTAGCTCCCATTTCCATCAAATTATGGAGGAAGCTTCTGTAAAGCCAGTGTTAAAGGCATTTGATGGATCCCTAATAAGCGTAGGAGGTAACCCCTTAAACGTATTGGGAACCACATGGTTACATTTTAAAATCGGTAACAAATCATTCACACATAAGGTCATAGTAGTTGAAGTTCCCTATAACAGGTTAATTATAGGTGCCGATCTACTACGGCGATTAAGTCCCGTCATAGACTGTGTGAATAATGTCATCTGGTTGCAGGTTAAAACCCCAATCAATTATGAGCGGGCATTGCAACGCCCCCATAGAAATGATCATGTGGTAGAGGAAAATAGGGATACTATTGAAATTCACTTTGTCAATAGCCAGAACCCTAACCTCACTGTTTTACAGATACCTGATACTGAATATATGGAAGGTGACATCTCTATCAAGGCGTTACCAGAACAGATTCAGAACGTGAAGCTAGAAGGCGATGTTTTAACCATCTCTCTTCACAGATCACCCTCTGAACCAGCAGATCCAGAGAATCATTCTCAATATCTGACGTCTATTGACAACACAGGGGGTGAGTTGTTTGTTTCCTTACAGGTTAAAGACTTGGGGAGGATCAAACAGGCCAAACTGAATCTGAAATTGGAAAACAGTTACATTAGTAACAACCTACTGATGGAGGTAAGAGATCCTATCCATATCAAGTATCTAGCACCATATGATAATTTGGTACATGACCTAGATGACGATGCTACGAGTTATAACGTTGTTGCGAGGTGTCTGTTATCTATATCTCTAGGTGACAGGTCCGCCAAACATGTTTTTCTTGTAGTGGAGAATCCCCAACACCAGATCTATATAGGCAACGATTTAATACATCGTTTTGCTGCCCAGATTGATCTGGTGAATAATAACCTATGGACTAGGTTAGAAGGGAACCCTTGTGGATTTCAGGATGACTTAAAAGCCCTGAAGTCCTGCCAACTGTTGCCATATGCAGTAAAGTTACAGGTAGCTAATAAGGTCACTTTACCTGGTGGGGCAAGTCAGGTCCCCATATCCTTGCAGGTTCGTAGTGGTCAGAACCTTGAGAATCCTGATGCATTAATATGCCTCTCAAATAAGATTCAACAATTAGGAATTTCTGTATCACACACCCCTATGGTGAGTATTCATAGAACACCAGTCCACATAGTGGTAAATAACATAACCCCATACAGTATTACCTTGGAGAAAGGAACTGTAATAGGGTATGCTCTGGATTCAGAATACTATACATTTGGGTTTCAAAACCAAGTAATAGGCCTACTACCTGATAATTATCTGTCTGAGGAGCAACTTATTGAGCAATTGTTTTACTCCCTTCCAGAGGGACTGTTTTCCGTTCAATCTGTGTATCCATATAGCCCTGATACAGGTACATGCCGGATTGAAGAATCCTCTCTGGTATTTGAACACCAGATGGAGGAACCAGAGGCCCAAGAGTATCAGGAGGCTGTGGATAAGGTAAGAGTAAATGCTCATGATTTATCTACACAGCTTGAGGAAACTTATGAGTTAGGTAAGCCTGAAGCATTTCCAGGTTTTAATGAGCTAGTAGAAGAGCAAATCTCTCTAGCCGATGCGTGCTCTGATGATTCTGAACGCCAACAGCTAAGGGAAATACTTATGGAATTCCAAGAGCTGTTTGCCAAGGATTCTTATGATTGTGGTTTAACAAACCTACACGTTGCCCGCATACAAACTGACCCTAAGTTACCTCCTGTATATGTCAAACAGTACCGTCTTCCACTTGCGTCCTATGACTCATTGGCAGAAATCATAAGGAACCTCAAGGAGAGGGGTATTATACGGCCAGTGCACAGCTCTTATAATAACCCAATCTTGGGAATCCTTAAACCCAATGGTCAATGGCGTTTGTGTGCTGACTTAAGGCAACTGAACAAACGTGTATATATGTCCGGCTGGCCGGTGCCATATATAGATCAATGTTTGGCTCAGATGCAAGGGTCCAAAATTTTTACAGCAATTGACTGTGCCCAAGGGTACTGGACCATTAAAGTCAGTGAGGAAGACCAATACAAGCTAGCTTTCACTTTTGGAGGAGTACAATACGCCTGGGTTAGAATGCCTTTTGGGTATATCAACTCAGGTCATGAATTTGCCGTTTTTATGCACAAGGCTATGCCTGATGCTATGGCTAGGGGGACTCTCTGCTATGTGGATGATGTCCTGATTAAAAGTACTACCTTCCAAAAGCATATCACAGAAATTAAATATGTATTTAATCAGCTAAAGGAAGCTGGTGTTAAACTGTCGCTCAAAAAGGCACAGATGTGCCGCACCCAAGTTAACTTTCTTGGTCATGAGGTGACCACCGAAGGGTTAAACCCACAAAGAAAGAAGGTGGAAGCGATAGTTAAATCTAAAACACCAACTAATCTCCATGAATTGAGATCCTTCCTAGGCATGATGAATTATTCCCGGAAGTTTATTGATAATTATTCAGAAATAACTAAACCATTGTTGTTATTATTGAAGAAAGATCAACAGTGGATCTGGGGTGAAGCTCAGGAACATGCCGTATCTGAGCTCAAGAGTAGACTCACCCAGGCTCCTTGTCTGGCTTATCCAGAAGGAGGTAAGCCATTTTTTCTTGAGACAGGATTCACTAATCTTAGTCTCAGCGGGGTTTTGTATCAAAAGCAGGATAACCTGAATAAGGTTATCGCATATGCTAGCAAATCCCTGTCTTCCGTGGAAATTAAATTTAATGACTGTGAGAAAGCTTTATTGGCTACTGTTTGGGCATTACAGAACTTTCGGAGTTTTATTCAGGGTGAGAAGATCATTATTGAAACCGCTCATCAACCTTTGCAGTATTTGCAAAGTGACCGGATAAAGGAAGGACACCTCTCCAATAGTAGGATAACCGCTTGGACTTTATCCCTACAAGGATGGCCATTAGAAATTAGGTATAAGCAAAACAGGAAGAATCCTGTAGCTCAAGGACTCGCCGAACTCCATGATTGTTCAGCACCTCCCACGGAAACTGATACCAGTGGAGACGATTACCTTGAGGAACAATTGCTTTCCCCCTATAAGGCATTTGACGAGAATTATTGTACAACCTTACCAACCGCGTACATTGACGGGTGTTCCTACCATGTCACTACTGGCACTGAAAGAAAACTGGTGGCAGGTATCGGGATTACCTGGACAGGTGAGTGCCCTATTATATCTAAAGGGTATAGTCTAGGACCACAGAGTAGCCAAGTGGCAGAACTCTGTGCGGTCTATAAGACAGTCCTCTTAGCTATTGAGCATAACATAAAGGAGTTTGTCATTATAACTGATTCTAATTATGTTCGCCATAGCTTTGTAGAATACCTCCCAGGTTGGAAAAGAAGCCGTATGCTCCGATCCAATAATAAGCCAGTGAAACATGGTAAATTGTTTTGTGAGGTTGACAATCTCGTAACATCAAATGGCCTTACCATCTACTGGAAAAAGACCAAGGGGCATTCTAAGGTCCTGGGCCCTGAAAAACAAGGTAATGATCTAGCCGATCTATTGGCTAAAGAAGGCGCCCATACGGGAGAGGCCTTAGATATATCCCATCTATTGGGTCCTGTACAGGTAAATACCGTTACTAGGCAGCAAGCCCGTAACGAAGCAGACACCCCGGTAGCACAGTGGATTCAAGACTCACCTAGTGAGGACTTGATTACAAGTCAAAAGGGGGACCCTATCATAGGGCTATTCTATAAGCACATAGAAGACCCCCTAAACCACCCAATTTCTGAGGAGGAATGGGTGGGAAAAGAAGACTTAAGGATATTGATGAGGTCCAAGGCCCAATTCCATATACAAGATGGTCTGTTAATCAGAACTTCTAAAAATGGAATATAACAATGGGTTGTACCTACTGCATTTAGAGGTTTAATGCTCCAACATTCTCATGATGCACCTACTTCAGGTCATCGCGGTGATAAAATCACGTATGAGATTCTCCGCGATTACGCATATTGGCCTCATATGCTTAAAGATGTACAAACCTATTGTCAAGGTTGTTTGGTGTGTTCCCAATTCCAACCATCTGGCCCCACTCATCGTGCACCACTACAGAAGAGGGGGATGTCATTACCATGGTCGGATATTCAAATAGATTTTATAGGACCGGTTACTAGGACAGCAAGGGGGAACAAGTATATGCTAACGGTTACTTGTCTGTTCACCAAATGGGTTGAATGTTTACCCGCAAACAATAATACGGCAGAAACCGCCGCTGCTTTGTTAATTAACCATGTGTTCTCCAGGTTTGGCCTACCGCAGAGGATTGAATCTGACAGAGGTAGTCATTTCACCAGCGAAGTGATGAACAAACTTTGGAAACTCTTGGGGGTAAAACGTAAATTACATATCGCTTACCGTCCTGCGTCAAGTGGTGGGGTGGAGCGATATAATCAATCCATTGTTAACATTCTCAAGAAGTTTGTTAAGGAATCAGGTAAGGATTGGGATCTTAAACTACCCCTAGTTCTCATGGCTATTCGGGCTACTCCCAGTGCAGCCACGAAAATGTCACCATTTGAACTAATGACAGGTAGAAAGATGGTCCTACCCCAGCACTTGCTATACTGTACGTCCGATCAAAATCTAATTAATGCCTCCACAACACACCAATACATAGACCAGTTACGCAAGCATTTACAACATGCATTTGCGTTTGCACAGAAAAATCTGGAGAAAGCAGTGGTAAGTAATAAGACTTACTATGACCTAAAAACCACCAAAAGGGAGTATGAGGTAAATGATCGTGTTTATCTGTACAATTTTGCAAGAAACCAGGTAAAAGAAAAGAAATTCTTACCCTCATGGAGAGGGCCATATACCATTACTGATAAATTATCTCCAGTGGCCTATAAGGTTTCTATCCCTATTAATGGTGAAATTGTAGAAAAGTGGGTTCATATAAACCAATTGCGTGCTTGTCACCCTAAATCTCAGTTACAGATCATAGAAGGAGAAGCGGAAGAAGAACAAGAATCCTAATTAATCATTGTATGGATGAGTATCCTTGATTGTATAATTGACATTGTCATATTTGGTTTTCTTATCTTCTTTTGTTTCAGTGAAACGTCGCTTTCTCTTTTGTCTGTCTATGTGGCATGTATGTTCCCCACTAACACTCTAACATATCTCGTCAATAAATGGTTTGATGCTCTATGATTCTTGGAAAATGTTGTTATACTAATTTTATTTTTCCTTTTGACAAGGTTTTGTTTGTAGCATAAAGCTGAGGATCATTCCTCTATAAAAGGGGGAAGAGTAGAGACAGAGAGTGTTAGTTTATAATAGTTTAGCTTAAGGCTAGCAAGGGCCACAAGCAAACTGGTGCAAAAATAATATACAGTAATCATAACAGTACCATGGTCATAGAGATGCTGATTGAAACTGTATTGTCATGTATGTATGCATGCAACAAATGTATCAATATGAGATCACTCATGTGTCATTTCTTTTAGACCAAAGAGTCCTTAAGAGAGTGAGGTCAATTGACGGTTGCCATGGGGTTGGACGTCAAGACTAAGGCCGTGATGTGAATCATCCTTCTTCTGTGACAGGAATTCCGGACACAGCCAAGCGTGGTTCCAGTATTTTATCAAGAACCATTGGGCAAGAGATGCCGGAGACCATCCTAACAGAGAAGAATTTGGATCCTAAAGGAGTTCTGCCAACTTGTTTACATAAATCGCCATCTAAGAAGAATTGATATTTCTCCCACCACCTGTTCCAAACTGGGAGTCTGATATGATCTGCGTGCCTTTTCAGCTCAAGCCAAAACGATGGAGATCCTTGAGTAGGCCAAGCAACTATTCGTATTAGACACAACGTCTTCCCATCAACGAAATTGGTATATGGATTCCCTAATCAGACTGATTGTTCCAGTTATTGAAGAGAACAATAATTGCCTCGTCTTTTGGGAACAAGCCGATGCCATTAAGTTGTTGATGAACTGAAGCGAACTGTATTAACTTCAGAGACGATCCCAGTCACAGGACGAAGATGACAACAGTCTCCTCCAGTTTAGCAATAATATTTTAGAACTTTTATCAAGTTAGAAAATCTTTTGCTAAAAGGGGGATTATGTCAGAGACTTTGTCCTGGGGGAGCATACAGGGTTAATTCTAATACTAGAATGTAACTGAAATTATGTTGAGGAGATGTTCAAATTACCTCATCTTTGAACAATGAGCCATTAGTCCAAGGTAGGGAGTAAAAATAACAATGTCAGTTTAATGGCAGATGGATAGTCAGTTGGAGACAAGGTGGCTGAGAGAGACGGACTCCCTTACGTGTAAGACAAAGCAAAATGACATATTTAGGAGGTTTTTGATAACCCTTTTGACCTTTCTCAGTTTTGACGAAAGCCACATGATCTGACATAAAACTGATTATAGGTAAAATTCTAAAGTAGAGTAAGAGCTCCACCTAGAGTCTTGAGAGCATTATGACTGGGATATCCGCATTCCTTGAATAATTTGGGATATATTAATATCCAATCAGGGCAGACCGGTGATGTCACGGTATAATGAGATGGCTCTTTGTCCAATCATCAGACAAAGGTGGGGATTACTGATAAGGCAAAATTTGTCAATATAATCCCCAGATACTGTTAGTTCAGGGTCTTTTTGACTTCCTAAAAGAGGGTCTTTGACTCAACTTAACTGGCTGAAACAGAAAAGGTGACTTCCTGAAGGCTTTGCTGATCCTGCCATCTCACAGAGAAATACTAAGGAACTTGGATTGGTAACTATATCATTTATTCATTTAGATTCATTTAATCCAGAATTTTATAATTTTTCTTCTGTTTGAAGAACTTAGTTTTAAATTGTCTTAAGTGGACTGGCCAACCATTTGGGATAATTTATAATAAGCTAGATTTAGCTATTAAATTCTGGAAATAATAGAATCTATATAATTATTGGGAAATGTTATAAATTGCCAATCAGTGTAATACAGTATATAGCGTGGGTTATTTATATTAGCTAATAGTAATCTTGGTATTCCTAGAGTAATATTTTGTGGTTCTGGGAAGATTATAATAGTTAATATTTGATACAGGGTATTCTTTGAATCCAGCTATTAACCCTTTAACCGCTATTTGTCTGCTGTTAGTGGTGTTTTCTTTGGAATTCTCTGTGTATGTGCCAGGCTTATATTTTGTAATTTGAAAGTATTACCTCAATAGACAAATTAACTGCTGGGTGTGGCATCTGTTTAAACGTGTGTATTAACCCTTGGAGTGCCTATAGGTTTTATATATAGGTTGCTGTAGTCAAAATTATGATAAATGTGCATGAAGTAATTCTAAGTAGATTATTTGTGTGATTTGGTTTGACTATGTTAATTGCAATATATATATTTTATTCAGAGGTATTCAATATTGAATTCAGTAGATAATTAAATTATAGTGATTTAAATCTGGGATTTTATTCCAGCTATTCCCTAAATTTGATTATTATTTATATATGATACAAGGAATTGTTAGAGGAATTATTTAATTCATCTCACAAAATCCCTTACATCATCATTGGCATAGTCTATACAGTTTCTGGGGCAGAGGTATTAAGAGACCCTGCAACCAACTGTATTATATTAATTGTAACAATCAATTAACCTATTCTATGCTGCTGAATGCAATTATTGTTATTATACCTCTGGATATAACTATAGGTGGTTAACCCTTGCACCGCTGGTAATCTTTATGATAAATAGTGTGGTTTGATTTTCTGTATACCTATTATAATTGCTAGTCACTTAATTATTTCATTGTTGCTGATACTTGTATATATTGTATTTTAATAAAATATATATTTTTGCACAAATATGAAGGATTGATTCTTGTGATCAATTCGTTACTGTGAAGTAGCGTGTCAATACATATTAAAGATAAAGTTCTCGAATTATTTTATATTGTCATTTGTCTATTTAAGTGAAGAAATCCAACCTGAGTGGTTCTCTGTTTAACCCTTTGGATACCTTCATATAAATAGCCCGACAATCCCCCTGAGTAAAACAAGAGTACTCCCACTGCTGAGAGGTCTTTCATTCAAAAGTTATTAATTTTCAAAGTTGAATTTTTTAGGTGCAATATCACAGTGGCCTGAAATTGTACAGTGGCGCTGTTGCTACACCATCCTATGGAGATTTATGTGCAATTTCAGGCCACTGTGATATTGCACCTAAAAAATTCAACTTTGAAAATTAATAACTTTTGAATAAAACACCTCTCAGCAGTGGGAGTACTCTTGTTTTACTCAGGGGGATAAACCCTACAACATATTATTTTTTACATTTTAAGTATTACTATCCCTTTAAGCATGCATGGGATAAGCATAAGGCTGTCCTGAACATAAGACAAGACCAAGGACCAAATACGTTTTGAGACTTTTACAGTAGGAAAATGGGCAGAATAGATTGTCTGAATGGTTCTTGTCTGCTGTCCAATTATATGTTTCTATGTTTTATCTTTTCTGAAGGAAGAAAAGTCTTGCCTAGTAAGGCAGCCAGGATGAGGCCTAGAAAATTCCTTCTCAGTTCTATAGAGAGGTCTGATGTGTATAGCTTTCACTAACATGACATTCTTATAGAAATGAGAATAGATGACAGGGCTGTGCACTTTAAATGTTGTATCATCCTGCCATATTTGATGGCCATCATTAGACAAGGTTGACTGTTTTCATGTACAGGAATATGGAAATATGTCGCTTTGAGATCTGTGGTTGCCTGACATCTCCTAGATGGAGGATATGTACCACTGATCTGATACCTTCAATTTTAAATCATTCTTTTAGAACAATCCTTTTCCATGAAGGTGAATTTGATCACCAGGAGGTAGCCCCCTGAGGCCTTTGCAACCAAAAAGACTGAAGTATATGGTCCTTCCTTCTGGAAATGGTCTGGAACAGAACTACAACATTTTTGTTATTATGAAGGCGTCTATCTTGGGAAAAGAGTGAGGTTCTTGGATACTTACAAATTTGTTTGGAGATGACGAACAAGATCTTTACTTGTGTCCTCCTTATATCAGTCTTAATAAACTGGAACTCTCTGTGCTTCCTCTCCATTGTACATGAAAGAAATGTAATTTTCCTCCTGGAATCACTGGCATAAGGACTTTTGTTTGTTCTTTGTGCCCTGGGAGCATCTTTCTGATACAATGACAATTTGCCCATGTAATTTTGTGTAGAAGAATTTCAATCTATATAATCATTCTTGCATTTTTTCAGGGCCAAAAGAGACTTTATGAGGATTAAATATGTTATCCTGGGGAAGATGCTTCTTCTCTTGCCCAGTCTTGTCGATTAAAGCATCCAGCTCCTTCTTAAAAGCTTGCTGACCATTGTTTAAGGAAAAGCTTTGTCTCCTGTTGTGGCAAGGGCTATAGTCTATCTATCTATCTATCTATCTATCTATCTATCTATCTATCTATCTATCTATCTATCATCATTATAGATATGTCTTACTATAACTCAATCTGTCAACTCCATGTTAAGTAGAAGTGGATCATATCTCAGACAACCCAAGTGCTTTAATTGATTTAAACAGGACTTCTAACAAAACTGAAGGGAAAACACTGCAACATGCTGGAGGCCTCCAGCATTCAAGTGACATTTAAATAAATGGAGATATTTATTTGTTACCTTTTTTTTCCAGAACTGCATATGCCTCTTTGTATCCCCCCCGTCATAGTAGATCATCCTAATACTTTAATGGGGAAGTTGTTGGCCATGAGCCATGAATTTCAATTGTTTATATACCTTCATTACATATATATATGGAAACCATGGATTTTCAGGATTATAATAAATAATTATTTATAGCACTACTGGGTGCAAATATGATGTCCAGTGGGCACCATCATATGTAAATCTTTTCTTTGCAGTGGTTGAAGAGAAGCTGTAGAAGAGAGGGGTTTCTGTCACATATACTTTTTTGTATAGGTTTATAGATTAGATTTTATTTATTTGGCAGTGCAAAGAGTGGGCCTTGTTGTCATTCAAGGAATGTTTGTATCACAGGCTACACATAATCTTGATCACACTGTAGCACAGAATACAGGTAATTTTTTTCTTAGCTAAATTGGTCAAATTGGATTAAATTTGGAGATTTGTGACTGATTTGTCAGACGCCTACTAGAAGATGACATATTTAATCTATGATAGCTTTCATCCACAACATCTGAAAGATGACTACAGCCAATTATTGATAGTGAGGCACATTACTGGGAGTGATGCTTTGTTTGACAAAAGGGCAGAAAAAAGTGGTGGAGGATATTGCCACAAGGGGATATGATAGGTCTAAGGTTTAAAATGTGTTGATATGGTTGAAGGTCTGGAGAGACAAGAACAGTTTAGGTAACACCCTAAGGATAATGGAAACAATAAATGGATAGATCCCTCTAATGACAACTTTTTCTTCCAAACAGGTTAAAAAGAATAATTTTGAGACATTGGTCAGTCTTATTCTGGGATGACAAATGATCTCCCCTTGTAGCATATAAGAAGTCACAAAGCATTAGGGATAAGTTGGTGAGTGCTGCCTTCATGAGTGAAACTAATGTAAGGAGTCTGCTGGACAGGCAAAGATCAAATGGATGTATGCGTGGCGCAGTTTCCAGTGTAGTGCTGTAATTAAAGGGTTTTACCTTCTAAAATGTAAATGTTTCAAGGAATACATTGATTAAAGCATAAGGTGTTTAAAGGGGAGGATCAGTGAACATATAAGTAACATTAGAACAGGTGACATACTGTAATCTGTGGCACAACAATTGGAATTAGAATTTTGTTATAATATATAGCAGCTCAAATTTCATGTCATTCAACAAGGGGTAAAAGCTAGATGGGGGTGTGGGGGGTGGGGTAATTACCAGAAAACCTTTCTGAGGAGGAAATTGGACTGGATATTTATATCTGAGAACTTCTATCCTAAGAGCCTGAATGAGGTTAAGGACATGACTTTGTTTATCTGAACTATTACAATTACCTACTGATAACACCAATTATATTGTCCTATTTACATGGGATTAAAGGTTAAGGAAATAATGAAATGTAGCCTGTTTAATGATATATGGGGATAATGTGTTTTTATTGTATATTTCTTAAATGTGCGGAATAGTATGCACTTGTTACTGTATACTGTTACACATTTATGATGTGGACCAGGATGAATTATAATTATACATCTCAGTATAAGAAACATTGGGCTACAAGAAGAGACATGGTGTAGCAAATTATATCAGCTGATGGTTGCTATGACAACTGCATCATGTAGATATATTCATGTTTGGCTTATTCATCACATCTATATTCATTTTCTTATTTGATGTTCATATTGCCTATCAGTCTACTTACTTTTGTCTCATGTAACCTGATGTTTCACATTTATATTGTGTTAGACTTAGCTATATTGCGCTTGCTGAGACATATCATTGTGGATACAACACCTAAGTCACAATGTTGCACTAGCGATGTCTTCTTTACATCATCACAACAACAGTTGTGTAACATGCCAGTGACAGCTGCCACTAAATGTATGGTGCAGTACTAAGTGCAAGTTGCCTGGATCTATATAGGTATATAAATGCAGGAAGGGTCTGTCTATCATCTATCTATCTATCTATCTATCTATCTATCTATCTATCTATCTATCTATCTATCTATCAGAAAAGACCTCTCAATAAAGGGCTTAGTATCCCAAAGCACTATGGTGTGCACTATGGATGTTTCTTCTGCGTTCCATTGTGTCTGCCTTGCTATTTTTATGCTTCTTTCATAATGAAGGGTATGTATTTTTATTTTTTGCATTGTGATGAGGAGATTTTTTAATTTTATGTATTTGTGGACATTTATTTCCTCCTCAATTGCTGTATACACTTTCAAAACATAAAATATCTATTCACATACTGAGATTATTATTTGGTGTATATTTTGTGGTCAATTTTCTCTTCATAATTTTTTATTTTTTTCCCTAGGTGCTGCTTGTTTACTGCAGGTCTTCTTATGACATCAGGCGTAATGTGTTCTTGCGATGCCTTGTGTTAATTGCATTACTTTCAAAAATCAGAAATTTTCTGCTGTAAACATTGAAACTGGTATTGTGAAAGGCTGACAATATTATGATATACATTTTTCTTTAACCGTTCGAATACGAGAGAGGAATTGCACTGCAATACATTGGATACCTCTCTGGCACACAAAATTATATGCACAATTGAAAATAATTAGTTAGTGTGGAGAGAGAGAGGGAAAGTCAAACAGTGCAATACAAATAGCTGTAATGGTTGCTAAGTAACAGCTCCTCATTATGTAAGTATGATGGGAGCATGAGGGATAGGGCTTTCAATATGGAAACATCAGGTCACCAATTTAAAATCATATTTTGAATAACTCAGCATTATTTGAAGTAAAAAAAAAAAAAAGTAGCATAGTTATGTCCAAAAATAATACAAACAATTGACATAAACAGATGCTTGGATTAACTTGTTGTCTATAACTGTAGCATTGTTTTATTTTATATCTTTGGATAACAATATCTCTGGATTAATTAGTAACTGTTCATTAGAATTTCAAACACTTATGGAATTGTATAGTGAAAATTGTATGAGCTTGACATATTAGCTACATTGTGTTAACTTCTTATTTTACACAATGATTACAAAATATCCTCCTATTTTATGCTTTGAGCAATGTCTCAAGATAATTCTGCTATTCAGAAATCTAAGGATAGAATTATAAGTTAACAATACTCAGTAATATGCAGCAACTTGACTATTCTGAAGAATGTAAGTTATACGAGTTATCACAATTATTCTAATTGGAAATACGGAAAATAGGTTGCTAAGCGACATATTAAAAAAACTTCTGTAATCAGCGGTGTCAGTCACAACTCTTTGGTGACATATTCTAAATCATTGGTTCTCAAACTTTATGAAGTGGTGGAAGAGTTTTCTTACAAATTAGATCTTTTTGGAACCCTAACAATTAAAATCTATAACCCCTTGGTCGCCATTGTATGACTTCACCATGCATTGAGCACCTTTTCAGATCCTGAGGGGGTAAGTGGCTTCAACTTCAAATTTACTAGAATACTAATTGGTAACAGTAACATAAGCCTAAATTGTTGCACTAAAACGTATTGGGCTAGTTCAAATATAAGGGGATAGAAAACAAAATTGAAATGTATCAATCTTGAATGTGGCCACTGGTATTCACAGACCCGCAGGTACACAGAGACTGGTGTACTAGGGTGAGCTGGAACAACTCTGTTTAAAAGCAACTGTGCCATAGAGGACAAAAATATTGCCTTGTACTCTAGAGATTTCCCAAATGCATTACTAAGCATTTCATGGGTCATGGTGCAGGAATGGTAGAACATTCTGCAGAAATAGGGAAAGTGTAACGGTTTGTTCGACACACAGACACAGTGGTTTAGGATAAAACACAGTTTTATTGAAATCACAGTAATAAAATAACCCTCACAGGTCCTGTAGTATATCAGCAGAATAATACAGACACACGACAGGTTACATATACATATGCCTACACAGGTCCAGTATAACCATAAAGTCCACAACAGTTTATACTGACACAGGTCAGGCAGAATAGGTTGAATTCCCAGGAGAAAGGTACTGCATGGGTTAATGGTATTCAAAGAGTGTAAACAGTCCCATGTGCAAAGAGGTCTGTGATGGAGCTCTCTCCGTATAGACAGCTTAAGGATTCGTAACACCCAGAAACAGGTTAGCAGAACAAGTGTGAACTGCCAGAGTAATAATAGGAATTGAGCAACATAGGACACTGCCGTAGCAGTAACGGAGACCAGACCACTCGCACTCTACCGGAGCAGTAACGGAGACAAGACCAATGTCACACTGCCGTAGCAGTAACGGAGACAGGCTACTTGCACTCTGCAGGAGCAGTAACGGAGACTAGGCCAATGGCACACTGCCGTAGCAGTAACGGAGACAGACACTTGCACTCTGCAGGCGCAGTAACGGAGACTAGGCCAATGGCACGTTGCCGTAGCAGTAACGGAGACAGGCACTTGCACTCTGCGGACGCAGAAATGGAAACTAGACCTAAGGCATCCTGCTGTAGCAGTAACGGAGGCAGACACTGGGACTCTGCAGGAGCAGTAACGGAGACTAGGCCAATGGCACACTGCCGTAGCAGTAACGGAGACAGACACTTGCACTCTGCAGGAGCAGTAACGGAGGCTAGGCCAATGGCACACTGCTGTAGCAGTAATGGAGACAGACACTTGCACTCTGCAGGAGCAGTAACAGAGGACAAGGCCAATGGCACACTGCCGTAGCAGTAACGGAGACTAGTCCACTTGTACTCTGCAGGAGCGGTAACCAAGACACAATTGCCTGATGGATCATAATGTCGCCAAGGCGACACAGAGGCAGCCAGAGCAGGAACACCAACCAAGCCGTGTCGAATCACTGAGCAGGAGCGTCAGCAGAGCCGGGTCGAACCACGGAGCAGGAACGTCAGCCAAGCCGGGTCGGTACACAGGAGCAGGAATGTCAGGCGAGCTGGGTCGGTACACAGGAGCAGGAACGTCAACCAAGCCGGGTCGGTACACAGGAGCAGGCGCAGAAGAATAGTCAGGCAATCAGGGTCGGTACACAGGAGCAGGAGACAAGATGCAGAGTAGTCAGGCAGGCCAAGTCGTTACACTGGGAATCACAGAGCAGAAACAAGCACTGGTACAGGAACACCACGAAAGGGCACCGGAGGGGTGCCAGAGCCCAGTATATAAAGGCCATAGTGGGCGGGACAGACACAGAATAGCCAATGGGAGCAAAGCACAGAATAGACTGACAGAAAACAACAAGGGAAGCACGGGCACCGTGATAGAAAGTCAGGAACATGGTGCGGGACTTCCCATAGCTCTGATGATATTGCCAAGAGTTTAAAATTATATTTTATTGACCCTATCCTGCCCTTTAAATGGGTTAAAAGCCCCATCTGAATAAATGTGAGTTTCCAGAATTAGTATTTCTTTAGTTGTGTTGACCTCAGATTACTCCACCTTTTGTAACATAGGGAACAATTAGTACCAATTTTCCTACCCACACCATGGAGGATATGTAGGGGACACACTTGTGTTTTGGAGATTTGTTAGATGCACATATATACACACATGCTTTTTGTTGATCCTTAGTAGAAATTTTACTGTCAGGCCTTCAAACCTATTCAGTTAATTAATGGGTGCCTTTGGGTGATAATTGGGTCTTCGCAGCATTTCACCCTCTGGGTGCCACTTCTGGGTGCTGACAATACTCTGCTTGAGCATATCCCAATTAGTCTTTATTGTCCTGATTTAAATTTCTCCATGTACTGTTGAATGTACTACACAGCCTCTTGCAACCCTGTCTGCTTTACGATTTTCACCATCATCAGAGAATCACTATAGTCTATATGTGACGGCTAGAAGCAGGTACAGTCCAGTTTTCATACCAGAAGACTAATGAATCTAATCTCCCGATGAATACGGCAAGGTTCCATCTCAATTGGGATTTTGCACCCATTTCCCCAGATGGTTATGGAGCTTCTATGTGAGTAGCCGTATCATCTTGCATATCAAAATATTTTTAAAATTTTGACTGACTGGTTCATTAAGTTTTCAGGTCCTGTCTTCCCACTGTGCTGCTGATGATTGCAACAATATCTACATTCATACACACAGTTCTTGTACATACATGAGGCTTAGTTATAAAGACAAGAAACAGAATGTATATGTGGGTGACAACCTATTTAAAGAGATATTAACTGGTCTGTTTTAAAGAAATAAAGAATATGCTGATGTCAGTCACACTTTGTAACCCATTCCAGAGAGTTATCCATCTCTTCAGACTAATTCCGTTTTAAAGATCCTCCCTCATCTCTCTGTGACATCAGCTTTTTCTCCTGTGAAGTGGGCTGATCAATGCAGTCAATCAGTTGCTTTGGCAACCCTTCTGGCTTTCTCTCACACAAAGACATAGTGCTCTTTCTGGTTCTCAACCGCCAGAGTGAGAGAGATCTCTCACTCCCATCAACTGATAAAGAGCCTACAACATTCCAACATGCACTCATGGGTTTTACACTATGAATGCCCCTCACATCATTTAGATTGTAACCTCTAGTGAGAAGATCCCTCTTCTCATTTCATTCATTTTGTATACATTTGTATTATCAACGGTTTATGTATGTTTTCACCTCCTCATTGGAGATAAATAAGGTGAACATTATTTGAACTTTGTATGTGTGTGTGTCATCCCTATACCACTGTAGTGTGGTATACTCAGTAATAGCAGTGGAGCTGAGGTTATGGTTAGTCTGGAGTGAGCATACTGCTCAGACAGACTGGTAGCTTTCCAGAAAAGTGGTTGTGTACTAAGCAAGAAAGGTCAAGGGCATGTCTCTATTTGAGCATTGGCTTATTTAGCTCTTTAAACATATCACAGTGATGGGTAGTGTAATTACATCGGAGGCCAAATCGGGATAATGAGTTATATAAAGTGTCGAGTTTACCAAGATGGATTTGTGGTGCGGGAGCATATACAAAATCCTTATAGTCTATGACTGGTGTTATCATCTGTTGAACAATACGTTTTCTTGGGAGTTTATTTCTAAACAGACCAGCTAAGTTTGGATGTTAATTTGTCAATATGAAGACCAAAAGTGAGGTTGGGTTCTAGCCACATATCAAGATATTTGAATCCACCGGGACCAAGTTACGATTAGACTCTGTTAGCAAATAATTGAGGAAATGTTGCTCACCCTTATGGATGCTCCAAAATCTATGGAGGTAGTAAATACCATTGAACAAAAAATAATTGTGAGGTAGATTGTAAGATAAAGCTATCACAAGGGTGTTAAGATCTGAGTCAGTAGCTTGTGAACGGTGCTAGGGATTTTTGTTCGGGAACATAGCCGGATACTTAGGTACCCTGCTGCGGCCAAAGCCATATTTAAAGTTTCTGGCTGTGAAGCCAGATGTCCGACCCCAGTTTAGTCAGGGCCCTGACCTGGCTAGGACAATAAGTCATTGTGGATGGTTATGGCTATTCTCTCCATCACTGCTGGCATCATCTTCTGGACATTCTGCATTGTGAATCTATCAAACAAGTTAAGTCTTGGTCACCTTCCAGAATTACTTAGGGATGATGCCAACAGTGATGGAGAGACTAGCCATGGAGTATTGACTGCTATAGATTGAAAGCAAGTTTGAAACAGATTGAAACCATATACAAATATGGAATTGTTCACTGCCCCTCCCCCAAGGAGTGGGACCACTTGCAGTTATGGACAACTGCCCCCCCTTAGAGGAATATGGACTTGAAGGGCCCAATTATTATCAATGAAGTCACCTGCAGCTCCAGAATCCGCAAAAGCCTGTGTAGTAACTGAAAAAGAACACCATGAAAGTGTAATGAAGACTAGTAATCAAGAAGATGTAAGAGACTGACAATAGGTAATACTTAGGGATTCTCCTACTTCAACCCCTAAGCTTTCACATTTCCCAGGCGTATAGGACATTGGCGAATTAAATGTCTGCAATACATGCAGAGGCCTAGAGTTCTTCACCTTTTTCTTTCTGTGTCCGGGTAAGTGGGTCCCGGAGTCCAGGGCAACTCAGCATCCTCCAGTTAAGTAGGGAAGACCCCTGCCAGATACCCAAGACACAATGGAGGAATACCCAGTTCAGGAAGACTAAAGGTAGAGGAAAATAACAGGGCACCAAACCACAGTTAACCCTCACTGCTCGTTTCCTCCTAGAGGGGATCAGGAGCAGAAACAGACGATATGGAGCCTAGGTCTAAGCAGGCTGGCTTCACCTGGGGCAATGGGACGCTGACACACATACATGGGAAGCAAGAAGACACGAACTCCCTGCAGGCAGACACCGCTGACTGGCCTGATTGGAGTGAAAAGCTGGAATCCAGATTGGGACTGATTGAACCGAGGCTGCACCACTCCCGACTGCTAGCGAAATGGTACCTCAGTGACACCCACACTGATACTGGGGGGAATCTGGAAGCCTACTGGAGGCCGCCACAACTGCAGTGAGGAAAGGGAGGTCAGAACAAGCCGGTCATACATAAGAGAATCTAAAGCCGACACAGGGGAGAGGCAATACAGCAGTTAAATCAAGCTGCATCTGATACCAGGAGTCAATCCAATCAAAAGCAAGGTACACGTAAGGTGAAGGAAGAGTCAAACAAGCGGAACAACTAATCAACAATAGTGAAGGAACTCAAAATAATCGGGCAATGGCGTAATGGCTACCTGCCTACTTAGGGCCCAGTGGACCAATCCTGAATCAGAGGAGGAGTAAGGAACTGAAATAGCGGGAGGTATGACAAAAGCTGGAAACAAGTGCTAGTGAGTAGATAGAATGGTATTGCAAAAAAAACATTTAATTGCAGTGATACCTAATCTGATGATGGATAGAAGAATGCAGTGAAGTGACATCTATTGTAAACCATGTGTAATTAATTTGACAATGAAATTCTTTCAAAAGTTTACTAAGGTAAGATTAAGCAATTAGATAAATCAATCACCAAACATTACAGTTAAAATCCATCTGGCTGTGACAAAGGCTCCTTTAAAGATCCTATGCCTGAAACAAACGGCCTCTCTTGAGGATTGACAAGAGTTTGTGAATGTTCGGAAGATAATGAAAGATAAGGGGAATCATACTCTCCATTAGGAGACACCTAGCCTCCCTAGCCACCAAAATTCAATGAGCAAGTCCCTTTAGTGTATGCAAAGTAACATTTTTCTTAACTTGAAAGTTGTATTATGATCATTTGAAATAGCAGAGTTGTCATTATACTTTTCATAATCTTTAATATTTAAAAATGTGTGTAAAACTAGTATCTTGTATCCTTTACACATCCTATATAATAATTCGCTAAAACATGTGTAACGCCGCGTCATGCGCACTAGACACTGCTGTGCGTGCTGCTGTCATGCACAGTAGAGACTGCCCGTGCCACAGCTGATACTTCAGAATGTCCAGCTCTGTATCAGCCGTGGCACGAGCCGTCTCTACTGCGCATGACTGCCCCGCAACCGGCTGGCAGTGGCACTGTGGTCCATGTAACGGGCTCTTCAGCTAGTTAAGAATATGAAGGAGTCACAGATGCAAGCAAATATACCCACCATGTGCTGCCAGTCTGAGTCCCTTTTCCATTCCACAACATATATAAGCCAGTCACCTGATGGTAGGTGGGTGACTGATTTAATATACACTTAAAAAATTGTACCCTCACAGCTATTACCTTGGCATATTCATCAGGGTGTACAATTACCTGCTGCCTGGGAGTGGGAATGCCTGAAATGTCCTGCTGGGTAAAGATTGTTGACTCACAGTCAATCGTCCCAGATGTTTGCATGCATTTTTCCCACGTTGTGAATAGACAAGGGGCTCAGTAACATCTGCAGTATATGACATCTTTGGCTTGGCTAGGGGCTGTTTATTTCTGCAGTGCACTTTGGGTTGGTTATGACATATGGCATATGACATGCTTTACTAGGTTAGTTGTGTCAAGGTGTGACCCCCTCCTTTCCCCTTTTCACAACTTTGTCACACATTGTGCACAAAGTTGATGCTAGTATGGAGAGTCCCTACCCCAAACAAAAATAATCCCATAACCATGATTTCAGGGCAGGGAAAGTTGGAGAGGGATTGGGCTGTAAACTGCGACCACCTAAAGTGCCTTCTTGTGCTGTTGATGATGTACTTGCTGGAACTGCTATACTTGCTGCTGCCTCACTAATATTGCTGAGAGCACTAGGTAGTGGAATAAGTTCTTCTAAGCTGGCCTGTCTCATGTCACCACTACTAGGTAGAAATCCTTCATCATTGTCCTCGCCATTACTTTCACCAATATTTGCACCCATGGTGGGCATGGTGGATGTATCAATAACAGCCTGATAAGGACCATTTTGTTCTGCCTGCAGCTGCTTTGACATATGATCATCAATCAGTGGTACCTAAAGATAAACATGCTGCTAACTCCATATTTTCAATAGTACTGGGGTGCTGGAGGTGGTATTACCCGGTCCCTCCCGTTCCAGTTGTGAAGCAAAGCCTTGGATATCCCTCTGCCACGCTAATAGTTAAATACTATGTATTCCTAGCCAGCATATGTATAAATTATATCTTAGGTGCATGCACCCCATATATGATATAAACATATTTTTTACAGTTTATATTTGCTTGATCATTTGACCACTGCATAAGCTTCCAAAAATGATAAGGGCAATATATGGCATGACAGAGACAAATAAGCAAAAAGAGATACAAGTTAATTAGAACTTGATTTGATGGGTTCTAGTCTCAAGATAATTTCACCTGTTTAGGGTTTTATCAACTTTTTAACATGTCTACTAACATGTAGCCAGGTTTAGCCACTTTCCACCTTTATTTTGAAAGAGTTTGGATCTATTGCAGAAAGGCTGATGAGGAGTATATGATATTTTACTACAAATGAAAAATTCTAAATACCCATGCACTTGAACAGAGCTTTTTATCCTCGTGAATGAAAGCAACATCTCTAGTGCATTGCTTTGCAATACTTTGGAGACCTCTCTAGCATTCTAGGGGTTAAAAAGCCAATTTCAATTAAAGGGAGTTTTTATTTGTCCCCTATGGTATAGTCAGTTTACCCCAGTATAACTCCTGTTTGCTTTTAAGGGTCATGAGGGGTCATGCACTAAACTATTCTCTGGTGGATTGCAAACAGATTGGCATACCTGGGAACTCTCAGGGTTTTGACCCAGATCTCAGGGTGAAGGGCCAAATTCTCTGGATGAGAGAAGGTCCAGTGTTACGAAGAATATGATCTGCACCAGTTAATGGCTTCTTTAGTGTCTAAACTGATGCCATTTGATAGTTCAAGCAGTGATTTCTCTAAGTTGTGGCCTATAAATGGTTTCTTGTAGACTGATAGGCCACTGAGTTACATATCCCCTATAATGTACAGTATGTTATGAGGAAAGTTAGGAGTTAATATTTCAAAAGAGCACACACCCAATGTCACTTAGAGGCCTAAAAGAATGTCCTCCCCACCCAACAAACCCTCCTTAACCCTTCTGTTGCTGTGCAAGCTCTCAGTGCATTGCATTGCAAACTCTCTGGCACCCGAGTGATTAATGTATATTACAATATTACATAAACTAACATGGTTTACATTCACCCAATAATTTTAAGCAGATTTAAATTAAATACACTCCATATTAATTAATGGGAAGACCAGAGAGAAAAGATAAGTTACTATGGGGACAAGGAAAGGGTCCAGGACCTTCTTCTCTACCCCATACAATATTACACCCCTGCCCTGTCATACTGTCTTACTGGTAGTCACAAAACAATATGCACTGCTTGAAACCCCTGTCTCCAACTGGTAGTCAAACTACCCTAAAGGACTCCACATCCATTGAAACCCCAGGTTACATTCCATTGTTCCACACCACATATACTGACACCCTCAGACTTGTTCCACTGTCCCAGTGGTAGCCCAAGAAACCCACATACACCAATGCCACCACAAGACATTAAAATATAAATTGACATGGGGACTGGAGCCACCACATTAATAAAAAGAAATACAAGGAAGGGATTCTCAGGAGCAGTTATACCACTCCCCTATGCACGTGTGTGTGTGTGTATGGTTAATGTTAAACAGATACACCCCTGGATGTTAGCAGCATAGTCCTCCACTCTCCTAAAGAATAAGCTCCCTAAAAACAGCCACCATTCTCACTGCAAATAAATAAATAAATACATAACCCCCCCCCCCCCCGGGCTGTTGCCTAGCTCATTGAGAGAAAAAAATAAACAGGAATTCACTTATACAGCCAATCCCTGTGCCATAGAGTAGTTACCTCTCAGCCAATCACAGCAAAGAAGATGGGGTCATATCCAGTACATAATTGACCCCTCCTTTCTACTGTAATTGGCTGAGATTTGAGGTAACTAGAGAATATTTCTGCACTCTTTTCTAACACTTTACTGGTTAAAGGAATGTAACATTTATAACCTACCAACACACAATCTACATGACCTACTGATGTGTCATGAGGACACACACACACACACACACACACACACACACACACACACACAATCTCTACTTCCCTTCCTGCCCCACTGTCAGTCATCAGGGCTTCTTCAGAATCCAAAGGCATTCCTGAACTGGTGCAGTGTCAGAAACTAAGATCACCTCAGCTAACATAGTAACATAACATACATAGTAACATAGCTACTCCAGTTTGTTTGCAGGAGACTGCCATCTGATTCCTACATAACTAGGATTGGTCTTGGATGAAAGATGCTCAAAATGAGTCTGGGACCCACTAGTTGTTTTGAAGTTGGACCAGTCTGATGCTGCTTCTGACTTCATGGGAGCATTGCATGGCAGCTAGCACCTCTTAGTGTCCATCAAGCCCAGCCAGTCAGAGCTGTGTGCAGCTCCCCACTTATTCTGGTCCTCTGGCTGACTTCATTGTAATTCTTCTTAACCTGGTCCTTTGCACCAGCTGCTGCACTGACAGTAGAGCAATATACCATTAGATGACATGCGAAAACTACACCATTACATGCTACTAGCAAAGCAATATTCCATTATATACTATATACCAATAGATGCCAGGCAGAGCAATATACCATCAGAGAATGAGGTGACTTGGTTTCCTTTCTTTTTTTTCTTTTTTTTTTTTTTGAATCGTTATAAATAGGAAACCTGCAGTTACAATGGAAAATTATATAAACAAATATATCTGACTAATAAGAGACATGTATTCCTGTGGTGTAGTTCCCCTTTAATAAGAGATGAATTCTCCCAATAAAGTACTGCTTGCGGTATGAGTCTTGTGCCACTATTACATTATCACTTGTAAATGTACAAATGCGGCAGCATAGCTACATGGCATTAGCCTCTAACATCAGCACCTGCACTGAAGAGTATGCAGTACAGCATATAATCCTTGCAGTGCATGCCAGTGGATGCTTTCTGTCATCAAAGGGCCAGCCCCATACCACATGCAAGGAATTTGTCTGTGCTGATCACAAAGTTGTTTAATCCACATTAATACATGGTAGTGGTTTGGGCTCTAAATAAAGGATCTCCCTGAAACACCCACAGACTGTTCCATTGCCCTCCTCTTGGCACAAATGGTGTTAAAAGGAAGCTTATATAGTTTAGCAGACTGGTGAAATACAGTCAGGTTAAACTCCCATCAAATGATCTTAAAGTTTAAGTTCCACTGGCAGTGAATATTCTTATCAGCATTGTCTATAATTCATTCCCTTGGCTCCAGTAGAGTATCTTTGTACATAACTAAATGATACAAACAAGATGTATTACTTTCTTATGTTCCAGTAAATTTTAGTCTACAGCCAGAGATATCTAAATCTATAGCATGTATGGGTTAACCGTCCGAGCACCAGAGGGAAACTCTACCTGTCTCCTGCTTTTTCTCTGGGTAAAACTGTACCACTCTTTACCCACAGTGCCTGATTTAACATGGAATCATCATCTTACCTCCACCCCCTTGTGTCATAGACTGCTTGCTATGCTTGTTGAACCCTTTGAGCACCAGAAGGGTTTGCAATGCATTGTACAACCCTATGCCACTGAAATAGTTAATATAATAAATATCATAAATGGTATGCAAGTATCAAAATCCTGTTACATCACTGGAGAAAACAAGGAAGTATGCCTAAAAACATAAACATGTTTATCAGAGAATATGCCAGGCCATATACATTGGTAAATATTTTTATGTGTTTGTGTTTTTGCAGATGCAGAGTGGAGAGCACAAAAGCCTTCCTTTGCCCATATGAGTATAAAGCTTCTCTATCCTCCAGCCACATCATCTGCTTTGTGGTTGGTTTTAGCAGCACAAGTGACTCTTGGGATTTGCCAGGTTTTTCTAAATGACCATTTGCAGTCCCTAAAATTCTAAGAATAACCAATCTAAGAAGATTAGTAGGTTTTGTGGGTTCAATCACCAGACATATTTCTACGGAGCAGTCGAGCAGAATCCTGCTACATGTCTGGAAAAATATAAGTTTAGTTATCCAAACGTGTACTTCACGAAATTCTGTCTCCAATAAAAAACCACTGAACACTTGGCAGTCTGTTCAAGTGAAGCCACATTCCAAAATAGCCCTAGTAGGGACTGTCAGCCTAATATCATTTCAAGCTGTATTTGCAGAGATTATAAAAAAAAAAAATGCCCATGTCTATGTTGGAACCAGTACCAGGACAAATGGGAGTAAGTCTACTGACATGAAACAAGGACCAATGAATTTGTTTAACCCTTTAAGTGCCAAAGGGGTTAACAGAGGTGGCACTTCCTCAAGAAAGAGAGAAACGTCAATTCACATGCTAAAAGGAACTGGAGTCATTCTGGTGTGACCCAATTGTTCCATAGTGGAGTAAAAATATTGTCAAAAAAATTCCAATTTACATGGGAATTTTAACCCTTTGAATGAGGTATCCATTGCTTCCTATTTAATACTAAGGGGATGTACTAATTTGATTCTACGTTAAAATAAGAGCTGGAATTGCTTTCTTAGTGCTGCACCATCCTAATACCTATGTTCTGAACTATTTACACTGAAATGTGCCCACATTATAATGCTTGTACCAGGAGAGGGCAGTGGGGAAGTGTTCTGAGCTCTAACTTCTGCTCCTAGTTAGGTGCTATTTACTAACAAGGCTAGAAGAAAAGTAATGTGACTTCACTAATTTCCCTGCTCATACAAACTATAGGGGAAGTATTCAAGACTAGCTGGTATTAAAGTCTTAAAGGGATAGTAATGGATGTGAATAAATGTAGCTCTGATTAATGCTCATATATTATGGTTCAGGTATCACTGTATATAAATTGTGCCTGACTTGTAGTTCAAAAGTAAATCCATTTTAAAGTATTCCCATCCCAGCCCTTTTACCTACGTAATAGGCTCCCCCAGCTGGTCCGGACTGCGGCAGTGAGGCACAATCTTCAGTGAGCAAAATGAAAATCCTGCCCTTCTTTGTCAAGTGGGGCAGGGTTTTCATTATACCCACAGCGAGAAGATTGTCCCTTGCTTTGAGCTGTCCGGTCAAGCAACCAGATTCCACATCTGCAGGGAGATGAATCCAGGAAGTAAAATGGACAGGAGGGGGATTAATTTACTTTTGAAGTCAGACACAATTTATATACAGTTCTACATGAACCATAATATATGTATCATCTATTACTATGCCTTTAATGAAGAATGTGTATGCTTAAATCAGGGCTGTCCAAGCTGGGTCCTCAAGGTCCACCAACAGGCCAGTATTTAAGGATTTCCCTGATTAAGTACCAGTAACTTAATCAGTGGCTCATTCATTTTGATTGTACTTAAGCAGGGAAATCCTTAAATCCTGGCCTGTTGGTGGACCTTGAAGACCCAGCTTGGACAGCTCTGCACTAAATGACCATATGCTCCCATGCATACTATAAGGAATTGTTCAGGGTTGGCTGGTATTAAATTCATAACCCTGTGTGTGTGCCAGTATTCACTAAATAATCATATGCACTTGGACATACTATAGGGGAAGTGTTCAGTGCTGACTGACATTAAAGTCTTTATGAAGACTATGCTGAAGTATGCACCAAATAATCATATGTACTCGTACATACCATAGGGAAGTTTTAATGACTATCTGGCATTAAGGATTTAATGAAGAGTGTGTGCTGATATGCACTAAAAGATTATATTTGCTTGTACATTCTATAGAAAAAGTGTCCTCTGCAGGCTGGCACTAAAGGATCAGCCATAGTATGGGGTAAGTGTTCAGGGCTGGCTGGCATTGAAGTCTTAATGAAGTGAATATGTGACAGTATGCACTTAACACATAGACTAGTACATACCATACGGGAGTGTGCATGCTAGTATGTGACATACTATTTTGATGCCCATGACATTGTGGGCATGCAGTAATTACGCTTGCCATGAGGCCTTGCCATTTGAATTGGATACCCAGGTATGCACTAAATGATCATATGCCCTCATACGTACTCTGAAGTACAGACCCAGTAGTAGGAAGCTGGAGGATTTGTACATTTTCCCACATTGCTTTTTTATATAAATCTGCTGCAAAACTACTTAAACAATTAAAGACAAATATCCAGAGAATTTGGCATCCCAAAAATCTTCCCCCATCCATAAGAAATCTGGGATTAAAGTTTGTCTCCTCACATGCAGAGTAAATGTTTTCAAAAATGTTGCAGAAAACATAGCACTGGCCCAGACATTCAGTATATGTGTGTTGTTGAAATAAATGAGTGAAGAGAAAACACTAATTGAATACAATGTGGTCCATATGCACAGAAGTAGTAGTTGTGGAGCTAACCAACTGTACCATGCAGGAAAAATAAAAATGTCCCAAACTTACATCAATTTAACCTTTCAGTGATGGTGGCATGGGAAACACACTGCAAAGTAATGTGCTGCCCATGCCTCTTGCACTCATAGGATTAAATGGGACTTTGTAAACCCTTGAATTCTAACAAGTTCTCCAAAGCAGTGCTTGTGCATGGGTAAAGAACTGGCTAAATGATAGATGGCAGAGAGTTGTTCTAAACTGATCCTTTTCAAGTTGGTCTAGTTGTAAGTTGGGGGTGCCACAGGGTTCAGCCCTGAGTCCAATGCTTTTTAATTTGTTTATTAATGATCTAGAAGTGGGATTTGAATGTAATGTCTCAGTCTTTGCTGATGACACTAAGCTGTGTAAGGAAATATATACAGAGCTGCAGAGTCACTTATAGGAGGAGAATGCTGGGATCGGAACAGACTGAGAGGCGAACAAAAGGAAGTGAATTGTGAGCTCTCAGTGTGGTGTATAGCAGTGGGCAAGAAGGAGGCTTCCCAGAGCAGAGGTCCTGCTCAGTGGCAGAAAGCCTCCAGGGGGTGAGACGGATCCCAGCGAAGATTGAATAAACAGAGTGTACTGGTTGTCATTCCATTAACCAGAATCGGGCAAGTTTCATTATTGGGAGGATATCACAGTGGCGATGAGTCTGGGGGACAACCATGCAGAGGTGCCTTTCTTCATCTGTTTAGATTACTTGCTATACTTGATACTTGCTACACTTTCCCTGTACACTTCTGGACTGTACTCCTGCCTGTATATTCGATATGAGCTATCCATGACTGGATTGCATTCTTTTAATTAGAATAAAACAAAACATAGTGAGACAGGGCGGACCCCCCTGTTTGGGAGATCCTGGATTAAGGTGTTGGGCATGTCACCACTACATTGAGTCCTACACACCTTAAATCTGCAGAATACAGATCTGAGACCGGAGTGGGTCAGAGAATTGTGCTCAAAATTTCAAGATGTCTTCAACCCGTCCTTGGGAAAAGTCAAAGGCATCTCTGCCTATCTAACCTTGCGAAGTGAAGCCACACCTAAATTTTGCAAAGCACGCACGGTACCGTTTGCGCTAAGAGGCAAAGTAAAGCAGAAGTTAGGACTGGTCCATTATGACCTCAACAAACCTATGATGCTGGCCTGTGACGCCTCTCTATATGGATTGGGTGTGGTTCTTTCACACATCTTGCTGGATTGTTCTGAACAATCTATTGCCTTTGCCTCCCGCTCCCTATCCCCAGTGGAGCAAAACCATGCCCAGATTGATAAGGAAACTCTAGCCATCATCCATACACTTCAAAAATTTATGTTCTACTTGTATGGCAGAAAGTTTACCTTAATTACTAACCATAAACCCTTGTTAGATATCTTTAACCCATGAAAAGGTATCTCTCCCACTACTGCTGCACTACTTCAACGTTACGCTTTATACTTAGGTGCTTTTGATTACACCATTCAATTCAGGCCACATGATAAGTATGCCAATGCCAATGTGGATGCTTTATCTCTTCTGCCATTACAACCGACACAGGGAGACACTTCTTTGCCGGACATTTTGGCCACCTTCCCATCAGAGCAACACCTGGTGTGTTTCACTTCAACTCATTCCTGTGTGGAGGTTGCTCATGTCACGTGACAATATCCCATTATGTCTATGTCTATGACTACATTCAATTGGGTTGGCCCCGCACAGTTCTACCTGCTTACACCCCGTTCGCCAAACGGAAGCTGGAGTTAGCCACAACAGATGGTTGTATTTTGTGGGGTTCACAGATTGTGATTGCTGCTGTGCTGCATCACGCCATGTTGCACTAGTTACACAAAGGACATCCTGGTATTGTACTCATGAAACAGAAAGCTAGGGCCAGCCTCTGGTGGCCTTCTTTGGATAGAGACATAATTGCATGGGTGCAGTCAAGCACAGAAAAATCTTCCCAGAGCTCCAGTCCAACCCTGGTCCTGTCCTTCAAATCCTTGGGACAGGTTACACCTGGATTTTGCTGGTCCAGTACAAGGAAAGACATATCTTGTACTTGTTGATACATACTCTAAATGGCCTGAAATATGGCCTATGGCCTCCATCACTTCAGGTGCAACCATTCACACACTATAATTCATCTTTGCAACTTTTGGCTTTCCCAAAATGATTGTGATGGACAATGGGCCACAATTTACTGCTCAGGAGTTCCAATTATTCCTGCAGTCCATTGGAGTCAAGCACCATACTATGGCCCCTTATCATCCTGCAATGAATGGCCTGACCGAAAGATTCAACCAGACCTTGAAGTCATCCATTTCACTGGGGGCATTTTGGACTCTCAGAGACTTTCGTTCAATCTTACAGAAATACCCCATATGCTTCCACTGGGGTTTCACCAGCTGTTTTGATGATTGGGTGCCCCCTCTGGATGAAGTTGGATGCGCTTCTCCCTGATGAAGTCTCTAGTTTGGTATCCCGATGGCCACTTCCTGCTGATGCTTCTCGTTCCTACCGGGTTGCTGACCGGTTGTGGGCCAGGTGATACCTTGGGTCCCAACTATGGGTTCCTGCTTCCATGGTATCGGTTGACTGCTCCAGGTCCTTTGTGGTGCTCACGGATGATGACTTGAAGTGCTGTCGCCATCTGGATCAACTGCGTCCGGGCCCTCCACTGTCCTCTCCTGGCCTGCCACTCTCCTTTGATGAGGGGAAGGAAGATATACTTATGGGTCTTTTGGGTCCGGAGGTGACCCTGATGTCAGTGACTGTGCCAGTGACACCAGCGGGGTGTCCATCTGAAGATGAGACAGTGGAACAAACTTCAGAGGTTACAGCTACTGAACAAGGTTCATTGTTGCCAGTTAACAGTGAGCCAGTGGAGCAATCACAGAGTGATGTCAGTGACTGTGCCAGTGACACCGGCGGGGTGTCCATCAGAAGATGAGACAGCGGAACAAACTTCAGATGTTACAGCTACTGAACAAGGTTTATTGTTGCCAGTTAACAGAGTGGGACATCAAGCAGACCAGTTCGATTTACAAGACCTCCTGTACAGTGGGAGCCTGATGTGGTGCTCCGGTCATGGAGGAAATCATAACCAGAAGATGTCTCCATCTCCCTCTCCCTTCCTGTATCTTTATATGCTTATTTGTGTGTGTTCTGTCCTTTTAGGAAAAGGAGGAAGTGTGGCATCCAATGTAGAGAGAGTGGAGAGGAGTGAAGTGACATGGGTGGTTGCTTAGCAACCATGCCCCTTGTAGGAGGAGGCTGCTGGAAGCAGAACAGACTGAGAGACGCACAAAAGGAAGTGACCTGCACATTCTCATGGTGTGGTGCATAGCAGTGGGCAAGAAAGAGGCATACCAGATCGGAGGTCCCGCTCAGTGACAGAAAGCCTCCATTATCCCAAATCAGGCCAGTGTCATTATTGGGAGGATATCACAGATAAACTAGGTAAATGGGTGGAAAGTGACAGATTAGTTTTAATGTAAGATTTTGCATTTGGGCAGCAGAAACAAACATGCTACATATACACTAAATAGGAAACTACTTGGCAAATCCTCATTAGAGGAAGATTTAGGAGTACTGATAGACAATAGACTTCTATCTCGGTGCCCGTGATCTGCCTCCCATTCCGTTACCTGTCATATTCCCCCTTGTGGATTTGCAGCAGCATGGCTGGTCACTACCTGTCTACTGGCCTCTCTATCTGTCGCCTGTCATTACGTTGCACTCACTATTTTTGTAGCACTAATTGGCCCCGGTAGGCCTTATATGTGGCCTTCAAACCTAGCTTCAGTGCCCTTTCATGGTGTACCAGTGCATTGCTTAGTATTCCGCTTTCTGTTGTGACCCGTGCTTGGCTGCTGATTCCGATCCGTGAATGACTTCTGACTTGTCTGACTACCCGATTCGTGCCTGAACCTTGGTCTTATCCGACTACTCGATCCATGCTCAACCCCTTGCTCTGTCTGACTACCTGATCTATGTATGACCACTGGCCTGGTTGACATCCCGCTCTGTGCATTTACCTTGGCTTGTCTGACTACCCGATCCGTGTATGACCTTGGCCTTGTCTGACTCTGTTTATGTATGTACCTTGGGCCTGACTGACATGCTCCATTCAGGTACTTGGGCCTGGTCTCTGCATCATCATGTTGCCCGGTTTAGTCTGCTGTCTTTAGGCCTTGCCAGCGCTGTGGTCTTACTCAGGGTACATGCCTTGGACCCTAGCATTCTAGGGCATATATGTATATGCTGCTTAGGACCCTACCTAGCATATAGCGTATTGCTCCTGCTGTGGACCCTAGCATTCTCAGGTAAGTGTTACTGCCTCTTAGCCACCTTCTCTCAATCCCAGGTAGGCTGCGAGAACCGTAGGCCAGGTTTTTCCCCTTTCTGCTGCTCCTGGATCCAGTAGTGCAGGCTACGTTCAGTGTCAGCTCCTGGGTAGTGGACTGTAGCACTGTCCTCACGCCTGACCCCGGTAAGGGTTGGGGAAGTGCTTATTTGTATATATCTTTTAATAAAATGATGTTGATCCTACTGTACCTGTCCAAGTCTTTATTTGTCTGAGTTACTGTGACAACCTCACAGTAGTGTTCAGTGTCACTTGAGTCCAGCAAGAGCCACTAGAGCAGTGGTTCTCAACATATTTTGCTCAAGGCACCCCTAACACACAATCTGGAACTTTCAGGGCACCCCTAACATGTTTAATGTAATTATTCTAGAGAATAATAAAGGGTACAATTCATGAATATCCAGATATTAATAAGATCTCACAATCATATTAATAAAAATAAACATATTGTGCATAACAATTTACATATTTCTCCCTTATTACCATCTCTCAAACCGTTCTGGTTTGAGAGATGTAAGACAAGAAAGACCTCCACTCCCTCCCTCTTCTCATGCGTCCGCTGTATAGCGGACGTCATGAGATTCTGCTTCCAGGACCAGACGGCAGCTCTGCAGGAGTGCTGTCATCTAGATATTATTACTTCATCAGTATGGTCTAAAACTTGTGCCTGGCTTGCAAGCATATGTTGTAGACCATTCCGATGAAGTAATTATACGGAGATATCTAGATGACAGATTTACAGCTCGTCAGGCAGAAAGGGGAGGGAGCGGAGGTATTTCTTACCTTACGTTTCTCAAACCATAAATACTCACTGCACTAGAGTATTATCCTATGTAAAAGGGGTGTATAGATGCACAGAATTGAATTATAATTCTTCTTTTATAAAAATCCTTGGTAAAGCCACATCTAGAATATGGAGTACAGATTTACGCACCAGTTCTTACAAAAGACACTACTGATCTGGAAAAAGTACAGAGACACGCATCAAACCTGATACTGGGTCTGGAGATTAGGGATGGGCTTAAAGTCAGAAAAATTTCCTGTGATAATTTTTCCTGCTTTTTCATGAAAGTTCCCAAAAATGGAAACTACGTACAATTTCTGCCTTTTCTCCATTGCCATTAAATTTCCCACAAGAACTTTGCCACATTTTTTTAAGACTGCAAGATTTCCTGCTGCAATATTATTTCTTCTGAGTGCTGAAATTGAGAAAAAAATAGGCGAAAGTAAAAGTTGTGAGTCCTACATCAGCATATGCCTTGAAAAAATCTTTGTAGAGTGAGCGCTTTTGTCCTTTGCCCACAACACAAAATTCCTGTTTAAGTAACACTGGAACAACCATCCTTGAAAAATAACTGCGGACTGGGATATTCCAGTAGGCTGCAACTCATGACATCAGGTTTTTAAAGCCTCTGTTTTCAACAAAATAATAGGGTAGCATGTCAACCACCAACATTTTAGCAAGCACACTTTGTAGACCATTCCAATCAAGTATTTATTTTAAATAATGTGATATCGGCTCTGCTGAAGAGCCTCCATCTGGTCAAATGACTAGAATCTTCAGCTGTCCCATAGAGCACTGACTTGACCGAAACATCCAGGAAGAGGTAACTTTACCAAGTGAAATCTCACAAACCATAAAGGGTTGCCAGATAAGACTTACATCAATCTTCATCTTTTTTATGCCTACAATATTACATCGGTAAAATTAACCATTACTATCCCTTTAACATTGTATCACTACCTCGAGTATCTGACCAGAAGGCTTTCTGGAAACTTATCCAGAGAGCTCAATGTCAGGGACATAAAAGTGTAAAAATATTGGTGAAGATGAGAAAGATAATATAAATTACAGATAATTTGAATTTATTTTAATGTTTTCATATTTTATAAGAATATTTCCCTTTTTCAGTAATAGCAAAGGCATAATGATTAATATTTATTGATTTGCCCTGATCAGACATAGTCCCTCGAGATTGGAGGATGTTTGTGACCTGTGATATAACAAAGTGATGATACAGAGCTGGATGCTCCTTCGAAGTGCCCCGCTCTGTATCAGCCTCGTCACGGGCAGTCTCTACTGTGCATGACTGCAGCACTCGCAGCTGTCTCTACTGAGCATGACTGCGTCGATACACACGTTTTAGCGAGTTATTATATAGGATGGTGCAAAGTTGTTACGGTTTTTATGACACTCAGACCAATAAGTGAAAATAAAACACACTTTATTAAAGTGAATAATGATACTCACGCCCTCTAGAGGCGGTAGGTAATATACAGATAATGTAAACTGAGAGAATACAAGGAAAATAGTATTATGGACATAAATGCAAGTCAGTATGCCCTAGGATGGTATAGGCCCCAAAGGGGTTAAAGTCCAAATATACTCAGTCTCAGATGTGGAAGTTTGACACGCCCTTGATGTTAAATAGGCTGTGCTGTACAGACGAAGTTCATCAGGTGCAGAGGAACGAGCTGCCTTGCCAAGGTGGTAAATGATAAGCAGAATGGGTAACAACTTAGCCCCCACGGGCGTAGCTACAGGAACTGCTTTAGTATGTGCAAGTGCGAATAGCCCCTTAGGGCAATATGGAAATCGGCCTGCAATGCAAGAGCTAAGAGCCTCCTCAAGTGTAATCGAATGCAGTAATGCTAGAGCCAAAACCACTAGCCCCCTCGGGCTTAGTACCGAATAGCCAACACTGAACCTCTCTGCCAACACTCTGGGTATACGATCTCGTCGGTAACCAACACCGGAGAGCCTTTAGCGCCCAAACGGCCCAAGCTTCGTGAACACTCTGCAACGTAAGACTAGAGTTGCCGACGGAGAGCGGCCAACTCAGCAGCAGTATCACTTGTAACAAGGCTTGTACTGGAGATATAGAGAGTGAATATGAGGCAGCACTGCAAGAGTTAAAATGCACGTTTACTCGAGGCTTCAGCGCTACTGCAAGGCTCTGTAACGTTACTCGAGGCTACAACGCTACGGTCAGGCTCTGCAAGGAGAGGAAGGCCCACAGAATACACACAGCTCTGCACTAGAACGAGACACAGCACTATCGAAGGAATCACCAGGCTGGGCAATGGCACACTCGTGGGCAGCAAGGACTGGAAAATGTCGCGACGGCGACAACTGGAACGCAGGTCACTGGAACAAGCTGGAAGTCGATCTTCGGAGCAGGAAGTCAGCCGGACCGGGTCATACACAGGCAGGAACGTCAGACTAGCCGGGTCAGGATCCAAGGGTGGTCCGCAGACGAGCCGAGTCATACACAGGCAGGAACACTGGAGAATAGTCAGGACAAGCCGAATCATACACAGGCAGGAACACTGGAGAATAGTCAGGACAAGCCGAATCGGTACACAGGAACTCAGAACACAGGAACACAGCAAAAGCACTACTGGCTCAGGAACACCACGAAAGGGCAACTGACCAGAGAGATAGCCAGGTATAAAAAGGTCATCAGGAGGCGGGTCAAACTCAGTCAGCAAATCAGTGACATCCACAACAGAGAGTGACAGGAATCACAGGCACTGTGATAGTACCCCCCTCTCAAAGACCCCCTCTCCTAGCCTGAGGTTTGGGTTTCAAAGGATATTTAGAGTGAAAGCTGCGTACTAATCTTGGAGCATGGAGATCCCCCTGATCAATCCAAGAGCGTTCCTCAGGACCATAGCCCTTCCAATGAACCAAATATTGCAGCTTTCCTCTAAATCTCCTGGAGTCAACAATACTCTGGACTTCATATTCCTCTTGACCCTGGACGTCCACCGGCCCAGGAATCACTGGCGTAGTAGTATATCGATTGCACACCAAGGGTTTCAGAAGAGACACATGGAACACATTATGAATGTGCATAGAGGGTGGAAGCTCCAGAGCATAAGAAACCGGATTAATCTTGCGGATAATCCTAAATGGACCAATGAACCGGGGAGCCAGTTTATTGGATGGGACTTGTAAGTTGAGGTTTCTGGATGACAGCCATACCCTGTCCCCAACTTGAAATGAGACCGCTGGAAGGCGTCTGCGATTAGCATGCCGTTGCTGCCGTCTGAAAGACTGACTGAGGGACCTCTGAACCTGTGCCCAAGTGGAATGAAGTCGTGCCAAATGCTCGTCTAGAGCAGGGATCTGCTGTGCCTGAAAGGAGTCCGGGAGCAGACAAGGCTGAAAACCATAATTCACGAAAAATGGGGAGCTCCCGGACGATGAGTTAACCGCACAGTTCCTGGCAAACTCTGCCCATGGCAACAGGTCAGCCCAATTATCATGATGATCGGAGACAAAACAGCGCAGGAACTGTTCCAGTCCCTGATTGGCACGCTCAGCGGCCCCATTCGTCTGGGGATGGTAGGCGGAGGAGAATGATAATTGAATGCCCATCTGACCACAAAATGCCCTCCAGAACCTAGAAACGAACTGGCTCCCACGGTCAGAGACAATTACTCTGGGCACTCCGTGCAGACGGAACACCTCTCTGGCAAAAACTATCGCCAATTCCTGAGCCGATGGAAGGCCAGTCAGAGGCACAAAATGTGCCATCTTAGAGAATCTGTCGACCACCATAAGAATGAACTTGTAACCTCTAGATGCCGGTAATTCTCCCAGAAAGTCAATGGATATATGAGACCATGGACGGTCTCCGTTAGGCACAGGTTGTAATAAGCCCACAGGGAGATGCCTAGGGGTCTTGGCACGGGCACATGTGGTACAAGCTGCCGTGAAGGCAGCGCAGTCAGCTCTCAATGTAGGCCACCAAAATAGTTGCGAAAGAGACCATACTAATTGGTCCCTACCAATATGCCCAGCTGCTTTAGAGGCGTGATAGGTCTCCAAGAGACGGGTACGGAAAGACTCTTCTACAAAACACTTCCCCACTGGGGTTCCTGGAGGTGCCCGTGATTGTGATGCAAGTATCTCCTCCCCCAGTGGCGAGGTTATAGTAGTGCGAATAGTAGCCAGGATCCGATCTGGCTGAATGATGGGTACCGGGACTTCCTCCCTCTCAGTGTCAGAAGCGAACTGACGTGACAACGCATCGGCCTTGATATTCTTAGAACCAGGGAGATAGGATACTAAGAAATTGAACCGGGACAGAAACAGCGCCCACCTGGCCTGTCGGGAAGACAGTCTTTTGGCCTCTGAGAGATAGGTTAGATTCTTATGGTCAGTAAGAATTAGTACTGGAGTCTGAGTGCCCTCCAGGAGATGTCGCCACTCCTTAAGTGCCAGTATGATGGCCAACAGTTCCCTGTCACCAATCTCGTAATGACTCTGGGCGCTGGACAATTTCTTAGAAAAGAACCCACACGGCATCAAAGCTCCACCTCCCACAGGACGTTGGGAGAGCACCGCCCCAACCCCAACATCTGAAGCGTCAACCTCCAAAGTAAACGGCAGGGAGGGATTAGGGTGGGACAGTACAGGAGCAGATGCGAAGGCAGATTTCAGGGTAACAAATGCGTTTTCAGCTGCCTCAGACCACTGAGAGGGAGAAGCGCCCTTGTGAGTCAAGTCTGACAATGGCCTTACAATTGTGGAAAAGTTCTTGATGAACTTCCTATAATAATTCGCAAAACCTAGGAATCGTTGAACGGCTTTTAATCCCTTAGGCCGAGGCCATTGCAGAACTGCAGCCAACTTCTCCTGATCCATGGCAATGCCATTTTTGGATATAATGAACCCCAGGAATGGTACTTGAGAAGTATGGAATTCGCACTTTTCCAATTTACAGAATAACTTGTGCTTGCGAAGTCGGAGCAAGACTTCTGAGACATCTTTAATGTGTTGGGCGAGGTTAGCAGAATGAATTAGTATATCATCTAGATACACAACCACACAGGACTGAAGCAAGTCACGTAAAATATCGTTAATCAGTTCCTGAAATACTGCAGGCGCATTGCATAGGCCGAATGGCATCACCAGGTATTCATAATGCCCTGTTCTGGTATTAAACGCCGTTTTCCACTCGTCACCCTCTTTAATTCTGACTAGATTATAGGCGGCTCGTAAGTCAAGTTTGGTAAAGATCGAAGAGCCCTTTAATCTGTCAAATAATTCAGTAATAAGTGGAATGGGATAGGCGTTCTTGGGCATCAGCTTATTCAACCCACGGTAGTCAATGCAAGGCCTGAGTTCCCCATTTTTCTTTTTTACAAAAAAGAATCCGGCACCAGCCGGAGACGTAGATTTTCGAATGATTCCCCTCTCCAGGGCATCTGTGATATACTCCTCCATCGCCCTATTTTCCTCACAGGACAGTGGGTAAGTACGCCCCCTAGGAGGCACGGCCCCTGGAGACAAATCAATGGCGCAATCATATGGCCTATGGTCAGGCAATGCGCTGGCCTCTCCTTAGCTAAACACGTCACTGAATTGTCCATATTCTGTTGGCACAGCTGGAGAGGTACACATAATCTTAATAGGGAGAGAAAGACAATTCTTGTTACAATACTCCGACCAAGAGTTAACTTCACACCTTTGCCAGTCAAATTGGGGATTGTGTGTCTGCAACCACGGGAACCCCAAAATAACTGAATGATGTGGGGAACGAATGATCTGAAATTGTATCTGCTCCCTGTGACAAGCCCCCACAGTCATAGACACTGGGATAGTCTCGAATGTAATGAAAGCAGGATCCAGGGGTCTGCCATCAATGGCCTCTATAGCCACAGGAGAGTCCTTTTTACATAACGGAATGCCTTGCAACTCAGCAAAGGACTGATCCATGAAGTATCCGGCTGCCCCGGAGTCCACCAATGCTAAGACTTCTATGACCTTGTCAGTCCAGGCAAAAGCCACCTGGATGGTGGGTTTAGTGGTGCAAGTCTCTAGGGACTGTTCAACACCACCTAGGGCCTGTCCCCCAAGGTACCCTAGGTGCGTTCGTTTCCCGGCCTTACAGGACAATTGCGTAATATATGACCTGGTTTGCCACAATATAGGCATAAGCCTTGCCTTCTACGATACAGCTTCTGCTCTTTCGTGAGCCTAGTAAAACCTAATTGCATAGGTTCAATGCCATCAGCTGTTTGCTCAAGCAGCACGGGTGGAGTGGGTGGGTTAAGGAACTGGTTCTGACCATAACTCTTTGCTTTGGTCCTTTTAGCCAAGCGTCTCTCCCGGATGCGAGAATCTATTAGCATGACATAGTCAATGTACTCGTCCAGCTCGCTGGGTACAGCTCGAGCTGCTATCTCGTCCTTGATCTGTTCAGCCAGGCCCTGAGAAAAAGCAGCAAGTAAGGCCTCATCGTTCCAGCCAACCTCTGCTGCCAAGGTCCGGAATTCAATAGCGTATTCGCCCAGAGTGCGTTCGCCCTGCTGAATCTCCATCAGCCTTTTGGCAGCAAAGGCAGACCTACCAGGAACCTCAAACACACGTCTGAACTTCGTCACAAATTCTCTAAAGTTCAGTGTGCAGGGTCTGGCACTCTCCCATATCGGATTTGCCCATGCCAAAGCTTTGCCCGTCAACAGAGATATCATAAAGCCGACCTTGCTACGGTCGTTAGGGAATGCCTGAGGTGCCAATTCCAAAAATATCTCCAACTGGTTAATGAAACCTCTGCATAAGGAGGGTTCGCCATCATATCTTAGGGGTAACGGTACCGCTGCCGATAACCCTCTTGTGTTAGTACTGATGGGTACCGAGGGATTCTCCGGTGTCACGACTGGGGGGACCACCGGATTCGGACCAGACTTGTCCAAATGTACTGTACGTTCAAGCAACGTTTGTAGAGCCAGTGCCAATTGGTCCAGGCGCTGCTCTTGGACATCCATTCTCCAGTGGATGTTCAGAGGATTACTTTCACCCTTACCGTCTGAGGTCATGGCCCTTTCGTACTGTTACGGTTTTTATGACACTCAGACCAATAAGTGAAAATAAAACACACTTTATTAAAGTGAATAATGATACTCACGCCCTCTAGAGGCGGTAGGTAATATACAGATAATGTAAACTGAGAGAATACAAGGAAAATAGTATTATGGACATAAATGCAAGTCAGTATGCCCTAGGATGGTATAGGCCCCAAAGGGGTTAAAGTCCAAATATACTCAGTCTCAGATGTGGAAGTTTGACACGCCCTTGATGTTAAATAGGCTGTGCTGTACAGACGAAGTTCATCAGGTGCAGAGGAACGAGCTGCCTTGCCAAGGTGGTAAATGATAAGCAGAATGGGTAACAACTTAGCCCCCACGGGCGTAGCTACAGGAACTGCTTTAGTATGTGCAAGTGCGAATAGCCCCTTAGGGCAATATGGAAATCGGCCTGCAATGCAAGAGCTAAGAGCCTCCTCAAGTGTAATCGAATGCAGTAATGCTAGAGCCAAAACCACTAGCCCCCTCGGGCTTAGTACCGAATAGCCAACACTGAACCTCTCTGCCAACACTCTGGGTATACGATCTCGTCGGTAACCAACACCGGAGAGCCTTTAGCGCCCAAACGGCCCAAGCTTCGTGAACACTCTGCAACGTAAGACTAGAGTTGCCGACGGAGAGCGGCCAACTCAGCAGCAGTATCACTTGTAACAAGGCTTGTACTGGAGATATAGAGAGTGAATATGAGGCAGCACTGCAAGAGTTAAAATGCACGTTTACTCGAGGCTTCAGCGCTACTGCAAGGCTCTGTAACGTTACTCGAGGCTACAACGCTACGGTCAGGCTCTGCAAGGAGAGGAAGGCCCACAGAATACACACAGCTCTGCACTAGAACGAGACACAGCACTATCGAAGGAATCACCAGGCTGGGCAATGGCACACTCGTGGGCAGCAAGGACTGGAAAATGTCGCGACGGCGACAACTGGAACGCAGGTCACTGGAACAAGCTGGAAGTCGATCTTCGGAGCAGGAAGTCAGCCGGACCGGGTCATACACAGGCAGGAACGTCAGACTAGCCGGGTCAGGATCCAAGGGTGGTCCGCAGACGAGCCGAGTCATACACAGGCAGGAACACTGGAGAATAGTCAGGACAAGCCGAATCATACACAGGCAGGAACACTGGAGAATAGTCAGGACAAGCCGAATCGGTACACAGGAACTCAGAACACAGGAACACAGCAAAAGCACTACTGGCTCAGGAACACCACGAAAGGGCAACTGACCAGAGAGATAGCCAGGTATAAAAAGGTCATCAGGAGGCGGGTCAAACTCAGTCAGCAAATCAGTGACATCCACAACAGAGAGTGACAGGAATCACAGGCACTGTGATAAAAGTGCTCTCTATCTATAAATCTCTATAAGATTCTGCTGCTCCAAATCCCACTGTGATCTAGGAATAAATGATCACTTTAAAAGATACAATAGCAAAAAAGAAAAAGTTGTGGGTTTAAGCGCTTAAATCTAGAGTAAATTATAAAACTAAATGGTACAGATATGATGAATGAAAAACAGTGTATTAATACATATAATAAATATACATAAAATCCTATAATTGTATAAAGCCAACAGAGTATTAGCAATACAATTGGTTTTATTTGATTATAGGATTTTATGTATGTTTATTATATGTATTAATAAACTGTTTTTTCATTCACCATATCTGTGCCATTTAGTTGTTTAATTTACTCTAGATTTAAGCGCTTAAACCCACAAGTTTTTTCTTTTTTGCTATGTAGCAAAGTGCACACAGAACACTATATTTTCTCTGTCAAAAGATCAGGTAACCTGAATAAATGGGTAAATTAATGAGATTTCATATAAATGATTGTAGATTTATGCATGTGTTGTGCAGAAGCATGCAACACAACTACTTGAGGATGCTGGTTATAGAAGCATTCTGATTCCTGGTTAACAATTGACTAAACAATATTTTGCAGTATCATCTAGCTGCTTCCAGAGCCAATAGGGAATTGCCATCTATTAAAACGGGTATAGATGTGCAGGATGGGAATGTAATTTTAACTCTTTATAAATTCTTGGTCAAACTTCATCTAGAATATATGGAGTATAGTTTTCAACACCCATTCTTAAAAAAAATCTATTCTTACAGAGATGTGCAACACAAATGATAAAGGGGTTGAATATTTTCATTCTAAAGAGATACTAGATAAATTGGGTTTGTTTAAAATAGAGAATACACATCAAAGGGGGACATTTACAAATATATTCAAAACACCCTCTGAGGAACTATTTACTAAAAGAGTTGAACAGAAAAACAATTGGGCATCACTAAGACTAGATGAAAGGTATTTTTGACTTAAAAAGGCAGACATTTTTACAGTAAGGGCAATAAGAATGTGGAGTTGAATGCATTTATAGCGCGGAGAAAGAGATTTATGACAGCTGATTACATTACACATACAATGTTGAGCCAGAAATATATCTGAGTTCCCCGTGAAGGAGTTGTTTTACCCTTTTGAGACATAATTTGAAATTGCTTCAAAATTGTTGGTTTTTACTTCCTCTAGACAGCAAAAACAAGGGTGACACAGCAAATGTTGAACTTGATGAACTCATGTCTTTTTTCAAACTCATCAACTGCAGTATTATTTTATCAGTGATGTAACTGATGATATCATTTGAAACAGCATTTGTAATGTTATAAATGATGTAATCAGAAAAGAAGGTGGGCACAGGTAAGATTCAAAGAGTTTTCAGAATCTATTGGCAAAAAGTATAATCTGACAAGGCTGGCGTTCTTAACAAAAGACTTCAAGCAGAATACTGAATCATGAGACTAGGGGGTAGTCGAGCAAGCCAATGTCAGAACCATTAAACATACTGATGCAAGAAAGACAAAAATACTATGAGGAAAACACTATGAACATGCAATGCAGTGCACCACAGACTGAGACTGTCAAGGTGCCTACTTTTCTACCAAGAGCACCCCGTGGTGGCAGTGGGGAGGAACTAACACCTTATGGGAATTTTACTCCTGCTTTTCTAACCAGTTCATGGCAAATCATAAACTTGGAGAACTGCAAAACAGCAAAACTGAGAGAGTATTTCTGTCATTCGTATCGGTATTTGTACTTATATAATGTGTTAGAATATTCATGTTGGAAGATTTCCCCCCATTCTGACAGTGTAACATCTAGTGCTATAATTATTAATGAGCACAGACTAAAGCTGTGTGTGTATCAGTGGTTCTTCAGTTGTTGTTGCAATTCAATTACCAACGTCTTCAGAATGAGAGAGTGAGAGAGAGGGAGAGAGGAGGAGAAGAATGAAAAAAAATTAAAAGGAGAAAATATAGACCTTGAAAGAGCGATATACTGTGTTCAGTCACCATTTTGAGATCAGCGAGAGAGCACCAGGGAATTACAATTAGGCTTACTTTCTGATGTGGGAAGAAATATGGCAGAAAGCAGATCAGTCACCCATTATTGGGATGGGGAAAAATGTTCATCATAAAAGTGAAACATGCTTTTTTCATTGCATTGATATCAATGATAATGAAGTTATATATATATATATATATATATATATATATATATATATATATATTTTTTTTTTTTTTTTTTTTTTTTTTTTTTTTTTTTTTTAAGGTTTTAAAAGAGCTTTATTGAGAACAAAAGGGAACATTCAGAAAATGCAGCAGTACATATTGGAAACATCTACAATTTTTGCAATAGATACAATTAAATGTAATTAGGAAACTTAACTAGGCTCCTTCAAACAGGTTTAATGATCGTATGGTGGGGGATGATGGGGGGAAAAGAAGGAGCCTTCGGAGTTCCACTTCTAGGAACAATAATGCGGTGAGGTGTAAGTAATTGGGGGGAAATGGAAGGGACTAATGCCCTACTGTGGGGGAGTAGCTGGTCCAAGTTTCCCAAAGGTGGGCATATTTAGATAGTGAAGCCTAAGCTCACGCATGGCATTGTTCCATAAAGCGCATAGAGTCTACTCTCTGGATCCAAGCTTTTACAGGAGGTGTAGTTGAGGATTTCCAGTTAATGGGAATTATCGCTTTGGCTTCATTAAGCAAAGGGTAAAGAATGGGGTGCATCCTTCCCATGGGGGAATCAGAAAGGTGGGTGCAGCCAGTAAATAGAAATATTAAAGGATCTAGGGGGAGATTGAGCTGAAGCGCATCATCGATGTAATTTCTAACCCCTTCACAGTAAGTGGTTATTTTAGGACAAGTCCACCAGATTTGGAATAAAGATCCTACCTCCCTTTCACATTTCATACATGTTGGTGCTGCTAATAGTGATGCTGGGGCCAGCTTGAGAGGGATCATATACCATCTAGTCAACAGTTTGTAGTTTAGTTATTTCATTGCCATAGGTAGTGTATATGCATGGGAGGCCCGGATTATTCCCGACCAGAAGGATAGTGATGTAATTTAACCCATGTGAAGAGTTTCCCTATGCATTCTGTCTTGCTAGCTCGCCAATATAAAAGTTAGTGTCATTTTTCCACAAATTGTCAGTCTGTGCTTAGAAGAGAGAGAGAAAGCTGCTCAAAAGTTGATGCTAGCTAGTATGGTCACAGAGGAAAAGAAAGGAAGCTGGATAGCTTGATTTAAGGATTACTAGATGTAGCCAGTTGTACTCTGGACAGATGAGGTATGGAGAGAGTAGGTACAAACAGAGAAAGGAGACTAAAAGAAAATAGCAAAACTTTTGACTTATAGCTGACACTGATACTCAGGTAGGCAGGTAATCCTACTTGAGCTGACACTTGAATGAGACTAACTGACAGATACTACACAGATATACACAGAAACACAGAAATTGATCAAAGATAAGAACTATTTGGCCCGTCTAGTCCTTGGTTGTGTTTTATATTCAGGATAGCCTTATGTTTATCCCATGCATTATACATTCAAGACAAATGGCAAATAGACAACAGGTGCCTCTTGACATAGTGTATTACATATGCTTACTCACTCCTCCATCCATACAGGCAAGAGGAAGAGAGACAAGCATATAATGTGGTGTTTTCAGAAAGATTCTCCAGGTCCCTAAAGATGTAGAGGCAGCAGTACTATCTGCTGCTTGGCTCCCACTGCTACTACTAAAACAACTACTACTGCTGTTAGAGCTGTTACTTTCAACTGTAGATTTCTCGACTTCAGCTGAAGCAGCCATCCAGCAAGCAACATCAGCAACACAGGTGATAACAACAACTACTACTACTACTACAAACTATTTGTCTCTCTCTCTCTCTCTCTTTCTATTTATCTCTCTCTCTCTCTCTCTTTCTCTCTCTCTCATTTCACCACTCTTTCTGACTACCAACAACAAAGCACAGTGAGAAGGTCTTAATTTTTAGTATAGTAGCAGGATTACTTACAGCCATAAAAAGCATATGCAGAAATGGCCAAGTTCCTGTGAAAATTTCATTGAGGGTGGCGAAAATGTGCATATTTTAATGGACTTTCTAACCACAGGAATTTCCACTATCAGAAGAAAAATTGTGTGCGTGGGGTTCTGCTAAAAAATCCAGATAAAATTCCAGAGAAAAGAAAACTGGAATTTTCACCCTTCCCTATCTATAGGAATTGCAATGTTAAGGCCCCTTTCCTCTGACCTTTTCTTTGTGGTGGAAAGTAGTAAAGGGGGTGCATTTATGCGTGTGTGCAGGGTGACATGTTTGCATGATGAGGTATATGCATTTGCATCATGATGAATCATGGGCATGTTGGGAGTGTTGTGCGTGGTACCATGTTAGCCATAGAAAATGCAGGAGACTAGGGAACTTAATAATCTATTGGTGCGTGATGACATGAGGACATAATGTGTGGGTGGGTGCGAGTGCAAGATGAAGGACGAAGCAACAGAGTTACGTTGAACCTCGCGGCTCAGAACGCTTGGAAGGGAAAGCCGACACAGCTGACATAGAGCTGCCTTATTTATTTCCTGATGGGAGAGTTGAGAGACGGAGTCCGATGTAATACTAGGATTCTGGATGCCAGATCTAATAATGAAAGGTAGCGCAATCGAGTTGTAAGCCACATTGGGATCTGAGACCGGAGAAGGAGGGTGATTATAGATCTGCATCCTGGAATCGAGTGCTGGGGGTCAAGAGAAGGCTTGAAATCATCTTCAGATTCTGGATTCAATGAGACAGAGGAAAGGCTGGGGTTGGTGAGCCATAATATATTACTTGCTCCGGCCTTTGAGTGCACGATTGTCATGCTGCTCCTGACTGCTCCTCCTACCTATAATCCTATTGGCGGCTGTAGGCTTTATGTATCTGGATCTTCCATCAACCCTTGCTCGATTTTAGCGCCAAAAGTCTGAGAGAAACCTTTGTCGTGAGTTCCTGTGTTTGCTGATTCCGTGTACAGAACCCTGCCTGAATACCGACCAAGTCTTGTCTTCTGCCCGTGGATCTTGACCCCAGCTTTGCCTGACTACGTCTCTGTCTGCTCCTTTGCTTACTGATTCGATTCCGGCCTGACCCAGTATTCTCGGACTACGCTTTCCTTTCGGAACTTTCTGCCTCGCAACGAGAGTCCCTCCAGCTGCTCTCAAGGTTTGGTTCCAGTCTACCGTTCCTTCACCTCTGGGACTCCAACTGGTTTGGGTTGCCATCACCGGCCGCTCCGGTGACTGCCCCGGCCAGTCGAGGGTGTAGGAACTTGTATTCCCCTTACCTGCTTCCAGTTTCCTGGGCCTCGAGTCCAAACTCGATTCAGCAGAGAATAGAGGATTCGTAGTCCATAAACCTCGAACCTGCCTCAAACCTTATCGATACCCCAAGACCTCGAACCTGCCTCGAACCTTATCGATACCCCAAGACCACGAACCTGTCTCGAACATTATCGATACCCCAAGACCTCGAACCTGCCTCGAACCTTATCTTAACCTCGAGACCCTCGATTATAGGGAACTCTGTCCTGCAGTCTGACTACGGTCTTGAACCTTCCCGAGCCTCCTAGTACCCGCTGATCCAGTCTTGAACTCAGAGGAACTGTGAACTGGTTAACCTGAGTCCTTTTTCCTTACTTGACCCTACTCAGAGACTGACAGTAAAATCGAGCCAGTAAAATGGATGCTGCTGAGGCTTCCCTCATAGCCAGACAGGAACAACAGGAGCAAGTTCTGTCTACCCATGCAGCACAACTACAAACCCTCAATCATAAGCTGGATGCTATGATAGAAATGTTGCAAACATTCTCTCCATCTACCCCTGCTCAAGCTCCACCACAGCCCCCTGGGGCCACAGGGTCTACAGGAGCCCCCTCAGGGTACAAGCCACCCAAGATACCCTTACCAGAGAGATACTCTGGCCGACCTGAACATTGTCGTGGATTCTTGAACCAGTGCCAGTTACATTTTCAGACCTTGCCTCATTCGTTTAACTCTCATTCTACTAGGGTGGCATTCATAATCTCTCTATTGACTGATAAGGCCCTCGCTTGGGCTTCCCCTCTGGTGGAGAACAGATCTTCTCTTCTTGATGACTCCAATGCATTTATCGCTGCCTTTAAAACCGTATTTGATCTACCTGGAAGACAGGCATCTGCTGAAGCCAGTATACTGGGCCTAAAACAGGGCACTCGCACGGTGGCTGAATATGCAGTAGAGTTCAGAACACTTTCCTACGTAACCGACTGGAACAATGGAGCCTTGCGAGCCGCCTTTCGCAGGGGTCTGAGCGAACGCATCAAAGACGCTCTAGTTAATCAAGACATACCAGAGGATCTGGAGGGTCTGATATCTACCTGTTTAGAATTAGATCGTCGGCAAATCGAGCGACAGCTTGAGAGAGATCGCTTCCGCCGCCATAAATCTGATTTTGTTCCTCGATTATCCTCTCCCACCGAGACATTACAGACCTCTGTTGAACCTATGGATATTGGGTCTGTGACTAAACTCCCTGAGGAGGAGAAACGCCGGCGAAGAAGTCAGGGACTTTGCTTTTATTGTGGCCTCAAGGGCCATCTCCTACGCCAGTGTCCGACCCGTCCGGGAAACCTCCAAAGTTTAGGGAACCATGGAGACAACTCCGTAGGAGTAATACACAAAATCTCTCCGTCTGACACAAACCGTTTGATGGTTCCTGTTCGGTTAAGTTGGGCGGAGGGCTGAGTCTCCACTAAAGCCTTCTTAGACTCAGGTGCGGCAGGGGTCTTCCTTGATGCTGGATTCGCTTCCAGGCACTCTATACCGCTTGTCCAGAAAACCAAACCCCTGCGGGTCTCTACCGTGGGTGGGGGTCCTCTGGGAAAGGGCCTCATTACCCATGAAACTCAATTACTACTTCTTCGGACTGGCACCCTTCATTCAGAGACAATTCACCTCGATGTTATAGAGTGCCCTTCCGTTCCAGTGATTTTGGGACTTCCTTGGCTTCGCCGCCACAATCCAGTAATTGACTGGAGCTCTGACCTGTTGACGAATTGGGGTTCTTCCTGCTACTCTAACTGCCTTTCTGAGAAACCTGTACCAGGCCTTGTGGGTTGCATAACCACTCCTGAGGAATCTGTTCCTAAACCCTACAGAGACTGTCCTATTGACTTCTTACCCGGAACCATGCCTCCTAGAGGAAAACCACTTCTTCTGTCTGAACTGGGACCTAAGAATCTGAAGGTGGATGCCTTGCCTCCTCTCTTCACTACTGAACCTGAACCGCCTCCTGAACCCATAATTCCTCCCGATCATATTGTGACCTCTCTATCATTGTCCATAGTACAAAGGATCAAGTCCCTTCAACATCATTTCAGTGGATGTTTTCAAGGGAAACCCGCTCATCTGCTGTTTGTCCCCAAGCGATTTCGTTCCTCTCTTCTAAAATGGTCACACCGTTCTACTATGGCCGGTCACCCAGGCATTACAAAGAATACGGAATTTCTTCTTAGACGCTTCTGGTGGCCTTCCTTGAAACAAGATGTGGTAGCCTACGTCAAAGCTTGCACGCTTTGTACACAAGTTAAACCATCCAATCAGAGGCCTGTTGGGCTTCTTCAACCTTCGCCAAACCCTCAGACATTGCCCAACCTCCCGGTATCCGATATTCCCGAAGCTGATAATAGAGTACGGAATCTACGTCTTCAGTGGGCTTCTGTTCATCGCTCTTTGACAGCCGCTTCTTCCAGTTATAAGTCCTCGGCGGATAAGAAAATGCAACCTGCTCCTTCATACCAGACTGGTGACCAGGTCTGGCTCTCCACCCAACACCTTCGCTTGAAGCAGCTCTCTGGTAAATTGGGTCCCAGGTTCATTGGACCTTTTCCTATCAAGACTCAGCTCACTCCTGTCACCTATTCTCTTGATTTACCATCAACCATGAAGGTGGCCAATTCCTTTCATGTCTCCCTTCTACGTCCCTTGGTTAAGAACCGTTTCTACCAATCGGCCACTCCTCCTGCTCCTGTTCTGGTGGACGGTCATCCAGAATATGAGGTCAGCAAGATTCTGGATTCTCGGCTATCTCGGGGCCGATTACACTATTTGGTCGACTGGAAGGGCTATGGTCCTGCTGATCGTTCCTGGGTGCCAGCTACTGAGGTCCATGCTCCGGTCCTTGTACGGACCTTTCATTGCCTGCATCCTGATGCTCCAGGCCGTCCGGAGGTCGGCCGTTGAAGGGGGGGCACTGTCATGCTGCTCCTGACTGCTCCTCCTACCTATAATCCTATTGGCGGCTGTAGGCTTTATGTACCTGGATCTTCCATCAACCCTTGCTCGATTTTAGCGCCAAAAGTCTGAGAGAAACCTTTGTCGTGAGTTCCTGTGTTTGCTGATTCCGTGTACCGAACCCTGCCTGAATACCGACCAAGTCTTGTCTTCTGCCCGTGGATCTTGACCCCAGCTTTGCCTGACTACGTCTCTGTCTGCTCCTTTGCTTACTGATTCGATTCCGGCCTGACCCAGTATTCTCGGACTACGCTTTCCTTTCGGAACTTTCTGCCTCGCAACGAGAGTCCCTCCAGCTGCTCTCAAGGTTTGGTTCCAGTCTACCGTTCCTTCACCTCTGGGGCTCCGACTGGTTTGGGTTGCCATCACCGGCCGCTCCGGTGACTGCCCCGGCCAGTCGAGGGTGTAGGAACTTGTATTCCCCTTACCTGCTTCCAGTTTCCTGGGCCTCGAGTCCAAACTCGATTCAGCAGAGAATAGAGGATTCGTAGTCCATAAACCTCGAACCTGCCTCGAACCTTATCGATACCCCAAGACCTCGAACCTGCCTCGAACCTTATCGATACCCCAAGACCTCGAACCTGTCTCGAACATTATCGATACCCCAAGACCTCGAACCTGCCTCGAACCTTATCTTAACCTCGAGACCCTCGATTATAGGGAACTCTGTCCTGCAGTCTGATTACGGTCTTGAACCTTCCCGAGCCTCCTAGTACCCGCTGATCCAGTCTTGAACTCAGAGGAACTGTGAACTGGTTAACCTGAGTCCTTTTTCCTTGCTTGACCCTACTCAGAGACTGACAACGATAGATCTATGAAAGTGTTGATGCAGAGGAGATGCCAGTTTGGCAGGACTAGTATACAACTAATTTTTATTGACTCAATGACGCAGTGGAAAATTAGAATGGGTTAGTATTAGTAGGTAACCCGTGGTTCAGTGTACTGACTATGTATGTGTTGGAGATAGAAGGAATTAATATACGCATGACTTTTGAATTATGTATCATGAAGTCGTATATGAGGATCGGATGAGGAAATTTGAAGCCCCATACTGAAGATGATTATTTGAGATGACGCACAATACTAATGTATATCTTTGAGTCTCAGATAGATTTGGGAAAGTATTGTGGCAGAAGAGCGTTAGTTTTGGTGGGACTTGTACACATTTTATTATTAGTCAATAAGTCTCAACCAGGAAGCAGATATGATGAATGTATATAGACATCTCTTTGATAAGTCATCAGTGGTAAAATTCTTCAGTGTAGTATACATTCCTTGAAATAGACCTATATTTATAAGGGATTGATAATCTATGAATAATAAATCAGAGGTCTATAGGTTCTAACATCGTTAATGTCCAAATTGATTGTTATTTTCGTGACTTCAACTTGAACGTTAGTTAAAGAACTGTTTTAGAATAAAAAAAGGAAAAGGAAAAGATAAAGAAATTTATATTGAATAATGGCTCCCAAAAAAGACAGGAAAAGGGAGAAAGAGAAGGAGAAAATTCTAAATGCTAAAGCGCTGACAACATATTCTCCTAAATCAGGTCAGGCTAATAGATTATCGTTACCATTGGTTTCACCAAGTTGTCCGGAGAAACAACTAATGGGAGAAGGAATATGAATAAAATACAGTTTTACAAGATTTTCTGTCACAAGCTTTGGATAATTTATTCACTAGGATGAAGTTAAATCTACATGAAAGCCTAATTGAGTTGAAGACAGATATAGATCAATTTTCAAAAAATGTAGACTTACAGATTAAAGAGATGCAACTTTTGCGTCAGGAGATTACTCAAATGAAACAAGAAAATGCTTCTATAAAAAAGAATATGGATAAGTATGGAATTTAATATTATAGATTTAGAGGATAGAGCAAGAAGACAAAATTTAAGGGTTAGAGGGATCCCAGAACTTATTAAGCCAAATCAGCTATATGAATATTGAAAGGAAATTCTAACTTCATATTTGAGTGATAAACTAGCTGGAGATTTTCCATTTGAAAGAACTCATAGGCTGACAAGAACTAAGGACTCTACATATCAAGATAAACCTAGAGATGTTATAATATATTTCAATAATGCATTTATTATAGATCAATTTATGTAAGCAGTTAGATCTAAACCTAATCAGATAAATCCAAAGACATTGGTTATTTTCTGACATCTCAGCAGCTACTTTAATAAACAGAAGGAAATTTTCTCATTCAACTATCTGTTTAAGGGAAAATAACATTCCATATAGATGGTCCTTTCCAACAAAATTAATGTGGCAATGTGAAGATAAATTCTTGAGTTTTGGAGATCCAACAAAAGCTAAAGAGAGGTTAATTCAAATGGGGCTGTTGAAAATTTAATGAAGGGGAGGAAGGGAAAGGGAGGCAGGGGGGTGGAGAGGGTGGGGAAGATGGGAGAGGAAGGTAGGGAGATGAGGAATTAGTTTGGATCACATACCTTTTTGTTTTTGTTTTGTTTTGTTGAAAGGGGAAAGAGAAAGGAGAATAAAGCATTAAAAAGTTTATGATGAAGTAATGCAATTTGGAATAATGTAATGATTCACAGAATTATGAATTAGTTAAATATTTGATATAAATGACCTATATTTGCACTTTAGAGAACACTGCATTATTATGTACAATTAAGGGGAGTGATATTCTTCACTTAAATATAGGATATAAAGGTTAGTGATAATGAGGGATTATTTAAGTATGTAAATTTGCACTTAGTATTATAGGAAAGGATTAGGTATGATTAACAGGGGGGCAGTTATAAAGGGAATTTTTTTTTGTTTTTTTTTTCCCTCTCTGGGTCCCCCTTATAAAAGAGGATAGAACGGTTCCTGAAAATTGAGATAAAACAATAAATTACATTTGTTTATGATTTATATTAGGATATGGAACTTGGTTCTGGATTACAGACATTTATGGATACAATTAAGGGGTAATAATGGAAGTATCTATTCATGTAAGACTTAACTGAATTTTTATTACATAGTTGATGACGGTAGGCATGCCTTAGAGTCTTAAGGGATATAGCTGAGGGAGATAGTGATGCTTGAATTGTGGGGAAGAGTAGGCAGTGAGGGTAGTGTCCTATTGAGGCGATGGGGGAGCCTGCTGCTGGGAGGCATTTATCCGATAGTTATTCCAGCCGAGATGTGAACTCTCTAGGGGAGGCGCCAGGATGTCCTGGGACTGTAGAGTGTGCTGTTGCTGCGTCGTCGAGCAAAGGTATGGGTCGGTAGATCTGGGCTCTCCGCAGGATGGTGTAGCGGCGACGCTGAAGTGCAGGCTCGGACTGCTAACGTGATACCCTGGAGGGTAGGAGATGGGCTGTGGGGGCTCTTGGATGGTGCCTTTTGGTGACTGGGCTCCCTTTGTTTGTCTGAAGGGATGGACCAACCAGCAAATTTTAAAAGAAAGAAAGAGAAACTTACAGTTTGGGTGTCACGATCCCTTTAGTTGTATCATATTATAGAAATGTCCTTTACTTATCATCACGATTTTTCCTGTAGGTACAGGTATGATTTAGCTTCTAAAAGGAAAAAACTAGGTTAAAAAATTTGGCAGATTTATATATAAAATTAGCCTATTTGGAATGTAAAAATAAGATCTTTCCATTAATTAAAGATATTAGGGAAATAGAAAAGATTCAACAAGATATTAGTGATCAACTGAAATGGACAGATAGATCCTTATTAAAATTAAAACAATATTGGTATAACAATAGGAGTAAGATCGGACCATTCTTAACTAATAATTTAAAATATGATTGAGCTAATAATAGAATTAATAAAGTAATAGTGAATGGCAAAAATATAGTAACACCGGTACAAATAAGTGAAGCATTTAGTGCGTATTATAGATCTTTATATAATTTACCAAAAGCATAAAAATCTTCAATAGAGATTGGGAAATTTCTTGATTCTCTGGATCTTCCTAAACTTCCTATTAGTTTATTAGAAGTTAAAGGCGATATACAAAATCTTAAAAAGGGCAAAACCCCAGGGCCAGATGGATACTCAACAATATTCTATCAGTCCTTAGATTCAATTATATCTCCCTATTTATTGAAAATATATTCAAATTAGAAGAATGGGGATACATTTCCAAAATAAATGTTACAGGCTTCTATAATAGCAATATTGAAGCCAGAGAAAGATTCTAAATTTGTATCCAACTATACGCCGATATGTTTGATAAACCTTGATAATAAAATATTTTCCAGGATTTTGGCTGATAGGCTTAAACTGGTTCATCTTGACTTAATTGATGTAGACCAATCTGGCTTTATTTTGGGAAGATCTGGACAAGACAATGTTAGGAAAATAATAAATATTATTTATGAGGTTAAAAATAAAAATATACCGGTAGTATTTATGGCATTAGATGTTCATAAAGCATTTGATAGGGTAGACTGGAATTATCTTTTTCAACAATAGAAGATTTTGGAATAGGAGCCTCTTTTTAAATATTGTTAAAGCTTTATATTCATTTCCACAAACTAAGATAGTAGGCCCTAATTTAAACTCAGACTGGTTTCTAGTTAGTAATGGAACAAGATAGGGATGTCCCTTAGCCCCACTACTATATTTTATGAGTATTGAGCCACTTGCAAAAATGATAAGAAATTATCAATTAATTAGTGGTGTAAAATTAAGCCCATGCGATTTTAGAGTAACATTATACGCAGATAATATCCTATTATCATTAACATCTCCGGTCACTTCTATTCTGAATGTTTTGAAGATTATAGGAAAATATGGTTTGTATTCTAATTATAAACTAAATTTAACAAAGACCCAGGTTATAACAAGCAGTATTTCGGATATGGAATTGACTGATCTTGGCATGCAATATAAATGTAACTGGTCGTACAAAGTACCGGATTATCAAGGGGTTAGGATTTACGAAACTTTTTAAATACATGCGTCTGATTATAAAATTAAAAGAAATATTGGAAAAATGTAAATCTTGGGAAGCATCATGGTTGGGTAGAATAAATATAATTAAGGCTTATGTATTTCCTAAAATAATATCTATTTAGGATCATTCCCTTCAGAGTATCTACTTATATATTGAATAACTTAACTAAGGTGCTCTCTAAATTTATATGGAAGGATAAGAAACCCAGAATTACTAATAAGATATTAAAAAGGAGCATAATGAAGGATGGCCTGGGATATCCAGATCTGTATAAATTACATGACTGTTCTCTTTTTACACATTTTTTAGCCTGTTAAGATAAAAGTAATTTTCAAAAGGGATGGTATATTTATGAATCCTGGCTTATGGGAAATTTGGATCTCTCGATATTATATTGGATTGACTGGTCTTTGATTGGGGGAAGGTCAGAAATTACGAATCCGACTATTTTACAGTCTATTAAATCATTAAATAGGATGAGAAGAAGACTGAAAGTTCTCCCATCTTTTTCTGACTTTTCCCTAATACAGGTCCTGTTCTTATTATATGGAGAATATAAATGTGATAAATGGAAAGCGCTGGGTATTCAAAAGATTCAAGATCTGTTTGAGGATAAAAGATTGCTTTCATTTAGGGATCTACCGACTAAATATGCTATTCCCAATACAGATCACTTTATGTATATAAGAATTGTTCAGGAGGTGAATTGCTCTAATTCCTTGGATTTATTTATAATATCTGCGATAAGATCTAAATTAATAACTAGATTGAATATATTGTTGGATATGTTGAGGAATTGGAAAAAATGAAAAGTGTTTTAAAATGGGAGAAAGATATGAAGAATTCTTTCTCATTGGATATCTGGTATCGCTCATGAGAGAATACTAAAAAAGCGGTACATTGTGTCAATTTACACAGATTACAGTTTAAAATTAACAGTCGCTGGTATATGGTTCCATATGTAATTAATACATTTGATCATAATCAACCAGATTTGTGTTGGAGGTGTGGAAAGGATGTACGTATGATATACCATATGTGTTGGGAATGCTTAGACTTGGAGAGTGTGAAGAGGAATCTGAATAGGGTTTTTAAAATCCTGTTCAATACATCCTTAGATATAACTCCTCAAAATGTCCTATTCCATATGGATATCCCATTAAGTAGGAAGAGTGCAATATACCTTTATATAAATATTGTGTTAGCAACTAAATTATTACTAGCAAAATATTGGAGAATCTTTGAGGTTCCATCTTGGTCGGCGATTAAGATACAAATCAATTATCAGTTCTCTATGGAAAGAGAGTTCTATTTCAGGCATAGCTCTTTGGTAAAGTATTATGAGGTGTGGTTGATCTGGGAGAAATATTTGGCTATGATTCAATATGGAGGAATATGAATTATTGTTATGACTAAACAAAGGGATTACTAAATAGTAAGATCAGTTTGTATGCGAAACCAGCCATTATGTGTATGTATATTATGTATTAGTGTTATTGATATGTGAATATGTTGTGGGTATTATGTATTTAAATATATTAAAAAACAAATAAAATATAACAAACTGAAAAAAAAGAAAATGCAGGAGACTAGCATTATTGAATAATTGAGTGTCTTTTAAGACAACTAGGTCTCTTCCTCAGGCATAATAATAATGAAGGCCGAAAGCACAATACATGACTTTAAAACGTGTGCAAATTATTTTAAAATTTAAATTCTACTAGCAATAATATTCTCACCAGTAAGGACCATAAATCATTCTCTAGGCTCTAGTAATGTCTCTTTGAAGTAAATTCCAGTATTTAGCAGAGATGACTAAGACTATACAATATATGGGTTAACCCTCCAAGCACCAGAGGGGTGCACAACCCATTGCTTACAATGAGCTGTGCAGCCCCCTGGCACCCAAAGGGACTAAAATATGTTTATTTTTTGTGTGATAATATGACATAAATTTCTTTTCATGGTTCAAGTTACAATTCATAGTGTTAAATTTGGTTATCAATTTATACTCCCAGATCTTTCTGTCTGTGTGTTAAATTTCCCATCAGTATAGTCACTTTGAAACATTTAATGCTATGATCAGTTTTGCAAAAATCTTGAGCCACTGGGGTGTCTCCTTTGTTGGGGTGTCTCCATTGTTGTTCACACTGGACCTATGATAATTCATCCTTTTTCTCTGGGTCTTTCCTGTCTCACCAACATATAGTCCTGTTTAGGTAAATTTCCCACACATGATGAGCTAAGCAACATTAGATGAGAAACAGGAGAATTTGCCCTTGATACTGTAGTTTTGCTACGTACTTAGTATGGGCACCTTATCTGTATATATGCACTGGTTACTCAAAGAGGTGGGTGGTATAACTATATGTAAAGCAAGTATTAATATATTGTATAAGGAATAATATTAATGAAGGGCCAGTGAAAATTTAGAGGCCTTGTGGGATAGCATACACACTAGGGCATACATAATAAAAAGATATTGATAAGCAGTATTTGCTACAAGCCACCTAAAATTGGGGAGTTTGAAGAAGCCTAACTGCTACTGCAAGGCTTCTCGATTAGGAAATGTTATCATTGGATGCATATTTATCTAAGTATGGTTAATGACAATTTTATGACCTAGTTAGTAGAGGATCCAACTAGTAATGAAGCTTGCTAGTACTAGTGTTCTCAAATAGTTCCTAAATGGTTTATACAAGAATGGGAGTATTTAGGCAGCAGTGATCACAATATGGTATCATTTGAAGAAACCTATTAACGAGTTTAAACAAAACAAAACATTAAACCTTAAGATGGCTAATTTTACAATGCTAAAAGCAGTTTTGGAGGACAATCAATGGGATTAAATCTTCAAAGACAAGATGCACAAGGAAGATGGAATTTGTTCAAAGTGCTCTTGGATACACATCTATATTTGTCATTTGGGAATAAATACATAAGGAACAGATTAAGACTAATGTGACTTAACAAAGAGGTTTGCAGGGAAATGGTGAATAAGAAGCAGGTTTGTAAACTGTTTAAGTCTGAAGGGTCATAAATAATGTAATAGAATATGCAAGCAATCAATTGAGAAAATAATTGTAAAGGAGAAAGAAAAATCCTAAAGATTTCTAAAAGTATATAAATAGCAAAAGGGTTAAGGTTGATGTTAGCCCCCTTAAAACTAAGACAGGTGAATTAATATTAGTAAGGATAAGGCAATGGCTGACATCTTAAACAAATTATTTTCTTCTGTATATGCAAAGGAAGCAGCTATGGCAGGCTTTGGGCAAACAGGGAGATTCATAAAATGTCATCCATTATATACCTGGCACAATAGCACATAAGGAGGGACTCGAAAAGAAAATGAGTACTTAAAGTGGATCTATCACCACTTTACAAGTTATGTCCAGTAGGTAGGTTTCTTAGCGGATAGGTTTAAAAGGTTATTTTTTATTTATTTATTTATTAAATGCTATTTATGCAAAAAATATGTTTTAAAGTTTGCCCTGCATCCTACTTCCGGCTAAACTCTCTTGCCGCAGTTTGCCGCTCTGCCCATGCTTCCGTCACTCTCCACAGCATCATTCGATTACAAGGCATTCTGTTAATAAGCTGCAGTGATCTCATTGGCAGAGATTGCTGTCTAGCCAGCGAGATCTCTCCAGCTTACTAACAGAACAACAGAACAGAACAATTCCATCATCGGAGGATGCTGGGGAGAGAACTAGGAAGAACAAATGTGTGTGTATGTGTGTGTGTGTGTGTGTGTGTGTGTGTGTGAACTGGTGGCAGTATGGCTTCCAGGTAGGACATAATAATGCATATAAAATAAGTTTGCTATAACATGACTCTGGGGAGTGGGGTCAGCAGTAGGGCAGAAAGCATTCACTTGGAGCACAGTATTAGAACCTACAGTGCCCTTTAGGTGACAGCTCTCCCTTAGCTGAAATCATGTTAACTCCTTACTTGCTGTAAACAAAATAATCTGTCACCTAAAGGGGATAATGCAGTGATTCTCAACCAGGGTGCCGTGGCACTTCGGTGTGCCATGGACATCATCTTAGGGCGCCCCACATTTTCTATGAAAACTAACAAAAATGGACTTTTAAATAAAAATGTATAGAAATTGTTATGCACAATATGTTTAGTTTTGAAGATGTCAGCGTTGTAGCTTACAGCAGGATATCCTGGTCCCAGGACCGGACAGCGGCTCTGCAGCAGAGCCGAAATAGCGCGATCTAGAAACAAATACTTAATTGGAACAGTCTACAAAGTGTGCCTGCAAACCAGGCACAGTTTGTAGACCGTTTCAATTAAATGTTTATTTTTAGATCACGCTATTTCGGCTCTACTGAAGAGCTGCTGGCTGGTTGTGTGACCAGAATCTCCTTTAGTGAAATTGGAGTGATGGGAGAACTTTTTCTTCGTATATCTGTCAAACCATAAAGGTTTGAAAGATGGGACTTACATCGGTTAGTTAATTGTTGTAATAGCTACAATATTAGATTTTAATGAAAATAAACTTTACTATCCCTTTAATATGGTTAATGGCTATATATATATATATATATATATATAAGCAAATATACATGGGTTAATATGGTCAGTGACTGTAGTCATATTAACTCCTCCAGTGCTGGAAATGTAAACATCTGCACCTAGACTTTCTCTTCCAGAACTGCAGGTGTTAATGTGGTACATAGACTATAAATATTTTGTATATGTCTCAGAGACCTCTCCTCCTATAATAGGTAGTATATATATGTCTCAGAGACCTCTCCTCCTATAATAGATAGTATATATATGTCTCAGAGACCTCTCCTCCTATAATAGGTAGTATATATATGTCTCAGAGACCTCTCCTCCTATAATAGGTAGTTTGTATATGTCTCAGAGACCTCTCCTCCTATAATAGGTAGTTTGTATATGTCTCATAGACCTCCCCTCCTATAATAGGTAGTTTGTATATGTCTCAGAGACCTCTCCTCCTATAATAGGTAGTTTGTATATGTCTCATAGACCTCCCCTCCTATAATAGGTAGTTTGTATATGTCTCAGAGACCTCTCCTCCTATAATAGGTAGTTTGTATATGTCTCAGAGACCTCTCCTCCTATAATAGATAGTATATATATGTCTCGGAGACCTCTCCTCCTATAATAGGTAGTATATATATGTCTCAGAGACCTCTCCTCCTATAATAGATAGTTTGTATATGTCTCAGAGACCTCTCCTCCTATAATAGGTAGTTTGTATATGTCTCAGAGACCTCTCCTCCTATAATAGATAGTATATATATGTCTCAGAGACCTCTCCTCCTATAATAGATAGTTTGTATATGTCTCAGAGACCTCTCCTCCTATAATAGGTAGTTTGTATATGTCTCAGAGACCTCTCCTCCTATAATAGATAGTATATATATGTCTCAGAGACCTCCCCTCCTATAATAGATAGTATATATATGTCTCAGAGACCTCTCAAAATTACAAATTTATCTTATTTGATTACTCTCAGAGTGTTGTCTTATAAAATGACTCTACACGTTTGTGATCACCATCTGTTAACAATTTTATAACTGTTCATAATGAATGTATTACTGTGATTGAGTTACTGTAATGCCCTTATTTTTTGAATAAAGTCATTTGAAACCTAAAAAAACAAAAACAAAAAAAGAACTTTCCCAGAAATAAATGCAGAAGGGGAATATTTTTATCACTTTTTGGAAAAAAGCTTTCACCCATTCCTAGTTGTTAGTAAGAGTCAGCATGATTTTATAGACAATAGATCAGGACAAATGAATTTACTTGTTTTCTATGAAAAGGTTTTGCTGTAGATGTAGTATACCTGGATTTTGCAAAAGCCTATGATAATGTGCCCCACAATGTATGTATGTATCTTTATTTATACAGCGCCATACATGTACACAGAGCTTAACAGAAGTTGAAATAGCACAATACAAAAATACAGGGTTAAGAGCATTAAGCTAAAGTGCAATCATTGCATTATTTGTGGAGGGAAAAAGCAGCAAGGGAATCATACACTGGAAAAGGGACCCTGTTCCAATGAGCTTAAAATCTAATTAGAATTCATGACAACATACAGAGACTGTAGATACACAATAGATTACTGCATAAACTAAAACACATTAAGTTGGTCTAATGTTTGAAATGGAAAGCCTCATGGTTCAGTCCTGATCTCAATGATTTGTTTATTAAATATCATGAATTGTGTATTGAAAGTATCATCTCAGACTTTGCAGATGACACTAAACTGAGTAAGGAAATTTGGATAAATTAAGTGAATGGGTATAAAAGAGGAAGATGACATTTAATATAGATAAATGTAAGGTTATGCATTTGGTTTGCAGAAACAAGCATATATATTTAAATGTAAAAAACAATCTGCTTGGGGAATAGTTGTTAGAGAAAGATTTAGGAGTACTGACAGACAATAGACTTCACAGCAGTGTGCACTGTCACTCATCCACTACAAGGGCCATTAGGGAATAATCCTATATAGAACGGGGCATAGATGAACAGGATGCAAATATAATTCTACCTTTATATAAATCCTTCATAAGGCCTCATGTACAATATGGATTACATTTTTGGACACCATAGGGCAGTGGTTCTCATCTCCTGTCCTCAGGACCCACTAACAGGCCAGGATTTGATGATTTCCTTGTTAGAGCACAGGTGAGTTAATCAATGTGAATGAGCCTCTGATCACCACAGCTGTGCTCTAGCAGAGAAATCCCTAAGTCCTGGTCTGTTAGTGGGTCCTGAGGACAGGAATTGAGAAGCACAGGTGAGTTAATCAATGTGTATGAGCCTCTGATCACCACACCTGTGCTCTAGCAGAGAAATCCCTAAGTCCTGGTCTGTTAGTGGGTCCTGAGGACAGGAATTGAGAAGCACAGGTGAGTTAATCAATGTGAATGAGCCTCTGATCACCACACCTGTGCTCTAGCAGAGAAATCCCTAAGTCCTGGCCTGTTAGTGGGTCCTGAGGACAGGAGCTGAGAAGCACAGGTGAGTTAATCAATGTGAATGAGCCTCTGATCACCACACCTGTGCTCTAGCAGAGAAATCCCTAAGTCCTGGCCTGTTAGTGGGTCCTGAGGACAGGAGTTGAGAAGCACAGGTGAGTTAATCAGTGTGAATGAGCCTCTGATCACCACACCTGTGCTCTAGCAGAGAAATCCCTAAGTCCTGGCCTGTTAGTGGGTCCTGAGGGCAGAAGTTGAGAACCACTGCCATAGGGGCTATGCACTAAGGTGTGATAAAGAGGTGATAAAGCATTGATGACTTCTCCAGTGATATCACTTCTCCAGTTCCTATGTTATTCTTTGGAGCCAATGCACTAAGATTTCTTCAACTTTGGAGATCTTAATACATAGACCCTATAGAACAACAGGAATTGGAGAAGTGATAACATGGAGAAGTATTCTCCACGTTATCACCTCTTTATCACACTTTAGTGAATAATAGACATTATTGACCTGCAAAAAGTACAGAAACAAACAACAAAACCTTTAAAGGGACTGGAGATTGTGAGTTATAAAAAGAGACTAGCCAAACTGGGTTTGTTTACGTTAGAGAAGAAATGTCTAAGGGGTGAAATGATTACCATTTACAAATTTATTTGAGGTCAGTTCAAAGAGCTGAGCAAAAACAATAAGCCATCCATTAGAAGAAAGGCACTTTCAGCTAAACCAGAAGCAGGGATTTTTTTTGTAAGTGAAGTACAGTTATAAAATTCTTTTTCTCAGATGCTGTGCTTGTAGATGCTGTAGTTACTTTAAAAAAGTAATGGATACCTTTTAGAACAATACTGAGAATTATGACAGTTGGTTTCTAAACAGATATAAAGTTGATCCAGGGAAATATCTGTCATTTGGAGTCAGGAATGATTTTGCTCACCTGGGGCTTAATAGGAAATGGCTACAATGTTATTTTTTGCCTTCCTCCAGATCAAAAGGTGTGATATGGCATGGGCTGAATTTGATGGCCATATGTCTTTATTCAGCCCCATCAACTATGTGAACTAATGTATGCTGTATGTCTCTGTATCTAGCATCTGTCACTGTCACACTCAGTTCCAGGTAAGGTAGGATTGCCTGCCTGTCTGTCACCTGTCAACAAAAATATGTTTTTAACTGTCCCTGTCAGGGTCAGTGTTTACAAATCACCACACACCCTGAAACCACCCAGAGACTAACTGGCTAGTGCCTCCAATACTCTTTCAATCAAGCTGCTCCTTCTCCCTCTCTTTGACTGTCTATATCTATACAAACTAAAATCAACATTTAATAAGCTGTCTTTCTCTGCCTATTTTGAATATTCATGATCGCTCTGGGATGCTATCCTGATAAAAACTTACTAAGCATGCTTTATGAACACCATATGTGCTGGGCCCAACATGGTTAGGAACCTTTTAATAAATAAGAATAAATAAAAAGTAATATTGTAGATATTAAAAAAAAAATCCATTGCTGCCAGCCCAATCTCTCAAACCTTTATGGTTTGAGAGATATACAGTGATAAAGTTCTTCCCTCCCTCCCCTTTCACTGATGTCAGCTGTATAGCTGAAAGAAGGACATTCGTGTCAGCCGAGGCGGCTCTGCAGCAAAACTGAAATACCGAAATCTAAGAAGAAATACTTCACTGGAACAATCTACAAAGTGTGCCTGGTTTGCAAGCACACTTTGTAGACCGTTCCAATGAAGTATTTCTTTTTAGATTAGGGTATTCGACTCTGGTGAAGAGCCGCCTGCCGGTTCCTGGACCAGGATCTTCTTCTGTCAGCTTAAAGCTGACATCAGAGAAAGGGGAGGGGGGGGGGGACTTTAAAATGTTATATCTCTCAAACCATAAAGGTTTGAGAGATCAGGCAGTAATGGATTTATTTTTTTAATATCTACAATATTTTTATTTATTCAAGACATTACTAGCCCTTTAAGGTCTCATCTTTACTTTTATTTTATATTACATAGTTACATAGTAATTTAGGTTGAAAATAGTCTCATCCATCAAATTCAACCCGTTTCCTATTCCTGTTTACTGTCGTTGATCCAAAAGAAGGCAAAAAACCCCTCAATACAGCAATTTCAAATTCTGCTTTGAAATTCTTGATTCCAAATGGCAATCAGATTTCTCCTTGAATCAACAAGCACTAACTAAATATTAATCTCAATACAAACATACATAGCTCTATATGTTCTGCTCTTTTAAAAAAGTATCTAGGTATCACGGTGCCTGTGATTCTAGCTGCAGGGCGACATTGCTACTTCCGGGTTTCCCCTTGTACGATTGTTATTAGCTATTGGACTCTGGCTCCTCCCAGGGTTAGCCTTTTTAAACTCTCTCCTGTCATCTTTTCAGCGCCCTTTCGTGGTGTACCCATACCTAGCATTTGAGTTACTGCTTGTTCCTGTTCCGTGTATGACCCGGCTTGCCTGGCTATGCTCCTGGCATTCCTGACGCTCCTGTATTCTGATTCTGTTGCTGACTAGGCCTGGCTGACTACCTCCGTGTGTACCGACCTTGCTTGGCTGAGTATCCGATTCCGTTGCTGACTAGGACTGGCTGACTACCTCCATGTGTTCCGACCTGGCTTGGCTGAGTATCAGATTCCGCTGCTGACTAGGACTGGCTGACTACCCCCGTGTGCACCGACATGGCTTGAATGAATACCCAATTCCGTTACTGACTAGGACTGGCTATTACCGCTGTGAGTACTGATTTGGCAGTTCTGGCTTCAGACCTATCAGGGTGCGTACCCTGTGTTTCGTTCCACCTACTCTCGCTTTCAGAATACCGCTACAGCACCTGTCTGGCCTGGGTCACTAGCCAGTGTCCTGTCTGTGCTGCCTCCGCTAACCCTAGCATTCTAGGGATCTGGTCACTTGCCAGTAGAAGGTGTTAGTCATGTTTTTGGATAAGAGTACTGGCATAGGTGAATTTTTAAGACTTTTTTAAAATCGGTTGAAGAGATTCTGGTGGGGGGTGGAGCCTGGACACCGAACAGCATGGCCTCTTAACTGCTGAGCTCTGTGCGCCATATGGGAAATTATTCATTTAATGTCAGCATAGCAGTTTTTTTTGGGCCAGACGATAGTGCCTGGTTCCCTTCAGCCTACATGCATAATAGGAGACGGAAATCTCGCTTGGTGAAGTCTGGGAACATTACTAAATACCTCAGACATGAGGAAACCTTTCAACCTTGCCATTAAGTTCCAGTGAAGAGGCACGAGTTGCTGAAGTAATGAGTGTGGGCTCTGGAGTGACCATGATATCTGCTGCAACAGACATGACTGGTCTCCTTGCCACGATGACGGATTATGTAACTAAAGATGACATTGTACATCTCTCAAAGATTTGAAGGAAGCTCATATAGAGATTTGTACCCAACACCATAACTTAGAACAAATTATGTTGCACCAAGAAGAACAAATGCAAGCCATGCAGGGATGGCTTGATGACCTAGACAATTGAAGCAGGAGATTCAATATCTGGATAAAGAACCTACCTGAATCTGGTCCTCAGAAAGACCTCATGCCTCCCTGCAACTCCTCTTTGCTGCTATCCTTAATGCACCTTCTGACCTGGTAGCTGAAATTGTTATCTGCTGCCTGCTTCGATATTCCGTTAAGGAGGCCATACTTAGAGCGGCAAGAGACTAGGGGAGGTGAAAGTGGAACTACCACCTGAAATACTCTTTAACTTAAATAATTCCCCATCTGGCGACTAGCTGCTTAGTAGTGCTAGTCACCAGAATTATTACATTGTTAAATAGATTTACCCTTTCTTCCCGGGCTGACATCAGGACGTAAAGCAGACATTTTGCCATAGTGACGTCTGCGTAGGTGGTAGTTCCGCTTGAAGTTTGTTGACACTTCTTTACAATTATTCCCAGACTTGTCGTTCCACACGTTGCAACAAAGGAGAGCGGTTAAGCCTTTGACCGATTTTCTCAGAGCTGAAGGGCTCCGATATTGAAGGGGTTTTACCTTTCTGCTCCAGTCTCAGCATGATGGCATTACAGCGACATTGAGATCACCTGAAGATGTTCCTGTGATCTACAACCTGGTTCCTGATGCGTTTAGAGGTCTGTATGTTCTTAAACCTGCTACCTTTCAGCTTGAGCCGTGTGAAAACTCATGGCAATGATCGATCAAGGCCTGAACAAACGAAGTAGAGATAATAACTCTGGAGCAGTCAGCCCACGCAGATCTCCATATCTGGACACCATGACAGTTTAAGGTTTCTCTACTTTAGCTTGATTCATAATCATTTTCCTACTGACCCTGGTCTATAATTCTTGACTTTGCCACCCACACGAAGGTTTCTGGTTGGTGATATTAATATCTGTGGGTCTTAGACTCTCGAGGCATGGCGACAGGACCGCATTGTTTGTAGAACAGTCCTTGCTCTGCCCGTCTAGTTTAAGTTTGATGCCAAACTTTAGGCTGTCTTGGATGGGGCCTTTATATTTTACACATGTGGCTGCACTGTTGGTGGGGGTAGCTAATATGTAATTTTACTATATGTTTTAATGTTTTATTGCATGGCGCTCCAATCTTATGTTTGTATTACTGGATGGGGTCGGGGTGGAGATTAGTCGATTTTTTTCTTTATGCCTCCCTTCCTCTCCACTCCTGCTGGTAGTCACCGGATGATGCCTAGAGGGGCAACTTTTACTGAGCCTTGCTCGGTCACGTGCTGTGTCAGGTCTGGGCCCTGGTATGAAGCAATGTTAATTGATAACGAGTATTGTCTCATTGCTTGGCACCAGACGGTGACTACGTATTTTAGTGTATTAACTATGTTTGATGCTGGCTGGGTGATGCAGCAGCACCAACTTCATAGATTTCATTTCTCTGCCACCCACTGAGTGGTTCCGGTTGCCCCGCAGATTTCCTTTCTTGAGTCAGCACTGTTGGGCTGCCCTGTTAGTACTTAATGTTATTTCTCATGGTTTAATAATTTTTCTTGTTTTATGAATATTACATGCTAACCCCGATTACTAGTTTAATATGTAGCAGGATATAATCCATCCTATAATGGTGGGCTCACTAGCCCTGACACAGAATTCTGGCGTACTTATCACTTCCCCTATGCAAGTTTATCCTTCACACTTTCTCATACTTGGACCCAGGTCTATTTTTCCTCAAAGTATGCACTTAAATAGAAATACTGGCAAATTTAGGTTGTAGACCCCTATATATTTTCCCTTTGCTAACACTATCTTCCCGTCCCGGGTGTGCATTACCATTCCCTACATGCCTTCTGGCATTTGCTCCTTTCCTGGGCCTCATGGCTTCCCCGCAAGGACATGCACAGACATTTTGGGGGGCAGGGGCTCAAATGAAAAAAAGGGCACTTCTCATAATTATTTATTCAAAATATATATTTAAAAAAAGGGCACAAGTGCACTTTGACAAAAATGGCAGGTGCTCAAGCCCCCCTTGGTGTCTATGTGTGCACGTGCCTGCTTCCCCCGTGGTATACAGCTGCATTCCTCCATGGGTATTTCCCTTGGAGCTGGCAATCTTGTAGTTTAGAGTAAATCTAGGGAGTCTGTCATAAAACTCTGGTATAGGGTTACACCATTTGTGATAAAAGGGGAATGAATAGTGATCTTTCTGTGTATTTAAACATTTAATGATATATAAAATTAATATAAATAGAATTAATATTATCGTTTTTGTTGAAAATGGTCATTATAATTATTATGCAATTATTTAGATAAGGTAATAATAGAGAGGTATTTGCTCTGGGAATAATTGTAAAGAAGTGTCAACAAACTTCAAGCGGAACTACCACCTACACGGACTGGGTCTCCTCGGTCTTGGCTCGTGGTTTGGCCCTCCTCGAATGATGGCCCAAGGAATGGGTAACATGTTGTTCCTACGCCTCCTCAGGATTTCATTTCTCGCAGTTCTTTTAGTGGAAGCTGGGCACTTTTCTGGCTCTGCCTAAATCCCACGGGGTCCTGTGCTGCATAGCCGACATGTGTTCCTCTATTAAGTGCAAATGTAATCTATCTCCTTACACTTCTCCCAGTATGTCGATTAGGGGCCACCTTGAGTTCCCTCCTGGGGTGGATCCTCAGACCTTTGATCAGTGGGAGAGAATGGGTATTCATAGGATCAATTCTTCAATACTTGATACTGGTGTGCTGACAGCAGAATCTGTCTTTCAGAACTATGATGTTAGTCCTTTGTTAACATGGGAATTTAATCAAATTTGCTGGTTTCTTTTAGACCTAGTGGTTAAGGGATATAGTCATAGGGAACTTACACCCTTTGAGAAACTATTAACCAATACTTCCATACATAAGAATCCACTCTCAAAACTTTATAAATTTATCCACTCAGTAAGTTCGTCTCCACTAGCCTCCTTTAGGGGTAAATGGGAACAGGAAATTTCAATTTTCTGGATGCCTCAGTTGTGGACTACTATATTTCGTTTCAACCTTATACTCCCTCGAGATATTGCAACTAAAGAAATTAAGTTTAAGCTGACCTCTTGATGGTATAGGACCCTACAGGTACTAGCTAGTTACTACCCACAAGCTTCTTCACTATACTGGAGGTGTAAGGCTCAAACTGGCTCTATTCTCCACTTATGGTGGGGTTGAGAGATGAGATTAATGCACTCTTGTCTATGGTTCTCCTTTCTCTTCGCGTGTTTTCTTGTTTAATCTGCTGCCAGAGAGAATGAGCTTTGTTGTACCCTCACAGAAGAGATTGTTGCGCGTCCTCTTTCACACTGTGAAAGTATCACAGTGCCCGTGATTTGCTGCAGTTACTTGTCTGTCACCAGTAGGGGGCTTCTATTGGCTGTCTGCAGATAGCCCGCCTCTTATTGACTATTTAAACCTGGATTGGGCACCCTTTGAGTGCCCTTTCGTGTTGTTTCTGACCTTCTTGCTATCACTATGCTAGTGATAGCTGGGCCTCTGTTCCAGTGTTCCTGAGTTCCTGATCTCATGTGTTCCTGAGTTCCTGATCTCTACTGTTCCAGTGTTTCCTGCATACTGAAGTACTTCCAGTCCTGGTTCCGGCCTAGTCTCTGGTGTTGCAGTTCCTGCTGAACTTCTCTGCTGTTTTCTGACCTGACTGTTCGTTGCTGGTTCCTGTCATCTCATCACCTGTCTTCAGTATCCTGGCGACCTTCTGCCTGGTCGCGTTGGTGACATTGCTACAATTCCGTGTTGGTCCCAGCGTGCGGACGCTGGTTTGCTCCCAAGCCTTGCGGCTATACAAACTCGCTTGTTACACCAGTGTGCGGTCACTGGTTTGCTCCAAAGCCTATCAGCTATACAATTCTGTGTTGGTCCCAGCGTGCGGACGCTGGTTTGCTCCTAAGCCTTGCGGCTATACAACTCACTTGTTACACCAGTGTGCGGTCACTGGTTTGCTCCAAAGCCTTTCAGCTATACAAATCTGTGTTGGTCCCAGCGTGCGGACGCTGGTTTGCTCCTAAGCCTTGCGGCTATACAAACTCGCTTGTTACACCAGTGTGCGGTCACTGGTTTGCTCCAAAGCCTTTCAGCTATACAAATCTGTGTTGGTCCCAGCGTGCGGACGCTGGTTTGCTCCTAAGCCTTGCGGCTATACAAACTCGCTTGTTACACCAGTGTGCGGTCACTGGTTTGCTCCAAAGCCTATCAGCTATACAATTCTGTGTTGGTCCCAGCGTGCGGACGCTGGTTTGCTCCTAAGCCTTGCGGCTATACAAACTCACTTGTTACACCAGTGTGCGGTCACTGGTTTGCTCCAAAGCCTTTCAGCTATACAAATCTGTGTTGGTCCCAGCGTGCGGACGCTGGTTTGCTCCTAAGCCTTGCGGCTATACTACTCGCTTGTTACTCCAGTGTGCGGTCACTGGTTTGCTCGCTAAGCCTAACGGCTATACTATTCAGTGTTGTTTCCAGCGTGCGGACGCTGGTTTGCTCCAAAGCCTTGCTGCTTAACGATTCTGCTAATTTGCCAGTTCCATCTGACTGCTGCTATTATCTCTGGGCTGCCCTGCCCGGTATTGGTAAGGCCGGTAGAACCTTTTGCCACATTCCATCTGAGGTTGCCTTACCCGGTATTGGCAGGGCCGGTAGAGCCTACATTGTGTATCTATTGAGGCTGCCTTGCCCGGTAATTTGGTAAGGTCGGTAAAACCGTTATGCTATTCCATCTGCAGGTTGCCTTACCCGGTATTGGCAAGGCCGGTAGAGCCTAAAGACTGTCCTGTCCGGTATATTGACAGGACCGGTAGAGTCTGCCTTCTGTCTGTGCTATATTCTGTATATATATATATGTATGTTATTGCCATCCTAAGTTATCATTTATTATTTCAATAAAATTGATTTTTTTTTTACCTAAAACTTGTGTCTGAGAGTCATAATAAACCGTGACAGTACGAAAGGGACATGACCTCAGACAGCAAGGGTAAAGGTAACGCACAGAATATCCATTGGAGGATGGATGTGCTCGAGCAACGTTTGGATCAGTTGGCAGTTGCAATTCAAACGATCCTTGAACGCACGGTACCTGCTGACCAATCTAGCTCTAGCCCGGTGGTCTCGCCAAGTCAGACACCGGAAAGTGATACCAGACCCCTAGGGGGTACTGTTAAAGGGTTAACGGCTTCTGCACCCTTGCCGCTAAGATATGATGGTGACCCTAGTCTCTGCAGAGGGTTCATCAATCAACTCGAAATCTTTATGGAATTGACGGCACACGCATTTCCCAATGATCGTAGTAAAGTGGGGTTCACGATATCACTGCTCACTGGCAGAGCATTGGCTTGGGCTAACCCCTTGTGGGAGAATGCTAAACCTTGTACTAAGAACTTTAGTGAATTTGTGCGTTCCTTTCGAAGAGTGTTTGAGCCTCCTGGTAGAACCACCTCTGCTGCCAAACGCCTTATGGAGATACAACAGGGCAGGCGTACAGTGGGCGACTATGCCATCGAATTCCGCACATTGGCAGCAGAGGTAGGTTGGAATAACGAGGCATTATTGGCAGCCTTCTCTCAAGGCCTGAATGACCACATTAAAGACGAAATCGCTGCTAAAGATCTACCTATTGATCTAGATGATTACATTGAGTATGTTATGATAATTGACTCCAGAATACGTGAGAGATCAATTGCCAGAGATCGTAAGTTACGGTCAAAAAATAATGAGCCTAGTAGCATGTTTTGCCCACCCATCCCTCCCTTGGCATTGAAGTCTAGTGAACCAGTACGGGAAACAAGTGAACCTATGGAAATAGGCTTCACTAGACTATCCAAGGCAGAGAGACTATATCGCAAAAAACAAGGGTTATGTTTATACTGCGGTAAAAAAGGGCACTTGCTAAATTACTGTCCGGTACGTCCGGGAAACGCACACACCTAGGGTATCTTGGGGGACAGGCCCTAGGTGGTGTACAATCGTCCCCAGTATCGGGCATAATGAAACCCACCATACAGGTGGTATTGTCTTGGGCACAACGCTCTGTGGAGGTTTTGGCCTTGGTTGACTCCGGTGCAGCAGGGTATTTTATGGATAATACCTTTGCTGAATTGCACGGAGTTCCACGCATTGAAAGAGAAAACCCCTTGACTATTGAAGCGATTGATGGTAGACCCTTAGAACCGCCTCAGGTTATATTTGAAACTATGCCATTGTCTATGACTATTGGGGCACTTCACAGAGAAGAGCAGCAGTTTCAACTGATTAATTCCCCGCACCATGCGGTGATATTGGGATTTCCGTGGTTACAGTTACATAACCCACAATTCGATTGGAAAGAGTGTGAAATTGCTGCTTGGTCCCAGTTTTGTATGGACAAGTGCGTCATCCAGCCTATTAAGGTCATGTGCACCTCCTCTGCTATGCCGGATGTGTACCAACAGTTTGGCGATGTTTTTAGCAAAGGAGAGGCTAGTATGCTACCCCAGCATAGACCTTATGATTGTTGCATTGAATTGCAGCCTGGTGCAGTACCTCCGAAAGGACGCACTTATCCATTATCTTGTGATGAAAATAAGGCTATGGAGGATTACATTTCTGATGCCCTTGCTAGAGGGATCATACGTAAATCTACCTCTCCAGCTGGGGCTGGGTTCTTTTTTGTAAAAAAGAAAAATGGCGAATTAAGACCATGCATTGACTACCGGGGCTTGAATAAACTAATGGCAAAAAACGCATACCCAATACCACTCATCACCGAGCTTTTTGACAGGCTTAAGGGCGCTTCGATATTTACCAAGTTGGACCTACGGGCCGCTTACAATCTGGTTCGCATTCGAGCAGGTGATGAGTGGAAAACTGCCTTTAATACTCGAGCTGGGCACTACGAGTATCTAGTAATGCCTTTTGGGCTGTGTAATGCACCCGCAGTTTTCCAGGAACTGATAAATGATGTTCTGAGAGATATGTTACAGACATGTGTTGTGGTGTACCTCGACGATATACTGATTTACTCCCAAAACATGGCACAGCACATCAAAGATGTATCCGCAGTATTGCTACGACTCCGTGAGAACAAATTATTTTGTAAAATGGAAAAATGTGAGTTTCATAGAACCAGTGTGCCATTCTTGGGGTTCATAATTGGCAATGATGGCATTGCCATGGACAAAGAAAAGTTGTCAGCTGTCCTACAATGGCCAAAACCCAAGGGTCTTAAAGCCATACAGCGTTTCCTGGGTTTCGCTAATTATTATAGGAGGTTTATTAAGAACTTTTCTTCCATTGTCAAACCTCTGTCCGATCTTACGCACAAGGGTGCTAATCCTTCTTGTTGGCCGGTATCTGCTGAGAAAGCCTTTGAGAATTTGAAGCTGGCATTTGCTGCGGCTCCTGTGTTATCCCACCCCAATCCTTTACTTCCATTTACGTTAGAGGTTGATGCCTCAGATATTGGGGTCGGGGCAGTACTTTCGCAGCGACACGAGAAAGGTGGAACTCTCAGACCTTGTGGGTTTTTCTCTAAAAAGTTGACTGTCACTCAAAGCCACTATGAGATAGGTGACAGAGAATTATTGGCCATTATCCTTGCTCTTAAGGAATGGCGTCATTTGCTTGAAGGTACTAAGAATCCTGTCTTAATCCTAACAGATCATAAGAATCTGACCTATCTCTCGGAGGCCAAGAGATTGTCCTCTCGTCAGGCCAGGTGGGCACTGTTCCTGTCTCGATTTAATTTCATTGTATCATATTTACCAGGGTCAAAAAATATCAGGGCTGATGCACTGTCAAGACAATTTGAGGCCGACAGTGACAGAGTGGAAGCACCAGCTCCTATCATCCAACCTGATAGAATACTGGCTACTATACGCACGAGTATCACTTCTCCTCTAGGGGAGGAGATCCTGGCCTCTCAGGGGTCCGCTCCCCATGAAACCCCAGTGGGCAAATGTTTTGTCGCTGAATCATTTCGTACTAGGCTGCTCGAAACCTACCATTCCTCTAAGGCTGCGGGACATATTGGTAGAGACCAATTGTTATGGTCCCTTTCTCAGTTATTTTGGTGGCCTTCCATGAGAAACGATTGTGCCGAATTTACGAATGCCTGTGCCACCTGCGCCCGCGCTAAGACCCCGAGACATCTCCCTGTGGGCTTGCTTCAACCGGTGCCTAATGGCGAACGCCCCTGGTCTCATGTTTCCATTGATTTTATGGGAGAGTTGCCTATGTCGAAGGGGTACTCCTTTATATTCATGGTGGTGGACAGGTTTTCTAAAATGGCTCATTTCGTGCCCCTCCGTGGTCTTCCTTCAGCGAAGGAATTGGCAATGGTGTTCGCCAGAGAAGTATTCCGGTTGCATGGAGTGCCTAGGGTACTGGTGTCTGACAGGGGGAGCCAGTTTGTGTCTAGATTTTGGAGGGCATTTTGCAAACAGATGGGCATACAGCTGTCCTTCTCCTCTGCCTACCATCCCCAGACCAATGGAGCCGCTGAACGAGCTAATCAGGGCTTGGAACAATTTCTCCGTTGTTTCGTTACTGACCATCATGATAATTGGTCCGACTTGTTGCCTTGGGCAGAGTTCGCCAGGAACTGTGCGGTCAATTCTTCATCTGGGAGCTCTCCGTTTCTGATTAATTATGGGTTCCAGCCCTGTTTGCTTCCAGACTCATTTCAGACGCAACAGATTCCAGCTCTGGATGAGCATATCGAGCAACTCCGTTCCACATGGGCACAAGTTCAGAGGGCACTTGGTCAGTCATTTCAGCGTCATCAGCGCCATGCTAATCGCAGAAGGCTTCCAGCGGTTTCCTTTCAGGTTGGAGATAGAGTATGGCTTTCCTCCAGAAATCTCAAGCTGCAGGTTCCGTCTAATAAGTTGGCTCCTCGGTTTATTGGTCCATACAGAGTTATTCGCAAAATTAACCCTGTCTCCTATGCACTAGACCTACCTGCATCCATGCGTATCCATAATGTGTTCCATGTGTCCCTTCTTAAGCCTCTGGTTTGCAATCGCTATACTACCACACCTGTGGTGCCAGGACCTGTTGAGGTCGAGGGCCAGGAGGAGTACGAGGTTCAGAGCATTATTGATTCCCGTAGGCTTAGAGGAGGGGTGCAGTACCTGGTACATTGGAAAGGGTATGGTCCTGAGGATCGATCATGGGTGGATAGTACGGACCTTCATGCACCTAGGTTAACTAGGGCCTTTCATGCCAATTACCCGCAGAAACCTAAACCCTATTCTAGGAGAGGGGGTCTTTGAAAGGGGGGTACTATCACAGTGCCCGTGATTTGCTGCAGTTACTTGTCTGTCACCAGTAGGGGGCTTCTATTGGCTGTCTGCAGATAGCCCGCCTCTTATTGACTATTTAAACCTGGATTGGGCACCCTTTGAGTGCCCTTTCGTGTTGTTTCTGACCTTCTTGCTATCACTATGCTAGTGATAGCTGGGCCTCTGTTCCAGTGTTCCTGAGTTCCTGATCTCATGTGTTCCTGAGTTCCTGATCTCTACTGTTCCAGTGTTTCCTGCATACTGAAGTACTTCCAGTCCTGGTTCCGGCCTAGTCTCTGGTGTTGCAGTTCCTGCTGAACTTCTCTGCTGTTTTCTGACCTGACTGTTCGTTGCTGGTTCCTGTCATCTCATCACCTGTCTTCAGTATCCTGGCGACCTTCTGCCTGGTCGCGTTGGTGACATTGCTACAATTCCGTGTTGGTCCCAGCGTGCGGACGCTGGTTTGCTCCCAAGCCTTGCGGCTATACAAACTCGCTTGTTACACCAGTGTGCGGTCACTGGTTTGCTCCAAAGCCTATCAGCTATACAATTCTGTGTTGGTCCCAGCGTGCGGACGCTGGTTTGCTCCTAAGCCTTGCGGCTATACAACTCACTTGTTACACCAGTGTGCGGTCACTGGTTTGCTCCAAAGCCTTTCAGCTATACAAATCTGTGTTGGTCCCAGCGTGCGGACGCTGGTTTGCTCCTAAGCCTTGCGGCTATACAAACTCGCTTGTTACACCAGTGTGCGGTCACTGGTTTGCTCCAAAGCCTTTCAGCTATACAAATCTGTGTTGGTCCCAGCGTGCGGACGCTGGTTTGCTCCTAAGCCTTGCGGCTATACAAACTCGCTTGTTACACCAGTGTGCGGTCACTGGTTTGCTCCAAAGCCTATCAGCTATACAATTCTGTGTTGGTCCCAGCGTGCGGACGCTGGTTTGCTCCTAAGCCTTGCGGCTATACAAACTCACTTGTTACACCAGTGTGCGGTCACTGGTTTGCTCCAAAGCCTTTCAGCTATACAAATCTGTGTTGGTCCCAGCGTGCGGACGCTGGTTTGCTCCTAAGCCTTGCGGCTATACTACTCGCTTGTTACTCCAGTGTGCGGTCACTGGTTTGCTCGCTAAGCCTAACGGCTATACTATTCAGTGTTGTTTCCAGCGTGCGGACGCTGGTTTGCTCCAAAGCCTTGCTGCTTAACGATTCTGCTAATTTGCCAGTTCCATCTGACTGCTGCTATTATCTCTGGGCTGCCCTGCCCGGTATTGGTAAGGCCGGTAGAACCTTTTGCCACATTCCATCTGAGGTTGCCTTACCCGGTATTGGCAGGGCCGGTAGAGCCTACATTGTGTATCTATTGAGGCTGCCTTGCCCGGTAATTTGGTAAGGTCGGTAAAACCGTTATGCTATTCCATCTGCAGGTTGCCTTACCCGGTATTGGCAAGGCCGGTAGAGCCTAAAGACTGTCCTGTCCGGTATATTGACAGGACCGGTAGAGTCTGCCTTCTGTCTGTGCTATATTCTGTATATATATATATGTATGTTATTGCCATCCTAAGTTATCATTTATTATTTCAATAAAATTGATTTTTTTTTTACCTAAAACTTGTGTCTGAGAGTCATAATAAACCGTGACAGAAAGCTCTCATACCACAACACTGGAGATCAACTGTGGCCCCTTCTGTCTCACAATGGAGGTCTAGACTTCAATCTATTTGTGATTTAGAGCATTTGCAAGCTACAGCTACTGGCTCTTTTCCTGCTTTCTCAGATATGTGGAGCCCGCTACTGCTTTCACATTCCTTCTCTTGCCATGCTTCTTCCTCTCTTTCTACTAGCACCTCCCTGGTTGGCTGATTTATTTCTGACTTGTTTGGCACTGACCTCCAGCCTGCGCTGTTCTGTCAGTGGATATATATCATGTCATAGTACACTGATGAGAGTCTCTATTTACTACAGTAAATCCCCGTGTGATCCTTTGAATCTACCCCCCTTTCCTGTTTTCTTTCTTTCCTATTCTTGCTGCTTACCTCCTTTTTATTCTCACTGATCCTATCTTGGATTGTGTCTTCTTTTCTACTCTCTTTTCTTTTCTTGTACTGCTTGTGTTTCTTTTCTCCCCTTCTCAACCACCGTTAATTACTTGTCTAGATTTCACCTACTACATTCCATGAGTGGAATTGCTTGTTTTGTTTGACACACACAGTGCAATTATTTTCTTTGATGCAACCTTGATGACTGGCATTGTTATCATAATGTGATAATGGTTCTTGTTTCTTGTATACTGCATTCTGGAATTTTGTATGCTTTATGTTATCAATAAAATATATTTCAAAACAAAAAAGAAGAGATTCTGGTGATGCATGGTAGTGAGTTCAACAGGTTGGAAAGAAGTTCAGGCAAAATACTTTAGGCATGAGTGGGAGGACAGTTAAGTCTTAGATCATCAAAGGAATGAAGTGAGCTAGTGGGAGAATATTTGAAAATTAGGGATGATAAGTATGGTGTGGCAGCATTATAGAGTTTAACTATGAAGTAACCATGGAATATTTTGTTTCCACTTAACCACTAAGTAAATGCCAGCAATCAGACAGGTAACACACAGTTTCCATGCAGATCTTGCATTTATGCTAAGAAGGACCTTCCAAGTTGAATGCCCAGTGTTAGCATCTTTTTTCTAATTTTTTTCAGACATGATAAAATAAGATAACTTTGGGTACTTAAATGATTTGTAAATAATGTAAAAAAAAAAGTGCTCAGTCTAAAGGTCATGTTAATCTGAGCACAATGCTGCTTGCAAATTTTTAAATTCCATGATCACTGAGTCCCTACCCAGATTCCAAATACTAAAAGGGTGGGATTAAGACACTGGCAAATTCTGCTTCATTGGTGACTGATCATAATGTCTGAGCAGGAGCAATCTTCCTCCCTTGCTTAAACTTTACAATATGCATTACTGTAGTCAGGCCAGCATTCTCTCTAGATTAAGCACTTTTATTTGTTTTTTTTTTATAAAAATAAATTTATAAGAATTGATTTTCTTTAGAGGAATAGTGCCAGTGTGGGGGTCTGAGTAAGGCAGCTATTTAACTTTCTCTGATATTTCTGAGAGGGACCTCTCACTTAGCCACCCTTAGTATCATCCTGACCTATCCGGAAAGGATGCTTTTTATATCCCTTTGTTTAATTTCAGGGGTTCCTCATAAGGTACTTTCTTTCCTGGCTCAGGATTTGACATAAGAGTCTTTTGAGGCCTGGTAGCCCCACTAGCCAAGGGGTTTACTTTTAAAAGGTCGCACACAAAAGAGCGTGCAACCAAATGACACAGTTACCATGTTGCCTGGATAAAAATGTTGACATTCCACCAGATGGATGTTCATCTGCATTCTCTCTCAAGTTAAATCATGATGTCTCCAGTAGTTCTTAAACCTAAGGGTACAAATTCCGTTAAATCTTCTTTGACCCTCCTATCATACAATTTGAAGGGCTTAAACTCTCAGAAAAAGCGATCTATGACTTTACATGAGTTCCATTGCTTTAGAGGTGATATTGTATTTGTTCAAGAAACCTACTTTAAATGATCGAGAGAAATGTCGCTTACTAATAGATTCTATTCACACGCTTTTCTAAGTTCTTCTTCCCTGAAGAAACTTGGAGTGGCGATCTTGTTTCATAAGAGGATTCCGTTCATTCTTTCTTCCTCATTTCATGACCCACAAGGGAGCTTTCTCTTTGTGATAGGCACTATTGATTCTCAACACTAAACTTTTGCCTGCGTATATGCCCCAAATTCAAAAGATTCATTTTTAGCAAATGTTCTGGATAAGTTGGATAAATTTAAAGAGGGAATACAGGTCATTGGGGGAGATCTCAATGTGCCCTTACATCCCCTCCTAGATTGTTCGAAAGGCCGCTCTACTTATTCGACCTCTCTTCTACACTCCATTTCTTCTTCGCTTTCGACTCATAGACTTCTATATTCCTGGAGAATCTGTCATCTAGACCAGAAAGACTACATTTTCTACTCGATCCTCAGGATTCTTATTCTAGAATTGACTTTCTTGTACCACATGCTTGCATTGAGCTTATTGAATCATCAGCGATAGACAACATAACCTGGTCTGACCATGCACCAATTCAGTTGGACTTGAAAATACTTACTGGCTCTTTTGCACCTCCAATTTGGCGACTAGACGAATCACTCTTGCTACAGCAGGAAGCTATTGATCATATTGACAAAGTGCTAGAGCAGTATTCCGCAGAGAATGTGGATGGAAACAATTTTCCCTATCTGGGCAGCTCACAAATGTGTAATTAGAGGGGAATTTATCAAAACGGTGGCTACCCGTAAGAAAAAACGTTTGACAAACATACAGCGATTACTGTCAGACATAGCCAGTTTAAAATCAGCACATAAATCTTCAGGGGCGGCCCAAGATCTCCTTTGTCTTATGCAACTTAGATCACAGTTGTCTTCCCTACTCACTCTACGGACAGAAAGTCTATTCTTTAAAGCCAATTGCACGGTTTTTGAGCATGGTAACAAGGTAGGATCTCTGTTTGCTTATCAAATATGTCACAGATATGCATTACACTATGTCTCTTCTATTCGTACTCATACTAATTCCTTAGTCCACGATAAATCTTCCATTGCAGCAACTTTCCGTGACTACTATAAATCTCTTTATAATCTGGAAGAGGTCGAGACCACCCCCTTACCTGACCTACATTCACGGCTGACTACATATTTAACATCAGCATGTCTCCCACAACTACCGCCCAAAGTCAGTGAATCTCTTGAAGCCCCGATTTCGCACACTGAAATACGGAGAGTTATACGCGTTCTTCCACCTGGTAAAAGTCCAGGACCTGATGGACTATCTCACAAATACTACAAGAATTTTCAAGACAGACTAAAACCTCTATTAGTCCCTGCCTTCAACTCCTTCCCTTCTGAGATAGGGAAGCACCCTGCATTTGCAGACGCCCATATCGCTATTATTCCTAAAACGGGGAAAGACCCATTGAACTGCGAAAGCTGCAGACCTATCTCCGTACTAAATTTAGACCTTAAAATCTATGCCAAGATATTAGAGGAACGTATCAAGCCACTTTTGAATTCCTTGGTCCATACTAATCAGGCTGGTTTCACACCTGGTTCCGAGGCCCGAGACAATACACGCAAAATTTTTAATATAATGCACTATATACGTGAACGTAATATCCCAACTGTCTTCCCTTCACTGATGCAGAGAAGGTGTTTGATAGAGTGAAATTGCTCTTTCTCAAAAGATCACTGCAAGCTTTTGGTTTTGGCCCACGAATATTGCGCTTCATATTTGCACTATTTAATAATCCCAGAGCACGAGTGAAAGTCAGTGGCCACCTTTCAGACCGATTTCATATATCCAACGGCACTAGACAGGGATGCCCTTTGTCCCCCATCATGTTCATACTCCAAATGGAATCCTTCGCTCAGCACATACGTCTCAATGAACGTATTTCAGGAGTATGATTAGTTACTTCTGAATGTAAATTGGCCATGTTCGCTGATGACGTTCTTCTCACTGTCACAGATCCTGGGGAATCCTTAACAGCCACTCTTACTGAAATTGATTCCTTTGTGACTCTGTCGAATTTTAAAATAAATTTCGCGAAATTAGAGGCTCTTAACTTGGGTCTTTCCACCTCTCATCTGGAGAACCTTAAACGACGGACCCCTTCAGATGGGCAGATTCCTGAATTAAATTTCTGGGTATCAATATAGCGTCCTCTTTAGATTCCATTTATCCTCTCAACTTCCCCCCTCTACTGCACGCTGTTCAATGTGACTTTGAGAAATGGACTAAATTGTACTTATCGTGGTATGGCAGAATAAACGTCATTAAAATGAATGTTTTGCCCCGCTATATCTACTTGTTTCAAAATCTCCCCATCGACATTCCATCCACGTTCTTCTATCAAGTCAACAGCGCTATACTCTGCTTCCTATGGCGGGCTAGGCCACCACGACTCGCTGCCAGATGTTTACATCTACCTAAATCACAAGGAGGTCTGGTACTACCTAATTTACTACGGTATTACCATGCTTCAGCACTTACATCAATTATAGACTGGGCTCATAATGGAGACTCAAAAGCATGGGTCCGCATTGAGAGAGGGGACGTCCTAAACGAGACCCTTTGGCTGACCTTCTTATACATTCAAAATGTAGACGTCCCTCTAGGAGTTTTCACCCCATCCTTTCCCACGTCTTTAATATTTGGTCCATCTACAACAAATCCAAGATGCTTGCAAATGCTTCTTCCCTGGCTTTGCCAGTATTTTATACCGAATCTACACCCATGTCACTAAACACTGCTAATTTTCCCAGATGGGTGAAAACACCCCATTTGCAAATTGCAGACTTAATAGCGGAGGGTCAGAACAACCCGCTGTCAAATTGCCGTGGAACTCTAGTCCAACGAAGTTCAAACGCCTTCTACTAGCCCCCAAACCTCCATCCAGAAACCTAAGTACAGTGTATACTATTCTATCCACCTCTTCCCCCACTTCAAAACCGTTTCATGGGAAAAAGAATTAGACCGTACTCTATCCATAGAAGACTGGGAATATACCTGGAATGCAGCCTATAAGGCTTCGTTTATCTGCCTCTATGTTAGAATCGCACTATAAATTCCTGTCATGATGGTACCTCACTCCAGTTAGGATACATAAGTTTTCCCCATCTGCTGACACTTCCTGTTGGCGTTGCACCTGGAGAGAGGCACCCCTTCACACATATGGTGGACATGTTCTAAAATGAGCCTGTTTTGGGCAGAATGTCCAAATTTAATTATGCAGAGTTTAAATGTGATGCTCCCTGGAGACATTTGGCAGACCTTATTTTTCCTTAAACTCCCATGCTTAACTTTATTCAAGAAATGCCTATTATTCTTGATGCTTCTGGCTGCTAAGTCTCTCATTCCGGGACACTGGAGGGATACGAATCCCCTAACAGTCGAGGAGTGGGTGGCTAAGGTGAGACTGCATATATCTCTTTTACGAGTCCACGTTACCTCTCCGGGAGGAGACCAGGATGCAATAGACAGATTTTTGTCCACTTACCCTTTTTAACCTTTGTTACCGGTTTGAGAAGGAGCTTTTTTCTTCCAGGATGGTGTGATTTGGTATGCATTACATCTCCCCCCTCCCTCTCCCCCTTTTTTCCTTTCCCTCCCTCCTCCCCCTTTTTTTCCCCTCATCTTCTCCTTTCTCTTTTACACGCTCACTCTCTTCCTATCTTTTCCTATCTCTCTTCTTAGTATCTCCATACTCATACCTCCAGTTGGGGGTATCACGGTACCCGTGATTGTTGCAATTCCCTGTCAGTCACCATTAGGGGGCTCCTATTGGTTGTCTGCTTTTATCCCTCCTCTGGCTGCCTATTTAAACCTGGTTTGGGCATACTATTGTTGCCCTTTCGTGGTGTCTCTGACCACGTTAGCCTTGAACATGTTCCAGTATCCAGCAGTACCTGTACCTGTGTTCCTGAGTTCCAGTATGCATCCTGTTCCTGAATCTTCTGTCTGCAGAGTTGTTCCAGTGTGTTCCGGCCTAGTTCTGTGAGGTTGATGTTTCCTGCCGACCGTCTTACGAAGTGTTCCAGTATGCTTGGTTTCCTGCGAGTTCCTGTAGTCTTTTGTCCAGCCAGATGTATTCTTGACGTCTGATCGCCTTGGCGACATTCTTACTCCAGTGCGGTAGCTGGGTTGCACCTAAGCCTTGGGTTACATATTATTGTTGGTCCCAGCGTGCGGACGCTGGTTCGCTCCAAAGCCCTGCGGCTACACATTATTGTTGGTCCCAGCGTGCGGATGCTGGTTAGCTCCAAAGTCTTGCAGCTACACTTTACTGTTGGTTTCAGCGTGCGGACGCTGGTTCGTTCCAAAGCCTTGCGGCTACACATTACAGTTGGTCCCAGCGTGCGGACGCTGGTTTGCTCCCAAAGCCTTGCGGCTATCCGTTAATGTTGGTTCCAGAGTGTGGACGCTGGTTTGCTCCAAAGCCTTGCGGCTACACATTGTTGTTGGTCCCAGCGTGTGGACGCTGGTTAGCTCCAAAGCCTTGCGGCTACACTTTACTGTTGGGTTCAGCGTGCGGACACTGGTTCGTTCCAAAGCTTTGCGGCTACACATTACAGTTGGTCCCAGCATGCGGACTCTGGTTTGCTCCCAAAGCCTTGTGGCTATCCGTTACTGTTGGTTCCAGCGTGAGGACGCTGGTTTGCTCCAAAGCCTTGTGGCTACACATTACTGTTGGTCCCAGCGTGCGGGCGCTGGTTCGCTCCTAAGCCTTGCGCCTATACATATTATTGTTGGTCCCAGCGTGCGGTCGCTGGTTTGCTCCAAAGCCTTGTGGCTACTCATTACTGTTGGTCCCAGCGTGCGGACGCTGGTTCGCTCCTAAGCCTTGCGGCTATACATATTCTTGTTGGTCCCAGCGTGCGGTCGCTGGTTTGCTCCAAAGCCTTGTGGCTATTTACATTGCTGTTGGTCCCAGCGTGCGGTCGCTGGTTTGCTCTATGAGCATTCTGAATGTACTCACTGTTGAACGTCCCTGAGTGAGTTCTGTTGGGCTGCCTTGCCCGGTATTGGTAAGGCCGGTAGAACCTGGTATACATTCCACCTGCAGATTGTCTTACCTGGTATTGGCAAGGCCGGTAGAGCCTTTGTGAGAGTATTTGGGCTGCCTTGCCCGGTATTGGTAAGGCCAGTAGAACCTGGTATATATTCCATCTGCAGGTTGCCTTACCTGGTATTGGCAAGGTCGGTAGAGCCTACAGCATTAGATCAACGGCTGTCTTGCCCGGTATATTGGCAAGACCGGTAGAGCTTTGGTAGTTTCTTGGGCTGCCTTGCCCGGTATTGGTAAGGCCGGTAGAACCTGGCCTATTCCATCTGCAGGTTGCCTTACCCGGTATTGGCAAGGTCGGTAGAGCCTATTGAATTGCATTATTGGCTGTCTTGCCCGGTATTTTGGCAGGACCGGTAGAGCCTGTACCAGTATCTCGCTATATTTGTATGTTGTATGTCATGTTGGAATCCTAAGGGATCACCTTTTAAATTATTTCAATAAAGTTGTGTTTTTACCTAACTTTGTGTCTGCGAGTCGTAACTAACCGTGACAGGGAGTTAGAAATACATCTTTGTAATAGCAGACTTCATGACGATTGAAGTGTAACATGTCTGTTATGTATATCTTTTCTCAAATGTATCTAAACTGCTTTTTGCGAATGTATAACTGGATATCCATACTCTGTTTACTTGTTTTATAGTGTATTGTCATCTTCTATTTTTCTGTATCTGCTTCCAACTTTGTTGGATCCTTCTATTCAATAAAGCTCTTTTGAAACCAAAAAAAAAAATCAAAAAAAAAATCGACATTGTCTTGTCTTTATGCTGAGAAGTTGTCTATAAGGAGAGATGTGTGTTTAATCAATAGTGGTTGCACCAGCTGGGGACACAGTGATATATGTACATGTAAATAATTAGAGAAATAAAATACAAGTCCCTCTGCAGCAGCTAACAGCCAAGTCATCCACATTTTGAGCCTTGCAGACAAAGATCCTTGAAGTCATTTTTGGCCATGCTGGCAAAGATTGTCCTGTTAAGATCTGCTGCTCTCTGACGTTCCTCTTCTGGTTACGCTGACATTTCACTTTGATAGTTAACTAGACGTTCGAGGCAGCATGATGGCAGTTGCAGTTCAACAACTAGGTGAAGCTCTGCTGCATTTTGTGTATAGAGTAAAAAGGAAGAATCTTGGCTGGGGCAGCATGATGGGATACAGCTGGGGCAGCATGATGGGATGTGCGACCTTTCAGTACTCGACATGAGAATCTCGCGCTGTCATGCATTACGAAATTCTCATGTTGACATTTTTATCCAGACTACATGGTAACTGTGTCATTCGGTCGCACGCTCTTTTGCATGCGACCTTTAAAAAGAATAACTAGTCAAGATACTTCCACTTCTTCAATAATTAGTAGGCATAACCTACCCTTAGTCTACCTGCACCCATTGTTCCTGTCTTATGCAGTCATATGAACGGGTCTGAGAGGTCCTGCAGGTCTGACTGATGTCTTTTCCTTCCTACCCACCTTCTCTCCCCCATTCTTCTTCCTTCCTCCTTCACCCCATTGGCAGCATCTGCTTCTCCTCTACAGTGTATACCAGGTCCACTCATGTATCACTCATTCCTAGCTACAAGACACATGTTGAAGGCATTTTACCTTCTCGTCAAGATAGCTAACAGTTTGCTTAGTAAGGTTTTGTAAATTTTTATAAAACATTTTAACAGCGATTTTGCCAGTTCACAATATATTACATTCAAAGGGGAAACATTTGGTACTCAAAATCAATTATTCATGATTTTCTTTAATTGGCATAATATAGCACAAAGAACTGCCCCATTTGATACTACCCTGACATTTCTCCCTTTGTTTTAGTGTGTATACTGCATTCAAAGGCTCTTCTTTGATTCTAGCGGAGAAGCTTTATTATACCAGCGGATTACACTCTAGAAAGAAAAGACATGGAGTAGAGAAGTGATAAAAGAAATCAGTACTGTACAAAGTAATAAATGTGTTACAAGAGCATTTCAGGAAAATCATTTTCTCTTTGTGCTCATTCACTGATGGTATACAAAGTAACTTGACTTTCTGCTTCTGATTTATAATGTCTCTGTGAGACATCATTAATAATCTTTTCACAATAATTCACTATTGCCAATGTATTATATTACTTATTATTCCTACAAATGAACAGTATGAGTCTTAAATGTATATTTTGGATTTGTTTCACATTTGATTTTATAATGCATTCCTTGACTGTTTCCCCAAGATGATGTCTGGATGGCCTGTATACAATACAACTAAGTAAATAGAGAACTGATACAATTATTTAACCACTTGTTTGCAAAAGTGAATTGTTTTTCAGTACATTGGAAGCCTCTTTTGTATCCAAATGTTTAGAGGTACATTAAAGTTTTTGTATGAAAAATATATAATGTTTTTCTTGATGAGTAAAATGAGTTCATTCCAATTGCTGTGGGATACTTAAAGGGATAGTAATACTTCGTTTTAACTTTATTTTATTTTGTAGGCATTAAAAAAACATGAAGAATGATATAAGTCTTATCTCTCAAACCTTTATGGTTTATGAGATATTCACAAGCAAAGTTCCCCCCTCCCGCCCCTTTTACCTAGTGTAAGCCATCTCTTCTCAGATGTGGAATGCAGTCCATAGACTGGACAGATAACAGAAGGGGACACTCTTATTCCTATGAAAACAATGAAATCCCTGCCCCCTTGACAAGCTTTTCAGGTTTTTCCCTTATCTTAATTGAAGATTGTCCCTCTCTGCAGTCTACCTGGGCACCTCCCTTCTGCCCTGGCTGAAAAGTGTTACATCAGTAACAGGGGCGGGAGGGGGACACTTTGCTTGTGAATATCTCTTAAACCATAAAGGTTTGAGAGATAAGACTTATTTCATTCTTCATGTTTTTTTAATGCCTACAAAATAAAATAAAGTTAAAACGAAGTATTACTATCCCTTTAATTCAAAGTTATTCCAGCTCCAATTGGTGGAGATATTAACCCCTTAAGGACCCTTGACAGTCCTGGCAAGTCATGGGTTGGGGAGCGATAAGGACCCATGACGTGCCAGGACCGTCATGGAATTCAGTGCTCCCCGCGCAGCTTCATGCCATTTGGGGAGCTCTGAACCAGATGCTGTAAAAAAAAGGTCCATGGTCCTTAAGTGCTGGCCAGGTATGCAATCGGCTGGTCCTTAAGGGGTAATGATGACATTCCATGGAGAGAAGTAGTTTAATGCTTATCTACCTCATAGAATGAAGTAGAAAAGCAAGTGTGGACCCGTCACACTGTTTATAACAGTTTAATTTTTAAGGGGAATTATACCTAGGAATAAGTGGCTCTTATTTGGTTTAACAGAAGGTCTTAATTAGGTAGGTGTCCTTTATATAGCATTTAAGTAAAGCTATATATATATATTTTACTTTATATAGTGATCTCTATTGACGTCTGCCCCTAGGTCACACCTCCTCAAAACAACAGTAGGCTTCAATAGACCTGAATTACTTACACTGCTCACTAGTCTTTATTGGACTGAAACAACTGGAAGTACTGGAGTTATAATGCAAGTATAATGTATATAGATATCATTGATTAGTATATGAAGGACACTTGCCAACGTTCTACTGTTCAACGATACATTTTGTAATACAATTGTTCTGTTCCTTTAATTGTTTGGGTTGTATAATTTAACCCCTAAGATTCTAGAGAGGTATTAAGTCAATAATGAATTATCAGGATCAAGTGTACATCACAGAAATATGCTATAAGCCCATGGCAGGGTCTAACTGGCATATACTTTGGTAGTCAAACACACATACAGCATATATGGACTAGTCAGAACATCTGTATAGCTGGAATTTGCTTTTACTTATGCTGATAATCATACCTGGGAACTCTCCGGATTTGCCCCGGAGACTCCGGTTCTGACACAGCTTTACCAGGTCTCCGGGGCAGAGACTGATTCCTCCGGATGTGGAGAGTTTCTATTGAAACTCTGCCACATCTGCTTTTTCTCCCCCTGTTCTTCTGACCCCAGCCTTCTGTGTAACACCTTTAACCCTCTGAGTGCCAGAGTGGTAAGGAATGCTACATTCCGTACCACTCTGGCACTCAAAGGGTTAAGACCCCCCACACTCGCTGCAAGCCCCGCCCCTTTTTGGCGCGATTAGCGTCATGTTTGTCATCCCCTGCTGAACAGAGGACTACCCTCCGGGTAGCCCTCAACTGGAAGTTCCCAGATATGCTGATAATGCATTGATATGTATTTGTCTCCTATGATACATTTGATTTGCACAAGAATTGCTACAAATTCTTAGTGCATCAGCCTCAGTGAGTGAGTTGGAGAACTCTCTACATTAAGTTCATTAAAAGCCCCATTAACATGAATGGAATGCTGAGATTTTTTTTATTTGTACCCTATAATTCAGTTGAATATCTTAGTACATCAGCCTCAGTAAGCGAGAGGCAAATAAGGAGGGGACACCCTAGAACTGTTTCATACCTGTTCTTTTTCCTTCACGTCAACCTTTGTAGCCACTGGAGATAGCTCCACCTCCCTATGTAGGACAGGCACAGGAAACATGTCTGAAGGGACCTTCTACCTCCCCACCATCCTCAGTGTTTGTATAGAGACAACCCAAATACAAAATTCTGCTGAAAATATCTTTGGAAAATAATAAAACAACGGTGTTAAATCTGCGTTCTACCAAAGGAGACCTAAAGAAAAATGAAATGACAGGTAACAAAAAATATTCTGCCTTTCTCTCATTGTCTCCTGGTAACACACCTTAAGACACAGAGGTAATCACAGGGAGGGATTAATCAACTACAGCCTGCAAAACTTTGTGAACAAAAGCAGCTTCTATTGATGCTTGGAGATCCAGTTAATAGTGATGATAGTTCTATATACTGTATATCAGTTGAGATAATGCTATAGACATTTTTTGACATCCAATTCATGCAGCTCCTCTTCTTTCAACGTTAGGACACAGAATGGGAAGACAGATATCTTGACTTTTGTGAAATTATCACGGTTCCCAAGAATAAACCAAGAGTCAGATGATATAGTAAAAATCACCTTTATTAGAATAATATATACAGTAAGGATCAGGAAGGATGCGTTGCTTAGCACTCTGGCACTCAAAGGGTGTTATGTATTAGTGTGCCAGATATTTATGCATTGTACTTATAATTGTCTGTTCTTGTTTTTTTACAGAAAGAAGACAGAAGATAGAAGAGAAGAAAGAAGACAAAAGAGAAGAAACAAGGACAGAAGAGGACCAGGAAGCTGAGGACTCCATTGGACATCAGGATTAATGGTGTTACTTGTAATGTTATGTTTTTTTTTTACTTAGCCGGGTTAGCCTATGAATGCTGGCAGTGTAATTATACCCCACCGGTACTCATAGGGTTAATTCTACTAAATTTCAACACATTTGTCATACTTTGGGTGTATTGATATGGGGCTTAGAGCCCTATATCAATATATCCACTGAGGACTTAGGGGTTTTTTTTCATTCAAGTTTCTGCTTCGAATGTTTAGACAGCCGATAAGGGACTCAAGTTAAAAAAAAAACTTTCCTACTATAACTTGAGTCCCTTAATGGGTTTTCATTGCTAACGCAGTCATTTGAATTGCAATTTACGGCATTTTCATAATTTTCTATGGCTGAAAACACCTCTTAACTTTAACTCCCGACTTTTTTTTTGTCGGTATTTTTTCACAGCACAGCCATTTGCATAGCTTACTGTGCTGGAAAGAAGGTCGTCGGCAGAAAAAACAGCCGTCGCCAACATTTGGATCGAGCCCTCATTCTTTAGGTACAATTCCCTTTAAAGGGATAGTAATACTTTATTATTACTATCCCCATATTGTACATATTTGTAAAATAATGTAATATGCCCCAGGTTCATCTCTCAAACCTTTATGGTTTGAGAGAAAACCGAAGGCAAAGTTCCCCCTACCTCCCCCATCCCTGAAGTCAGCGTTGTGCTGACTGCAGGGATATCCGGACTGACTTTAATCATGCGGCTCTGAAGCAGAGCCGCGATCACGTTAGTGACAAAGAATTATTTCACTGAAACGGTCTTCTCCATGTGCTTGCAAACCAAGCACACGTAGAAGACCATTTCAGTGAAATAATTCTTTGTCACTAACGAGATCTCGGCTCAGCTGCAGAGCCGCAAGCCTGTCGTACGACAGACTTCCCCTGCAGTCAGTACAACGCTGACTTCAGGGAAGGGGGAGGGAGGAGGGAACTTTGCCTTCAGTTATCTCTCAAACCATAAAGGTTTGAGAGATGAACCTGGGGGATATTACATTATTTTACAAATATGTACAATATGGGGTATAGTAATAATAAAGTATTACTATCCCTTTAAGAGAGCTGTTCTTGCCTACTAGTATAAGGAAAGAGACACCACTAGCAATCAAAACGTTGCACCTAAGCTAATGGGACTTTCCAGCCATTTGGTGTTGTTTTAGTTTTAATACGTGATAGCATAACACTATTAAAAAAGTTGTACCTTTGTAAATTTTTATTCTTAATTATTAACCAAGTAGAACAGAAGTGATGACTGGATTGGATCTCCATTGTCTGTAAAAACAGAGGCTTGATTAAGAAATCATAGTATACAATAGGCACTAAAAATATCATTATTACTTGTAATGTGTTTGAAAAGGGATTATGGAGGTATTTCAAGGTGAGCATTAAGTGTAAGAATCATATTAATCAGACTGTTAGTCAGAGGTGTTTATGTAGACAGAGATTGTGGATTGAATGCATACTTTGCATAACTGCACGGATTCTAGTTGTTGAAGAGAGTTTTCCTTGGATCAGTGGATGCTCTGTGATTTTATTCTCTCCACTTCTATGGCATAAAAAACCATCAGAAGTTTGAAAGCAAAGGAAGCAAAACAATGCTTCATATTTATTAACTTCATACCAGTTTAACCCCTTGAGTGCCAAAGCATCGGATTCCTCTTTGATGCATAAAGGGTTAATTCAGTAGGCATGTTTAGATTGGTTGAATTTGGTGCTGTGCACTCATTTTACAACTGACATGGCAGGCTAAAGTACAATGAAGAGCTCAAAGGGCCAGATGCACTAAGGTGTGATAAGAGGTGATAAAGTGGAGATGACCTCTCCAGTGATATGTCACTTGTCCAGTTCCTATGTTATTTTTGATCTTAGTGCATAGGCTCCACAGTATAACATAGGAACTGGAGAAGTGATTTCACTGGAGAAGTTATCTCCACTTTATCACCTTTTTAGTGCATAACCCACAAAGGATTCTCAGGCAAACCACCACAAGAGACATACAAAACTTGCTATTTGATTTAAAGGAACACTAACACCAAAAATAGTTTTATATATTTCGATGTCACTTTAAATATCATGCACTTAAAGCTAGCCCATGTGAAAATTAATTATTCCTATGCTATAGCCGTAAAATGCAATCCTAAACATGCTTTTTTAATGAATGTTTAAATTGTCCTGTTCAAAGAGCATCAGTGTAATGTTGTTTACATGAATGTAATGTTGTTTGCGGTTTCTTTTGAGACATAAGAACTAAAGTCAGTTACGTGATTATGAATACTAGGTATTCTATTTTATCTTATGTCAGCCCATTTACAGATATTCCTGGATAATCAAGGGAGCCCTGGAGCCCCTGAAAATTCCAGACTACATTTTAGGCATCAGAAAACAAATACAGAACTTCTACAGTTGCTAACATATTTAAGTGTATAAAACTCCAGTTCTGTCCTGCAAAGGGTCTTTAACCCCTTGATTGCTAGAGAGGCCTCCATTGCACTGTTTTTCAATGTACTTGAAACCTCTCTTGCATTCAAGGGCTGAGATGCACTAAAGTTCGATAAGGGCTCAGAATGGCAATGTTGAGTCTGATCTATATGACAGCACATCACTAGTATGCACTAATGTGTCTACTGCATCCTGTCCTCTTCAGTTCACCACCAAACCACCAGCATCACCTTCAATCAGTTATTCCTTTGAGAGGTTTATGATTTTGTACTGAACATATTGACAATGACTCATTTCCATATGAAAATGCTGGTTGATGGACTTCTGTCATATTCATGTGGGTGTGTTTATGTGATAATGTGGCTGTTCGCCACATGCACTGAACTCTGATAGCAGCCTCTGCTGTAGGGGCTCACAGTCCCAACATCCCCTACTTGAGGTTGGTTGCTATCTCCCTGTATATTCACATGCAGTAACAGCTCTCAATCAATCATAAGCTTGGAGGGTTGTCATAGTGTTGGTGAGGTTGAAGGGATGCCCTCCATTACATATCGTCAGCAATTCGACAACCCTGAAGTCTACTCAGTGGAAAAGCAGAGACGATTCTCTCAGACTTCAGCACCGCAAACAGCATTATTCCCTTAACCCTTTGAATGCCATAGGGATATGCATCGCTCACCCCTGTGGCACTCAAAGGGTCAGAAGAGTACAATTGCCTACTACACAAACATTCCCTCGGCTCTATTTTATTTATTTATTTAAAAGAATAAAAGCAGTACAGAGTCAGGATAGCAAAGAGCAACACTTAGTAATAATTTAAGTCATGCATACTTGCAAGCTCAGTCATGGATAACAAAAATGTGGAACCTTGACAGGGAAGCAGGAGAAGAGAGAGATAAGTGAAGACTGGAGCACTGGGAAAGTGAGGAAGAGAATAAAAAAAAGGAGGGATGGTTGTGGGGATGAGAGAGTATTAGGAAGGGTAGAAGGTTGTCCAGGAATGGGAAGCCATCAGAGGTGGCAGAGATTCTATTACTTATTGGGAATAATCAGTGCATTAATGGAATCTCATCTACATTAAGGAATAGCTGGTGGTAACTAATTCCATGGTGGGTCAGGTAGAAAAACGGAGGCCACGAGGCAAATTCATTTGTGACTTTTGTTGATTTATCTAGGGAGGCATAATAGAGGTATTCTGTTTTAAACAAACCTTCCAATCAATCAGATGGGGGGTGGGTCTCTACAGTTTGGAGATACAGGCTCTCGCAGCTGTTATCGCCACCTATGAAGTAAGCCAGGGTTGAGGGGAGTTGTGTCAGGGAGAATGCTGAGGAGGTACATGTGGAGGGAGAGGGGAATATCCATTCCAGAGGGGCCAGGATGCTCCTCTACGATACCATGCCAGAAAGACTCAATGAGTGGACATATGGATACTGGAAAGAAGTTTGTTATAAAGTTGATGGATCCTGTTCCAGTGGGGAGGGAGATTTCAGTATTTAGATCCGACTTCCAGGATCCTCTATGGGGCATGGGAGAGGGTCGCATAGTGAACCCAAGAGTCGTACAATCTTGGAGATGTCCCATTTGAGGATTCTAGGGCATATCGTGAGGGTCTCAAAAGGAGTCAAGTATCTTGGAGAATAACTGGGAGTAGGAAAGGATCATACCAAATGGTGTATTTGTCGGTAGTGCCAGGCCTCCATGATGGGGAATGCATAGTCCCAACAAACATGCAGAAAGGATAGGAGGACCCCACTGAGTAGCAGATACTCCAGATAACTGATGCCGACCATGCACCAAAAGCAAAAATTTCCCTTTCCAACCTGGGGGGAAGTCAGGGTTACCCTAGATGGAATACACTGGGGATGGAAAAGGCGCTATTTTTAGATCAACATTACACATTGTCCATATGGACAATAAATGTTCAATTATGACACGTTGATCTGTGTTAGGGGCATGACCAGAAAAGTTGAGGGAATGAGATGGAAGGGTTTAGAGATTGGATAAGAGAGACCCAATCTCCAGCCCCCACCCCTTCAGAACTGAGGACTATCAGCATGAACAGGGAAACAGCCTGGTAGCACGGCTTAATATTTGGGAGTCCTAGGCATCTTCATTGACAGACTGGAAGAGCAGACCAGAACTGACTCTAGGTTTCTTGTATTGCCAGGTAAATTGCAGGATAAGACACTGAAGAGACTGGAGCAAACCTTGAGGAAAATGGATAGGGAAAGATTTTATCAAATATAGGATCCTGGGAAGAGTATCACGGTGCCCGTGATCTGGCCTGCTGGTGGCGTTACCTGTCTGGTTTCCATGGGTGGATGAGCAGCGGCATTGCTGGTCGCTGCCGGCCTGACTGCTGACCTCTCTATTGTGAGTGCGCAGCACTGACGTTGCGCTCGCTGTTTTGTACCTTCAGCACTGATTGGCCAATTGAGCTCCCACCTTCTCTGTTGGCCTTATATGCGGCCAGAAGACTGAGCTTCAGTGCCCTTTCGTGGTGTACAAGTGCGTTAGCCTAATTTATTCTGCTCTCCGTTGTGACCCTTGCCTGGCTGCTGACTCCGCTCTGTGTATGAACCTTGGCCTTGTCTGACTACCCTATCCGTGTATGCACCTTGGCCTTGTCTGACTACCCGATCCATGTATGTACATTGGCCTTGTCTGACTAACTGATCCGTGTATGAACCTTGGCCTTGTCTGACTACCAGGGCCGGATTTGTCAATAGGCAGACGAGGCACTTGCCTAGGGCGCCCAATTTTCAGGGACGCCTGGCAATGGCCCTGTCACACCCACCAGCCCGCCCACTTTATAATGTGATGGCCCCAGGCAGGATGTAAATAATAGTAGCGCTCGCTTTGTTGCAAATGTATAAAATTCCATTTGTTCCCGGTTTGCTTGTAGTCCCTAGCCGCCCCATGTGACCCTCTGCAGGAACCAGCTTATGCGCTTCGATCTGGCTGAGCGGAGCGTGTTTGAGATGGAATGGAGGAGAGTAGACCATGGAGTTGGAGGTAGCAGGTAGTAAAGCAGGAGGAATATGGTGCACTATCATCAGGGCCGGCCCTTACAAGTTGCATGCTGGCGATGGAAGTGAGAAACAGCGCTGCGGGGCTTAGGTTTGATCTTAATGTGTAAGGCAAAATAAATATGGGATGCCCGATCTTCCCCTATGGCTTACTACCATACAACTTCCTGGCACGTGTGTGTTTGTATGTATGTATGTATAAAACATTTGATGGAGCTGTTTTATTTGCAAACACGTTAGAAAAAGTTTGTACTGTTACTTTGCAGCTGATTGTACTAGAGCTTTATTGGACAGCTTGCTGTTTTTCCACTCTAACAAGGTACTCAGATCTCAAGCTCATTAGCTGAAGGCATATTCATTATTTGCTTCTTTGGCAATAAAGTACTTATATGTATAGGTGGTGCTGGTACTTTTCTGGTCCTCAATGGGTTAATCACTTGTTTTCTTATCCTCGGCCTAAGACTGGAGTATAACCTGTTTCTCTTTAATTCAGGGTTAGGGGTGGGTAGGCTCTGCAGTTGCTGCCAGATTACAACTCCCATCATCTACCTGCGGCTGCTGGCTTGTGGGGGATGATGGGAGTTGTAGTGTTGGCATCAGCTGTATAACCTCAATTTTCCCATGCCTGTTTAGTGTAGACCATCTGTGGTTATTAAAACTCACTCATGGGTGTAGCTACAGTATGACTACAGAGTGTACTGGTCTGTCAGGGTAAAGGGGAGGGGGTCAGACACTGTGACTACCAGTGGGCAAGGCTGGGGGACTAAATTATTGTGTATATCCCATTATTCTTCCTCATCCACTAACAGGCTATAATATTGCCCCGTTCAGTCAGTAAGTGTGGTTTGTGACAACCCTTTCAGCAGGTTCTGTGTGTGTCAGTCTATTTTGGGTGGTGTGTGTGTGTGTGTGTGTGTGTGTGTGTGTGTCAGTCTATTTTGGGTGGTGTGTGTGTGTGTGTGTGTGTGTGTGTGTCAGTCTATTTTGAGTGGTGTGTGTCAGTCTATTTTGGGTGGTGTGTGTGTGTGTCAGTCTATTTTGGGTGGTGTGTGTGTCAGTCTATTTTGGGTGGTGTGTGTGTGTGTGTGTATCAGTCTATTTTGGGTGGTGTGTGTGTGTGTCAGTCTATTTTGGGTGGTGTGTGTGTGTGTGCCAGTCTATTTTGGGGTGTATACTATGCTCTAGGAATGGGGATGAGGGAAAAGGGACATTTCCAGAGTTAATAAAATACATCTACCTCTGGAAAATTGCCACAGTACTGTGAAGAATAAATCTAAAAATGGGTTCGTCCACAAAGGGGGTGGGGTTAAGTGAAGGGTGGGTCTAAGTAAGGGGCGTGGTTAGGGGCCGTGCTAGGGTTTTATGCCTAGGGGTGCCTGAGATGTAAATCCGGCCCTGCTGACTATCCGATCCATGTGTAAACCCTGGCCTAGTTTGACTACCCGCTCCATGTATGAACCTTGGCCTTGCCTGACTACCCACTCCGTGTATGAACCTGGGCCTTGCCTGACTATCCGCTCCATATATGAACCTTGGCGTTGTCTGACTACTTGCTCCGAGCTTGTCCTGGGCCTTGTCTGTATATCCTCCCCATTATTAACTCTGGCCCTGTCTGACTACCTCTCCGTGTTGCCTTGGGTTAGTCTATTGCCTCCCAGGTATTGCCATCATTCTGGATATTCCGTGGGTATTGGCCTTTGACCCTAGTGTTCTAGGGTATCGCTTCCTGCCTTTGACCCTAGCATTCTAGGGTTTCGTGTAGCCTCCTATCAGCCACCCTAGCTCCATCTCGGGTAGGCTGCATTCACTCTCCTGTAGAGACTTGTAGGCTAGGTTCTCTTCCAGCTGCTTTACCTTTCCTAGTAGTGCAGGCTAGTGTTCAGCCCTTGGGTAGTGGACTGTAGCTCTGTCCTCATACCTGACCCCGGGTAGGGTTGGGGAAGTGCTTTATCTGTATTTTCCTTAATAAAGTGGTGTTGATCTTACTGTACCTGTGTTGTGTTCTTATTTACCTGAGTCACTGTGACAAAAAGCAATCATTATGATCAGGTTGGAGTGACCCATTCAGGAGATGTATAATGTATTCCATGACTCCAGGTCGTGTTTAAGAGAGGTTGCAAGTTGTGACACATTTGTCTCAGCAAATAAGTGAGTATCAGCATTTAAATAGATGCCATGGTAGGTAACAGAGTGTTTATTCCAGAGGAAAGGAAACCCTGACTGGAATGCCTTTGCCTCCAGGGGTGGGACATTTATATTGAGGATCCGAATTTGGAGTATTTTATTTTAGAGTAGGATACTGAATTGTAGTGCAGGACAGGAGACCAAGGGAGAAAGAAACCCGCAGGGGTGTTTATCGTTGTAAATTGTAAACCTCTGTGTAAACCTGTGGTGCTATAGAAATAAACATATTCATTCATATCACAGGCCATTAGAGATTGTAAATGGCCAAGAAAGAATGCCATTGACAAAGACTGCAGCTGTCAGTGACAGAGAGAATGGCAGAAAGTGCTCTAGGGCTGAGGTCAAGCCATTTTGAGACCGATGTCATGTAGTCGCATCTGACCCTGTCAAAATCCATTTCCATGTCTAGAGACAGGAGCACAGAAGGAGTGGTTTGCGGGTCCACCTCAGATATCAGAAAAATCACTGTAATGGTATTATCTTTGGTCTCTTGACCAGGCATGAATCTGGCTTAGTTGGTCCAATTACAGTAGACAGGAAGGGACTAAGCTGGTTCACTTGCATTTTCACAAAAATCTTAAGATCATTTTTCAGCAGAGAAATATGCCTGTAACTGCTACAGAGGGGGGAGTTGCTGTTTTTCGGGATGACTACAATGTTAGTTTTAAGGGATTGAGGTTGTAGGTGGAAGGTTCTAAAGGCTTCTGTAATATCATTATAGGTATTCGTAGTGTCCTGAGATTTGGATCTAATCTACAGGATGTGAGACATTGTCCTAAATACGTCTCACCAGGGTCTTGCCACATTTGTTACCTTTTAGGTAGTCACTGCATTTTGTCCACATAAAGGACTTTTAGGCTATGTAGAAGCATGGCCAGTTCTGCCCAGGAATCGGTTAGTGTGCAAGAGTTGAGGGGTTGGGGTGAGTATATGTTATGACTCTAACCTGGAAAAAGTTACTGTGAGGGAGTTAATATGCTCAGTACATTGTTTCTTCTTCCAGCTGCTCAACGATATCAGGATGCCTCGGATGTAACATTTGTGCACTTCTCATATAGTCAGATGAGAAGTATCCGAAGAGGCAATGGCTACGAAATACTCGTGCAGTGAGGTTTCTATCTTTTGTGTGGTGAGGTCATTAGACAGTAATGTTCCATTTAGCCTCAAGTGAGAGAGCCTGCCTAGAAGATTGAGAAGGGAGAGTGTAAGAGAGACAGGAGCCATCAGAAAGGGTAATGTTGCTGATGCTAACTTTGATGACCATGTCAAGGTCGGTCAAGTGGCAGAGTATTTATCTATTTTTTTTTAATATTTATACTGCACACACAAAAATATTTTCCCAAATGAAAAATAGAATTTAACCCCTTGGCTAATAGAGATATTTCCAATTCATTAGTTTGCAATGTGTTGGAGACAATTCTAGCAGCCAAAGGTTAAAAAAAAATTCTATAGCAAAGAGTTGTTGCCAGAGGAACCAGTAAAGTGGTAGTACTTATTCATTCTGCCACCCCTCCACCACCCATTTGCCACTCTGCTACCCCTCCTCCGTCCCTTTCACTGCCTTCCATACCCTTCTCTCACTTTGTCATCCGCACTGCTGATGACAAAGGAAGAAAAGGGTAGAGAAGCCAGCAAAAGGAATGGAGGAGGGGTGGCAGAGTGCTACCCTTCCCTCCCTTGTCATCCACCATGAAGATGACAAACAAAGAGAAGGGTAGGGAAGATAGCGAAAGAGACAATGGGGGGGTGCCAGAATGGTGAATGGGTGGAGGAGGGGAGGCAGAGTGGATAAGTCCTAGCAACAATTCTTCACTGTATTTATTTTTAATTTTTACCTTTTTTTTAACCCTTTGGGTGCTAGATGTGTCTCTAACAAATTGCAGTGCAATCTCTACCAGCAAGGGGTTACATTCTATTTTCCATTTTTGCGTGTGTGTGCCGTACTAATATTTAAAACAAATAAAATCAATAAAAAACTAGAACTGAGAGGATGTTTGTGTAGTGGTATACTTTTCCAACATTTTAAGTGCCACAGAGGTGTGCAAATAACCTTCCTATGGCACTCAAAGAGTTAAGGGAGTGATGCTGTTTGTGGTGCTGATGTCTGAGAGAATCTTCTCCACTCCCCCACAGAGTAAGTGGGGAAGCAGAGAGGATGTTCTCAGACTTCAGGGTTGTCTACTGCTGTCCCTTCCACATCCCCAGTAGTTCTAAGCACTGTATGCTTATGGGGAAATTATATTCCCCTCCCCTTGGATACTTAATTATTACCGCATATGGCAACCATGTCTCCATCACCATGGCAATGTGCTTGTCACACATTACCAAACACGCAGCATTAAAACTTAGTGCATCTCCCCATTATGTTAAAATCCCCATTCTAAATTAACTTGGATTTGGGGAGTTGTATTTGATACATGTGGTTCAGCTGGTTTGCTCCATAATTGCTACAATTCTGCTTAGTACATTAGCCTAATTCACTCAATCACTCTCTTGCTCACTCATTCTCTCTTTGATCCCCTTCTCTCTTTCTCTCATACCCACACACATACATACTCTCCTCTCAGGTAGCGCAATACACAAACCTCCTCTCAGTCACCAAACTTTGCACTTCACAGTAACACAGTACCTCACAGTAACACAGTACCTCACACCTCAGAGTACCTCACAGTACTTCACACCTCACAATAACGCAGTACCTCACAGTACCTCATACCTCACAGTAACACAGTACCTCACTGCGCCTCACACCTCACAGTAACACAGTACATCATAGAATCTCACACCTCACAATAACACAGTACCTCACAACTCACAGTAACACAGTACCTCACAGTACCACAGTACCTCATGGTACCTCACACCTCACAGTAACATAGTACCTCACAGTTCTGCATGCCTTACAATAACACAATATCTCACACCTCACAGTAACACAGTAACTCACAGTACCTCACTCCTCATATAGGGCTGCCACCCAGCCGGTATTCTACTGGCAGGCCGGTAAAAAATTGGCTTCTGTCCAATGTTAAGTCTATGGAGAGAATGCCATGGTCGGTATTTTTTTGAAGAAAAGGTGGCAACCCTATCTTCATAGTAACACAGTACCTCACACCTCATAGTAATGCAGTACCTCAACAATATGAGTATGTAGCAGAAGTGAAAGAAAAAAACACAAGACAGTGAAACATATGGCATATGTAGTTATGGAAACAAAACTAAGGAAAATGAGGAGGAATTTACACAGTTGCCACCATCTACAAGAGTTGGGACCCGTTCTATGATAATTAATGAATGATTGATAAATAATGTGATGGTATTCATTCACCATAATCTTTGTCCTTCTCCATCATGGGTGTAGGAATATCTTTCCTAGAGGCAGAGACTGTGTACTTTTCAACAACTACAATATGCACACTGTGTGAAAAGGTTATAAAAGGGGGAAGATGGGATCACACTTTGGCACAACTGCTCTAATTGAACAGCTCTAATCTAAAAACTCTAATCCAAAATAACTATCCCGAGATTTATGTTCACAACGTGAAACCATACCCCAAGAAATTAGGTGCTGTTATACTGCTCGTCTGTCCCCAACAACAAGAACAATGTGCCCGAAAATCCCATAGTATAATTCCTGTTCACAGTGAATAATAACAGGATGCAAGGTACATTGGAACATCTTTGTTTGATAATGACTATGACCCATGGGAAATTGTCCACCACTACCACATCACTTGCTGTTGTCAGTCCATCAGCCCAACCCCACCAGTAATAAAAACATTGTCAAGGCTTACATTGCTTTAGGCCTCAGCCTGCTAACCTTTTTTCAAGGCTTGCCTTGCTGCAGGCTGCAGTCCGCTAACACATTTTTCAAGGATTATATTATATCGCCACTCAGCCTACTAGCAATGTTTTCAAGGCTTTCCTTGCTTCTAGGCTTCAGCCTACTAATGATTTTTTTAAATCTTATGTTGCCCTTGATTAGCGAAGATAAGGCTATGGCTAACATTTTAAACACATTCTTTTTTTCTGTATATACAAAGGAAGCAACAATGGCAGGTTATGAACACATAAAATAACATAATTTCCTCCATCATGTACATGGGGGCAAAGTCCAAAATAGACAAGAAAAGTTTATGGTGAATAAAGCACCTGGACCTGATGGCATTCACCCAAGGGTACTTAAGGAACCTAGGAACCTATTTATTGATTCATCAGACATATTGTCTTGTGATTGGAGGAAAGCTGATGTAGTACCTTTGTTCAAAAAGGGGGCAAGATCCAAACCTGGAAATTATAGACCTGGGAGCTTGACTTACTTAGTGGGTAATATATTAGAAGGGATACTAACTGGCAGTATTCAGAATTATGTAAAGACCAAAATTATTATTAGTAGGAGCCATATGGTTTCAGGAAAAACAGATAATGTCAAACTAATTAACTTGCATTTTATAGATAAGTAGTACTTTGGACAAAGGAATTGCTGTTGATGTAGTATACTTAGATTTTGTAAATGCCTTTGTTACTGTGCCTCACAACAGGTTACTGCATAAATTAAAAGGCTTTGGTTTGGGAGGTGATATATGTGCATGTATAGATAATTGGTTAAATGATAGAAGGCAGATAGTTGTTGTAAATTAACCTTTTCAAGCTGGTCTAAAGTTGTAAGTGGGGTTCCACAGGGTTCAGTCCTAAGCCCAATAATTTTTAATTTGTTTATTAATGATCTAGAAGTGGGAACTGAAAGTAATGTTTCATTCTTTGCTGATGACACTAAGCTATGTAAGGAAGGATGTTTTTTCTCTGCAGAAAGATTTAGATAAACTGAGTGAATGGGCAGAAAAGTAGCAGATGAAGTTTAATGTAGATAAATGTAAGGTTATGCATTTGGGCTGTAGAAACAAACATTCTACAAACAAATGGCAAACTACTTGGGAAATCCTCATAAGATAAAGATTTACGAGTACCGATAGACTATAGACTTCACAACAGTATGCAGTGTCACTCAGCTGCAACAAGAGCAAATAGCGTACTAGACTGCATAAAAAGGGGTATATATGCACGAGATGCAAATATAATTCTACTTTGATATAAATGCTTGGTAAGGCTTCATCTAGCTGGCAATTCTTAAAAAATCCATTACTGAACTTGAAAAAGTGCAAAGATGGACAACAAAACTGATACAGGCATTGGAAGATCTGAGTTGTAAAGAGAGTCTAGCCAAACTGGGTTTGTTTATCATGTCAAAGATGTCTAACTGGTGATATTATTACCAATTACAAATATATTCAAGATCAATAAAAATAATTCTCCAAGGAACTATTTACTCAAAGAACACTAGGTTGTCCATTGAGACTAGAGGAAAGGCCATTTTGAAAAATACATAGACTTTGATTTTTTACAGTATAGGGCAGGAAAGTTATGGAATTCTTTGCTTCGGGACAAGGGCGAACTGACAGGACCCAGGGCCCTTGGTCCAAAAAGAGGTATGGGCCCCCTGCCCAGTGACATCATTGGCCCCACCCCATGACATCATAAGCTCCACTTCATGATATCATAAGCTCCAACCCATGACATCACAAGCCACACTCCCCACTCCTGGGGATTAGTTGCAGACCTGAGGGGTACTGGGAGGTACTAGATGGCCTGTGGGGTACTGGATGGTTGGGAGGGGGGAGGATGGAGTAGTTGTCTGGCTGGGGGGGGAACTGGCTGGTTTGGAGGTAGTTGTTGGCTGGCCTGGGGAGGCACTAGATGGCCTGGTGGGTAGTTGTCTGGCCTAGGTGGAGGTGTTTGGATGGCCTTGGGGGTTAGTTCCTGACCTGGAGGGGTAGTTGGCTGACCTGGGGGGGTGGTTGGCTGGCCTGGGGGGGAGTTGCTGGCCTGATGGTTATTGGATGGCCTGGGGTGGGTACTGGATGGCCTGGGGCAGGTACTGTATGGCTGTGAGGGCGTAGTTGGCTTGGGGGAGCACTGGCTGGCCTGGTGGGTAGTTGGTTGGCCTAGGGAGGTTAGTTCCTGACCTGGAGGGGTACTTAACTGACCGGGGGTTACTTGGCTATCCCAGGGGGTACTGGATGGCCTGGGGGATTGTTGGCTGCCCAGGGGGGGTAGTTGCAGACCTAGGGGGTGGTTGCTGTCCTGAGGGGTATTGGATGGCCTACAGGGTATTGGGAGGTACTCGATGGCCTTTGGGGTTGTTGGCTGCCCTGGGGGAAGTAGCTGCAGACCTGGGGGTGTGTGGCTGACCTGAGGGGTATTGGATGGCCTGCAGGGTACTGGGAGGTACTGGATGGAAGGGAGGGGGTAGTTGGCTGGCTGGGGGGGCTAGCTGGCCTGGGGGTAGTTGTTGGCTGGCCTGGGGAGACACTGGCTGGCCTGGTGGGTAGTTGGCTGGCCTGGGGGGAAGTGTTTGGCTATCCTGGGTGGTTTGTTCCTGACCTGAAGGGGTACTTAGCTGACCTGCCAGGGTACTGGATGGCCTTGGGGGGGGGGTAATAGATAGCCTGTGGGAGAGTACTGGATGGCTTGTGACTGGTAGGAAGGGGGGACTGGATAGCCTGAGGGGGGTTACTGGTTTACTTGTGTTGCATGGGTCTTCTCTCTTATGTCATTGCTGCTGTGCTGCGATTCCCTGGTGAGTCCGCTCTGCTCCAGTCCTGATCCTGATTTGGTTGGTGAGGACCTGTCAGGTGATGCAATGCTTGTCCTGCTTGGTGGGCTGCACATGATGCCCCCCCCCGCGACTGCCCTGGGCTGTTGAGTGACTCCCTGACCCTGAGTTCCCTCCTGTCTCCCCCATCATCATGCGCCCCTGCGGGCTGTGATGACATCAATACACTGCTGCGCCGACCAAGAGGTTGCAAAGACATGCACAGAACCGGGGGAACAGTACTTAAGAAGAGCTTGCTGCCAGCAGAGACAGCCAGACAGTGATAGACTGAGTCTGGCTGCTGGCAGCAAGATGCGAGGCCTAGCTGTATAAATGCACCTGTCGCTGTGTGGATCATGTTTGTAGGGTATATGGCATGGGTGGGCATAATGACAGTGGCTACTACTGGGCCTGGCAGCTGGCTATAATGTGCGCACTGCGGCCTCACTGAGCAGAACTGTGGCGCACATTATAAAATCAGAACAGGCGGTGGGCCCCCCTCTGTCACGGGCCCTCGGTCCGTGACCGAATGCCCGAATGGTCAGTCCGCCCCTGCTTCGGGACACTGTGCTTGCAGAAATTGTAATTGTTTTCAAAAAAGTATTGTATACCTATCTAGCACAGAACAAAACTGAGCAAAATGACAGTTGGCTTCAAATCAGGTAGGGAAAATCAGGAAGGAATTTTTACCCACTCGGGGCTTAAAAATGGCTTAAATGACTTCCATGTTTTTTGTTTTTTATGTTTTGCTTTCCTCTGGATCAACAGGGGTGATATGGCATGGGTTGAACTTAATGGATGCATGTCTTTTTTCAGCCCCATCAACTATAGGGCTCAGCCTGCTACCATTTTTCAGGGGTTACCTTCTGTAGTCCTCAGCCTGCTAACAGTTTTTCAAAGCTGTAAGGAAAACATGGAAATATTCATAAATTTTCTATCAGTGAGCATTTCACAAAAAAGAAAATGTAGGGTTTTTTTTCAAAGAACTTTTCCCTTGAAAAGATAATGTGACTTTTCTTCCTTCACTATTAATGAGCTATGCTGGATGGATATTTTTTCCCCATACAGTCTCTACTTTTAGAAATCCATTCTTGTTTTCAAATACATATATTTCTACAGAGATTTATCAAAGAGACTGAGAAATAAGAAAAACAAATCACAAAATGGAGGTATTTTGGTAAAAAACAGGAAGCAAATGTCTGTGATATGAAACTGAAATATAAAGTTTCTAAATTAAATGGGAGTTATACCTATAAGCAAAACTATCTCTTAATTGATGCAATGCATGAATCCAACAGTGGAGATCCTCTGGAGCTAGCCTTCAACACGTGTTCAAATAGGGGTATGTGGTAGAACATATGTATGCTGTAGTACACACTTTGCCAGTGTTAGAATTATAATGCCAGCAAGCCCCGTATGTCTTCACCATAGCATTTATGGGAAAATGGCAGAAATGACACCGTTTCTCTTTTCGTGGAAGCTGTGATAAGACTAGAATTTTCTGTGAAAGTAGCTTAGTAAATTGGAATTAGACAGATAGGGGCCTAAATATTTATTCCACTACCTGATTTAACCCTCAGTTGTTTTTGTATATTCCTCCTGATACATGTAGTATCTACAGTAGCCTATATTTCTGTCTTCTTTAGGTGCTGCATTTAGTGTTCATATTTATACAGTAAACATTAGACTTTATCTGAATGAGATGTCCCATAGAGAGCCCTTGCTAAAGTGACATGGGACATTCTCAGTGTAGTAATATGAGCCTATTGAATTATAGACTACTACAGTGTTCAAATGCAAAACACAGTACATACATGCCTGATATATGAAGGACAAGTTAATTCCTAAGCAAGTATTGTATTTCCCCTTTAAGGCTGTGTAGAAAAGCAAACAAGATTATATAACAATTTTAGGATAGATTCTTATTAATATGTTATTCTGCAAATATATTACAGAAATTGAGCATTAAGTTACTTCAGTGTAATCTTGCAATAAATTGGCCCAGCACTTAAGATGTTTATAATCATTATAAGAAGAAGTAAGTAATTTACATGGCATGAAGACAAAATTAGTCATATTTCAGATATATTATAATACTGGATATGGAGAATAGTTGAAAAGTATTATGCACACATTTTTCTGAAAATTAAAGCACTTGTTGCTAACGTGAAATACAGTACAATGAAGATAGAGATCTGCATTCGTAATTGACCTTGCCTTTGACATTGAAATGCTATTAGAATGCAGAGGCTGAAGGTCAAATCAACTGAATGTTGCAGTAAGTATTTTGTACTGCTCCTTTTGAGTTATGGAACATGCATAGTAATAACATTTTGTGGCCATTTCCATGATACAGAGGTAGGCAAACTATTGCCCTAAATTTGTTGTTAGTCTACAACCACCATCCTCAGCTAGACATGAATTCTAGTCCAACAATAGCTAAAGGGTTCCAGGTTCTTCACCTCTGGACAAATCCATTAAATGTGGAAATTGGAAATATGAAAGGAACATTATCCGTGAAAATGAGAGAACATTACTGAAAGTGAAAAGGTTAGAGGTCTAATTAGTAGAGGAGAATATTAATGAGCATACCAACATTTTTATAAATTCTGATATTTCTTTATTCTTTGATGATGCTCTCATATTTAAGGCAGAAAGGGATAAGTGCTATGTTAAAGGAGAATGATTACATTGGAATAATTAGCTCTTAATTTGTTTTACACATTGACTTATATAGGTAAGCATCCTTCATTAAGCAGTCAGGTATATTTATTAATTTATACCATTATATCTGCAGTTTCCTTTATACAGTGTTATTTATTCTGACCTGCCTCTTGGTCACACCTCCTCACTACAATTAACAGTCTGAACAGACCCAAATGAGATCATTAATGGCCAATACGTGCTATCTGACCGAAAGAGGTTAAAAGTGATACAACTAGCAGGAAACTAAAGAGGAACTTTCATCATATTAATATTGAGCCCCAAAATATAAGTACAACTAGTTGAAAAGCCCATGTACACAGGCCACAGTGCCACCCAGCAACCTCAGTTGGTGGCCGGATCCTCTCTTCTCACTGACCATGGTGCAGTCATGCACAGTACTGACTGCATGAATGCTCCGCGGATGATACAGAGCGGGACACACCGAATTCAGACAGTAGTCCTCTCTGCATACCTTCCTGGTACCGCGTCCTCCCTACAGCAGAATTCTCTTACAATAAGTCTTCCTGCAGCTCAGTATCTCAGAGCCTGTTTTACGGTAAGGATTCCTCAAGCATTCATTCCCATTGTTCCAATAACCCAACTTCTGCCAACTATGACAAAAAGACCCTTTACCCTTCAGAGTAATCAGGAGCTCCTTAAACACTCAGTAGGAGGCACAGGAACATTACAAAGAGCTGACAGGCATCATTAAGCTCTTCCTGCAACATGTTGATGACTGTCACGATTCCCCAGAGATATTCAGGAGTCAGTATGGTATAGTATAGTATAGTATAGTATAGTATAAGTAAGGTAGTACCCAATAGTAATATAGCAAGAACAAGCAGAGGGTCCTAAATCAGCAAGCACTACTATCAGAAATAGTAGACTGCCCAGACTGGCCGCACTAGACTAGGCCTCAGCCACTGGTAGTCTCTGCTTGAACCAGGAGCAGGAGCTGCCTTTTTTTTCGCTGCATGGAACCATGTAGGGTATGCTGTACCCGAACCCAAGAGGAACGGAGTGCCCTGAAATGCTCATCAAGAGCCGGAATCGCTTGTGCTTGGAAAGTCTCAGGAAGAACTAAGGGTTGGAACCCATAGTTGACCAAGAATGGGGAACTCTGAGTAGGCGAGTTAACAGCACAATTTCTGGCAAACTCCGCCCAAGGTAGCCCAATTATCGTGGTGGTCAGAGATTTAGCAGCGGAGGAACTGTTCTTGGTCTGGTTTTAGCTTTTTGCTGCACCATTAGATTGCGGGTGGTATGCGGAGGAGAATGCCAATTGAATTCCCATATGAGCAGAGAAACACCTCCAGAAGCGGAACACAAATTGTTTTCCTCTATCGGACACAATTACTTTGGGTATGCCATGGAGTTGGAAAACCTCCCTAGCAAATACCACCGTCAGTTCCTGTGCGGATGGTAGGCCCTTCAGTGGCACAAAATGAGTCATCTTTGAAATCTTGTCCACAATCATCAGTATGACTGTACAACCCATGAAACTTGGAAGGTCGATCATAAAATTGATAGATAGATGTGACCAGGGATGTTCCCCGTTGGCCACTGGCTGGAGCAAGCCCACCTACAGGTGTCTTATTTGGAGCACAGGTTGTGCAGGCAGCAGTGAAGGCAGCACAATTGGAATGGAGATTAGGCCACCAGAATACTCTCAACAAAGACCAAATCATTGATCGCGACCAATGTGCCCAGCAATTTTTGAGGCATGATAGGTTTCCAACAGCTTAATGTGCAACTGAGCCGGAACAAAGCAACAGCCATCAGGTTTGTCAGCAGGTGCTGAAGTTTGGGCAGCCAAAATCTCCTCTCCCAGAGGAGAGTAATACAGGTTCATATAGTAGCAAGGATATGATCAGCCGGAATGATCAGAGACGGTGGAACCTCCTCTATGGAAGGCAGGCAAAACTGGCGAGACAACGCGTCTGCCTTAACATTTTTCGAGGCAGGAAGGTATGAGACCACAGAATTGAACCGGGAAAGGAACAACACCCTTCTGGCTTGCCTGGAAGACAAGCACTTGGCCTCAGAAAGATAAATGAGGTTCTTGTGGTCAGTCAAAATTAAGATAGGAGATTTAGTGCCCTCCAAGAGGTGTCTCCATTCTTTCAGAGCCAGGATAATCGCCAGTAACTCTCTGGTCCCAATTTGATATACCATCTCTGCTTTGGACAGTTTTCTGGAGAAATATCCACAAGGGCGCAAGGCATCCCCAGGAGCTGAACGTAGTGATAACAGGGTGCCCACTCCAATCTCGGATGTGTCAACCTCCAGGGTAAAGGGCAGGGAGGGATTGGGATGCGCCAATATCAGGCTGCAGTAAAAACTGCCTTCAGTTTTTCAAAAGCCAAGATAGCTGTTTGGGACCATTCAGAGGTCTTGGTCTCTGTAAGTGGTTTGACAATAGAAGAGAAGTTTTTTATAAATTTTCTGTAGTGATTAGCGAATCCCAAAAATCTTTGGATCGCTTTGAGTCCCATAGGATGAGGCCACTCCAGTACTGCAGACAACTTTTGAGGGTCCATGGCGAACCCGGAAGCGGAAATGATATAGCCCGGAAACGTTACTTGGGGCTTATGAAATTCACACTTTTACAACTTGCAAAACAAGTTGTTCTCACGTAATAGGCTCAAAACTTTGGATACATCAGAGCGATGGACCTCCAGCATTGGAGAGTGAATGAGAATGTCATCCAAATAAACAACCACACAACTTTGTAGGAGTTCTCTTAAGACATCATTGATGAACTCCTGGAAGACAGCCAGGGCGTTGTATAAACTGAAGGGCATGACCAAGTATTCATAGTGCCTGCTGCGAGTATTAAAAGCTGTCTTCCATTCATACCCTTCTTTTATTCGCACCAAGTTGTAAGCGGTTCTCAGATCAAGTTTTGTGAATACCTTAGACCCTTTAACCCGGTCGAAGATTTCAGTAATCAAATGTATGGGATATGCATTTTTAACCAACAGTTTGTTTAGACCACGAAAGTCAATGCATGAACTTAGTTCTCCGTCCTTTTTCTTAACAAAGAAAAATCCAGCACCAGCGTGGTATGTGGATTTACGAATGATGCCTCTTGCCAGCGCATCAGAAACATACTCCTCCATAACCTTATTTTTCTCAACAGATAAGGGGTAAATACAACCCCTAGGAGGCGTAGTACCAGGCAACAATTCCAAAGAGCAGTCATAAGGCCTTTGTGGTGATAAGGACCCGGCCTTACTTTCACTAAAGACATCTTTAAATGTGTCATACTACTCCGGGAGGAGTGGAGCAAAAGCGTGAGTGAGTCTGATAGGACATGACAGACAAGACTTAGTACATTGAGGAGACCAGGCCACAATGTCACGTGTGCCAATCCATTCTGGGATTATGTTTCCGTTCCCATGGAAACCCCAGAACGATGTCATAATGCGGAGAGTTAATCACCTGAAATCTCATGGTTTCGGTATGGAGGGCTCCCACCCTCAGGGTTAACAGAGTGGTTTTGTGCATAATATTTGAGCGCTGTAAGGGCCTCCTATTAATGGCTTCTACCGCCAGAGGAGAAGCAAGCGGCTGCAAGGGGATATTATTACTGGCTGCAAATTCTGCATCAATAAAGTAGTCAGTGGCCCCCGTGTCCAGAAACGCTGGAACTGAGATTGATTTATCTGCCCAATAAATGCACACCTTCAAAATGGGCTTATCCGAAACATTCTCTGGGGAAAGTGAAATGCCGCCAATTATTTGTCCCTGGCCTGGACGGACTGTACAGGACTGCAAGAAATGTCCAGAAGCGCCACTGTACAGACAAAGTCCCTCCCTCCTCCTGAAGGCCCTCTCCTCTTTTGAAAGCCTGGTAGCACCCGCTTGCCTGGGTTCAGTGCCCTCAGAGGCCAGTACAGGAGTTGTGGGAGGTAAGTCAGAAAGATGAGAGGACAATCTACCCGGAGGCCTCCGCAGGCGCTTATGAAACGGGCCTGTCTCCCTGATAATGGCATCAACTTGCATGGGTTCGCAACTGTCAGAACCAAGCCCAGGAGACATGGGAGGCGAGGGAGGATAGGGTGGGCCAGAAGAACGAGAAGACCATCTACCCGAGGGCCTCTGGAGACTCTCCCTAAATGAGGGTCTCTCCCTTAGTCTGATATACAATACGAAATCAATTTGTCCAATTCATTAGGTAAATCGCGCTCCACAATTTAATCTTTCAAGGTATCACACAGCCCTTGTGAAAAGGCAGCTACTAAGGCCTCATCATTCCAGCCTACTTCCAAGGCCAGGGTGCGAACTTCAATGGAGTAGTCCACCACAGTACGTGCACCTTGACGAATGGTCATAAGGTTTTTAGAAGCCGAGACCACTCGGCCTGGCCTATCGAATACTTCACTGAAGGAGTCCACAAACTCCTTAAAGTTGTACACAATGGGTTTGTCAGTCTCCCACAATGGGTTAGCCCATGCCAATGCCCTACCAGTGAGGAGAGAGATCAGAAAGCCAACCTTACTGCTCTCAGAGGCAAAGGAATGAGGAACCATCTCCAGGTATATGCCGAGCTGATTGAGGAAACCATGGCAAGAATCTGGGTCCCCACCATACAGCTGGGGGAGCTGAGCAGAACCAGATAACCCCTTGATCGTGCCTGCATCAGAAGAGGTTTGAACCACTGGTGCCTGGGAGGGAGCGGGAGTGGCCACCACTTGTGGATTAGAGCGTTCGAGTTGCGTCATTTGCTGCAAGGTTCATATAGCCAAAGACAATTGGTCAATGCATTGATCCAATGTCTCCATTTTGTTCAGGATGCTTTGAAGAACTACATTACTACTACCGTCTGAATTCATGGCCCTTGTGTACTGTCACGGTTCCCCAGAGATATTCAGGAGTCAGTACGGTATAGTAAAATGCAATTTATTAAAGTATAAGTAAAGTAGTACACAATAGTAATATAGAAAGAACAAGCAGTGGGTCCTAAGCCAACTAGCACTGCTATCAGAAATAGTAGGCAGCCCAGATTGGCCACACTGCTGGAGACAAGGCCTCAGCCACTGATAGTCTCTACTGGAACCAGGAGCAGGAACTGGAACACAGGATCTTGATCCGACGTAGTGTGGAGCTACCTGACTCACGCCTGCAGTCAGCAATGTAGCAGAGGATACCTGACTCTCGCCTGCAGTCATTATGGAGAAAGCGGAATCCTGACCCATGCCTGCAGTCAGTAAATAGCTAGTCTACTAGATCTGCACCAGATTGGGTGTCTGCTAGCTACAGGGGAATAACAAGAGAATAGTCAGCCAGAGCCACAGGTCTGCACCAGATTGGGTGTCCACTATAAGGATAAGGCAGGAGAATATTCAGACAGAGCTACAGGTCAGCACCAGATTGAATAGTCAGACAAGCCAGGTCATACACAGAGCCCAAGGACACAGAACTGCTTTGTACAACAACGCAAGGGCAGCTGAGTCAGGATTCAGTCTGCCCTTTAAACCCCTCCTCAGGAAGTAGGTAGGAGTAGTAGCTCAGAGAGATGAAGTAGGTAAGAGGAGACTACAGGAAGCAAACACATAAAACAGAAGCCTGCTTCATTCAGAAGCCTCCACCTGCAGATGATGCATCTTGCTCTGGTGCGGCCAACCACTGCCATAATCCTGTGTCAATCCACAAAACTAACTATATGATGGTCAGGGGAACCTATTATTACACCTCCTACCTGAGAACCTGACGTCCCAGCACTGGGATTGTCTATCCCTTACCTGGATGCCCGTTTATCAAGCTTGTTTGGTGTTTCTGAAGATTCCTGTATTTGTTGCTGATTCAAGACTGCCTTCTGACTACACTTCATTTTTGTCTCCAGTTACTGACCTGTGGCTTGTCTGACCTCATCTCTCTCTCCAGCCCCTGGCGGGTTTCCGCACCACGGACCAGCTACGCTTCTCTTGCTGCTACCCTTCTCTCTCCTCCTGCCTTCACTCTGACTCCTACTACTGCTGCGGGCTTTATTGTGGCCTCCAATGGGCTCTGAGTTTGAGAGCGGCTGCTTCTCTTTGCAGTGCTCTTGCTACCCACGTCATCTGTGGGTCTGTTGACCGCATCAGATTTGGGTGAATGTTCCCCGTAGCCCCGCTCCTCATTACTATTGTAGGCCCGTGTAGCCTACAGCCAGTTCGGCTGCTTTCTCCTTCGAGGATCACTCTATTCCTTCTGGCTCCCTCTTTTGGTCTCTACCAGGAGTTCTTCAGTGGCTCAAGCGCCACTTGTTTTATTTTAATTGCGGTCCGCAGTTACAGCCTACAGGTAGCTGTGCTTCCCTCCTAAGTTTTGAGCTTCACTGTAGATAGACAGGTGTGGTGGGAGGGTAGAAGCTTGGGTGCTGCCTGTGTCTTCTCTGGGGATCAGCCTTTCATTCATCATCTGCAGACCCACTGCCTTTGGGGGCTAGCCGTAGATAGACAGCTTTTTCTTGTCTCTTGAGCATATCCTTCCCAGTGAGCTGGGCATCTTACTCAGCTCTGGGTATCCTCCTTCTTCCAGCAAGTATCAGATGCGGCACATTCAGGCAGTCAGCACTGCGAATGACTGCAGAGCGGGCAGTCTCTACTGCCTAAAATGTTCTATTTCACACTAATGCCGCAATTATACTTGAAACTACAAGTAAGTCTATGCATATCGCTATTGTACTTATGTTTTGGGGCTCAATATTATTGGGATAAAAGTTCCGCTTAAGTCAAAGATCAAATTCAAATAACAACAGTAAATAGATATAATTAGCTGCTGTTTGAAGGACAGCTCCCCAGGTAAGTCCTTCTGATAAATTAAGAGCCGATTATTCTTAGGGTATAGTAATACAAGGATATGTTAAAACAGTGGTTCTCAAACTGGTCCCCTGAATTCCTTAGTACATCATCCTCAGCATATGTGTGTGGTTCTGTGACTACCAATGGACATGTGGAAGATTGAGTTAATGGATACCTAAAACTTTGCAATGATAATTTAGACTTAATTTTAGTTTATAGGCAGTGCTCTACTGGAGTCCTCAATAGCACATAAGGGGTTGGGTTTTTAGGGTTCCATAGAGATTCCATATAAAACCAAAGGGTTCCGCCACAGCAAAAAAGATTGAGAACAACTGTACTAAACAGCCTTCAAAGAGGGCTGTCCTCAGTCTTTTTGCAGTGGCGGAACCCCTGCAATTAGAGCCATTTTGGACCTAAACATTTCCCCTAATTTCCTTTAATTTAAATTGAGCTTTTAACCCCCTAGATGCTAGTGAAGTATTCAATGCATTGCATAGTGAGGCATCCGCTCACAAAATGCACAAAATACATGATTTAACCCTTTGACTGCCAGCAGCTTATAGCCATGTTATTGTTGGTAAGCAGTTTCCCAGGACAGTGTCAATGCGTGATGCAGTAAAATGCGTTAAGCTTGGAATTAAGGAGCATAGGGGGAGATTTATAAACAGTGTTCGTGTTTGTTTTTGTGAATGGATCCTTAACACTTTGAGTGCCAGAGGGATATGCAACACATTGCTTTGCAAGGTGTTGCATACCCCTCTGGCACTCATAGGGTTAAAATGTACTCATTCCTTATTTTGAGTGTTGATATTTATAAAGTATTCTCATTACATACGTAAATCTTGTGACAGTAAAGAATAAGAACAAGTCACACATGACCTTAAAGGGGAACATTCACCTCTTAAAAAGTTTTTAGCATAGGTTTAGTTGTTAAAGGGATAGTAACACTTCGTTTTAACTTTATTTTATTTTGTAGGCATTAAAAAAACATGAAGAATGATATAAGTCTTATCTCTCAAACCTTTATGGTTTATGAGATATTCACAAGCAAAGTTCCCCTCCCCGCCCCTTTTTCCTAGTGTAAGCCATCTCTTCTCAGATGTGGATCAGGTTGTATGACAGTACAGATAACAGAAGGGGACAATTTTCTTTGTATGAAAACAATGAAAGCCCTTCCCCCCTTGAAAAGTTTTTCAGCTTTTTCCATTATCTTAATTGAAGATTGTCCCTCTCTGCAGTCTACCTGGGCATCTCCCTTCTTATCTGGTTGAACAGGGGGGGGATACTTTGTTTGTGAATATCTCTTAAACCATAAAGGTTTCAGAGATAAGACTTATATCATTCTTCATGTTTTTTTAATGCCTACAAAATAAAATAAAGTTAAAATGAAGTATTACTATCCCTTTAAAATAGTTTTAGGAAATATATTGTTTTTTTTTTTTTCACTTACGTACTTTTAAAGATATTTAATCTTCAGGCTGTGCACTCCCACATAATGAGCATGCACGTTTATGCTTCCCTTCGCTGTGGTGTAAATGGCTTCTATCATTACATCAAGCTCTGGTTAGCAGTATAATGCTAACAGGAGCTTGATGTAATAATAAAAGCTATTCACACCCCACTGAAGGGAAATGTGAATGCATGTGAAGAGCTGTGCTGGAGATTCAGCATGCTGCATTATGCTGATCGGCACAGCTTGAAGATTAAATATCTTTAAAAGTACATAAGTGAAAAAAAAATTTCCTAAAACTACTTTAATAAATAAACCTATGCTAAAAACGTTTTAAGAGGTGAATGTTCCCGTTTAAATATTTGGCAAAAATTCTGTAACTAAATTGTTGCAAATAGCGACCTTGCTTTATAAATTCGCTGTGCCACTTTTTAAAAACTTCCTTACTCCATTTTATAAAAATTGTACTATAAGGCGTTATGTCCTCCTATACTTTTATAACTACCAGTGACAATCTTACAGCCATTTAAACACTTCTTTTCGATTAACTCCACTGTTATAAATCTCACATAGTTTAAGTTTATTAACTCACGAGATGCCAAGGGAAATTTGATAAAATAAAATGGATACACCCATCACATAAAATGTAATTGCCACATTTAATAAATTTGCCAGATGATTTATTTATTTCATCTCTTTGCCTCACCCCATTTGCTCTTAGTGTCTCCTTTCTTGCACTCATCTTGGCTGATTCTGCTCCATGCCAGAATATTTTCGAGTGTGTTGATCTTTTTGGATCACAACTATGACCAACCTAATTAACGGGATAGTAATGTTTCAAAATAAAAGCAGCTCCAGTTAATCTTCATAGTATTTGGGCCATGGAGATTGTTATTTCAATACTGTCAGATTATCGTTCAAGAGTAATCGAATGATAAAGTATCTCCCTCCTGCCCCTTTTACTGATGTAGCACTACTCACCTCAGAGCAGCAAGACTGTTCGGATGGATCGCAGAGAGGGACAATCGTCAATTAGCATAATGAAAAACCTGTCAATGGGGCAGGGTTTTCATTGTTCTCATAGTAAGAAGATTGTTCCTTGCTGTGATCTGTCTGGTCTTAAGACCAGATTCCACATCTGAGGGGAGGTGGCTTACACTAGGTAAAAGAGCCCTTATCTAACTTTAGTGCATCTCAGCCTAGTTCTTAGTACAGCAGCCTTAATATCACCTGTGAACAAGTCCTCACTAACGTAATTCGTCACGAAAAAACAGATAGTAAAAAAAGACCAATCAAATCAATTAGTAGGATTGTATTCTGATAGTTCTGCTTCAAAATAAATGTTTTATGTGATTGGGACATGCACTATTTTGTCCTGTGAATGAAAAAAAACAAACAACAATAAAAAAAAACCTTTAACCCTCTGCATGCCAAAGTGATGGACAGCACGTCAGGTTCAAAGTAATTTCTGGCATGTTTTAAAACCATAAGGCAATTGAAAACACCATGCAGAGGTGTGACAGACTGTAATTGTAATAAGATGCAAATTACTTGTAAATCATTAGCTTTTAGAGTTTCTCATATGTGCTATCTCTTTGTCATAATTAAAGATGGGAATTTCAAGATATTTGAATTTCTCCTTTATATTTATTTGTCTGGAGATGGAGAATCACTGGTCTACAGGAAAGAAAGAGACTGTAACCAATTTCTGTCACAGATTCTCAAAGATTTGTGGACATGCACTTAGAGTAAAATCACTTTTATTGAGAGAGGCAAACAGATAATAGAATATAAGTAAATCACTACAGAATAAGATAGAGATAACCCAACCACGGAGCAAGATAGTCCTATGAGACGTAGGAGACTGCATCTGGGGTTCTCTCACAAAGACTGGGTTTGCCCAAGTGAATATATGAGAAGTCTGCCAGAGCCACAGGTCTGCACCAGATTGGGTATCGGACTAAGTCAGGGACAACATGGAGTGGATAGTCAGACAGAGCCATAGGTCAGCACCAGAATGGGTACTAGACAAGCCAAGGTCAAGGCGTGGAGCGGGTGGTCAGCCAGAGCCACAGGTCTGCAACAGGATGGATAGTTAGACAAGCCAGGTCATACAAGGAGCGGGTAGTCAGCCAGAGACAAAGGTCTGCACCAGATTGGGTATCTAACTATACCAGGGTAATACGAAGTGGATAGTCAGACAGAGCCACAGGTCAGCACCAGATAGGATGGTCAGACAATACCAAGGTAATACACAGAACTCATCTAGAAGGATTGCAACTGTATCAGACACCAACATAAGGGCTACTGAGTTCAGAGTCCACAGCCCTTATATACCCTGCCAGGAAGTAGAAAGGAGGAGTCTCCCATGGCCCATGATATAAAGCCGGCCCGTGCGTCATCCTACTGACGCGTGTCCGAAAATGCCGCAACAACCGGCACAGATGCGTCAAACCCTGCGTCGCCTGGATAAAGGAACCCAGCCACGCCGCCCAGGGAAAGGACACGGCTGACCACGAGAGGCACCAGATGTGGCCAGGCCACAAGCAGAGAGAGAGAGAGAGATGGGTAGTGATGTAGGAGCGTCAGTCCTGACCCCAGCCAGGCATCAGTAACTGGCAAAATGACGCCGGCCTTGAGGTACAGCAAGCTGTGACAATTTCCATGCATGAAACAGACATTATGATGCGGATATAAATATTCCATAAGTTTTTTTATATGGAACATAAGCTGTGAAAACGTGTTTTATATATACATTGGCATTGTCTGCATTTCATACTTTTAAGGTATGAAAACATATTATGTACCAGTGTTTTGCTTATGACTGAAAAGAGTAACACGTTTGGTATAGGAAAACAAGATCTTCACCAGCTATGGGTATACCGTACTTTTCCAATTAAAATACTCATGTAGCCTGGGCCACCCCACTCATGGCCACCTTCACTCATCACATTACCCAGCAAACATGATGCCACCCCAAGCCCCTATACCTTTGCAGTGCTTCAGAAAACCCACTGGCATCAAAATGGTTAAACAATATCCATTACACTTGTATATAAACAATCTCAACACCTTAACCCTTTGAGTGCCAGTGAGGTATCCATCTCACTGGGGGAGATTCACTAAACGGTGATAAAGAGGTGATAGAGATGACTTCTCCAGTTTATCACATCTCAAATTCCTATGTTATTCTATGGAGCCTATGTACTAAGATTTCTTCAACTTTGTAGATCTCAGAGAACAGGCTTCATAGAATAACATAGGAACCGGAGAAGTGATCAACTGGAGAAGTCATCTACACTTTATCACCTCTTTATCATCGCTTAGTAACTCTCGCTCGTTGTGTTGCAATGTGAATACCATTCTGGCACTCAAAAGGTTAAACCAGGAGTGGGTGTCTGGTGCAGGGACATTGAGACTACATTAGCCACACCCACAATTCACAATGTGGGAGCAGCTAACACAGCTGTGGTGCCCTCCATATTCAATACTCAAGATCATTGCCTGCTGTGCCTAATCAGACATACAACACAGTTTGTGAAGCTACATGCTGGTGCTTAGAATCTCCCTTAGGTGCTTGGCAAGCACAAGATAATCTGGTTCTTCACAGTAAAGAGAAGAGATTGCACATCTCAGGATATCTGAATGAAAGCATCAGCCATTTACAACAGTGGAGGCTTTGTATCTATGATTATGGTGCAAAATTCATAAGATCAAATTGGTTCATGCTTTTTCTCTTTGGCTCGGATGTCCACTTTTTAATGTTTTTATAATAAAATGATTCAATGTTTTTAATTCAAGGTGATGTTGAAGGCCTGGATTCCATTGCTTTGATAATTTCAAGACTTTTCCTTTACAAATGTCTCCATAGAGAAATCGGTTTATACATCTGACGAAGAGAGCTATCTATCACTACTTGCACTGAAATAAATAGGCTGATGTTGCCTTGAAATACCATCTGATGTGGTATCACTTCATTTGGCTGTTAACACTATAACATGTTGGCATTAAAAAACAGTCTCAATAGAGTGATCACCTGATTTAGTTGTTTAGCATCTGAATCTTAGTACTGCCAATTGTATTAATTATAGATATCCAGATTATGGGGTTATACATCTTTCATATACTTATAGAAAAGTGGGATATGTGAGAAGTATAGCACTGTATTCAGCACTTGACCCTTATGTACACTGTATGTCACCCATTACCACTTTAGATTGCAAGCTTTTGGGCAGGGACCTCACTTCCAGTCTTTCACTTTGCAAAGCACCTGTAACTATTGTCCTTAAAGCCTTAAATAGTAAAGCGCTGCTAAAAAGTCACATTCAAAGGAGAACTCTCACCTCTATAAAAGTTCTCCTCACTGTAATGTTCCTTTTGAGGTAATCTGTAATCCGTCTTTTTTTTTTTAATTTAATGTAGGATATCCCAAGATTTAAAGCGGAACTACCACCCAATAAGTATATTGGCCCACATAATTGCACATCTGGTGAGTAGCTGCTCAGTAGCGCTAGTCGCCAGAATTCTTACCAGATTAAAGAGAAATCGCTATTCTTCATGGACTGACAGCAGGACGGAGCACGGACATCTTGCCATAGTGATGTCCGCGCGCCTGCGCTGTCAGTCCCTTTTAGAGCCGATAGGCTCATAGCAACGCCTCCTAGACCCGGCTGGGACTGACAGCGCAGGCGCGCGGACGTCACTATGGCAAGATGTCCGCGCTCCATCCTGCTGTCAGTCCATGAAGAATCGCGATCTCTCTTTAATCCGGTAAGAATTCTGGCGACTAGCACTACTGAGCAGCTAGTTGACAGATGTGCAATTATGTGGGGCAGTATACTTATTGGGTGGTAGTTCCACATTAACAAGTTAATAATGAACTGGAGACATAGTTCAGGGCAGGCTACGAGAGCAGCCTGTCAATCTTCGCCTCGTCCCCTCCCCAATATTGCCTCGTTCCCACCTCCTCTGATGATGGAGGATTTATCCATGTGATCTGGAGCTCTCTCTTGCCAATGACAATGATCCAGCTTACGTGGAGGAAGCCTCCATCAGAGTAGGAGGTGAGAACGAGGCAATACTGGGGAGGGGACGAAGCGAAGATTGACAGGCTGCAGTACAGAGCTGTACTGCAGCCTGTTCTTCACTGATGACACTGGCTCATTTTTAACATGTTAAATCTCTGGATATACTGCATTAAATAATAATAATAATAATAATAAAAACAGACATAGTACAGATTACCTGAAATGAAACATTACGATGAGGAGAACTTTTTTAGAGGTGAGAGTTCCCCTTTAAATCAATGGAAATGTGGGAACTTTCATATGTCCCTTTTTGGTGCAGTTGGTTTGCACCAGAATTGCTCTTCTTTATCTTATTGAATATGGCCCATACTATGCCCTGACCAGACTGTGGGGCGATGTATAAAAACATGATCCATGGCTAATGCAGTAATGGATTGTTTGCTGTTTGCACTAGATTATATGTATAAATAGTTTACATGGGTTTTATGTCTCCTAAATGTAATAAACAGTAACAAGTTAGGGTCAAACTGGGAGACGTATAAAAGCAAACTGAAATTATTCTGGAGTAAACCAACTGCACCATAGGGGACAAATAAAAATATCTGTTAAATTAAATTGAATTCTTAACCCTTTGAATGCTAGAGAGGTCTCCAATGCATTGCATTCACCCTGCCCACAAATTTTGCTATAAAGCCATTTCGCTAAATACGGTACAAATAAGGTTTTTAAAGCGGAACTACCACCGCTAAAAAACTTGATCTCTAATAATTCCCCATCTGGCGACTAGCTGCTCAGTAGCGCTAGTCGCCAGAATTATTACCTTGTTAAATAGAATATTCCATTCTTCCCGGGCTGACAGGCAGGACAGAGCGCAGACATCTTTCCATAGTGACGTCTGTGCGCCTGCACTGTCAGTCCCTTTTGGAGCCAAACAGCTCCTAGCAATGCCTCCTAGAGCAGGCTGGGGCTGACAACACAGGAGTGCGGTGCAGACATCATTATGGAAAAATGTCTGTGCTCTTTCCTGCCTGTCAGCTACTGAGCAGCTAGTTGCCAAATGGGGATTTATTAGAGATCAAGCTTTTTTAGCCGTGGTAGTTTCGCTTTAATGCATAAGCACCTTTAAACGTAAATGCAACCAAGTTTTATGTGGAAAGAGGACAGATGTATGTTTGCACCACTGTTATACATCTCCTTTCAATCACATATATGACTTTAACTCCTTGAGAAACAGAGAGGAACACAATGCATTGCACAGCAAACGATTTCACACCCCTTGGTTGTCAAAGAGTTAATGATCAATGGGATAGAAAATGACAGCAACATGCAAGTGACATAGAATTTGATGTACTTATAAGAATTTGAGTAATTCTGTTGAAAACTAATTGTATCATAGGGAAGAAATAAAATGTGTGTTAACAGACCAATATAAATCAATGGAGATTCATGGATTTTTTAATTGGTTCATTTGGTTTGCCCCAAAATTACTCGTGAAGGGTGATGCACTGCAGTAAGGGGAGAGAAACGTGTGCTAAAGACATGATGGAGTTATGCACTAAAGCGGGATGAAGAAGTGATAAAAAAGAGATAATTTCTTCAGTGATATCACTTCTCCAGTTCCTCTGTTATTCCATTGACCCTATGCACTGAGACCTCCAAAACTGGAGAAATCTTAGTGTATAGCCTCCATATAATAACAATGGAATTGGAGATGTGATATCACTGAAGAAATCATCTCCACTTTATCACCTCTTTATCATATACCTTAGTGCATCTCCCCGATGACTTCTGCAGTGGGATAAAATCTCCAATTTTAATGTTATTCTAGGGAGCCTATGCACTTAGACCTATCAGTTGGAGAGATCATAGAACAACATGGGAAATAGAGAGTGTATCTCATTTACATTTACCTTAATCCAACCTCCCACTCCCCTTCAGTAACGTAACTAGCTGTAGGAGGATGCAAAATTTGTTTGGTTTCCTAACAAAAAATTTTTTCAGAGGGACATAACTATAATCTTTTGGACCCTGAAGCAGATGGGGTCACCTAGGATGCTGGGCCCCAGTCAGCTGCAGCCTCTCTACACCCCTTTAGTTACACCTCTGAACTTGGGGGTGCTGTTATTCATTAGCCTCATAATAGAGATATACTAACTGATACAAACTGTGCAGATTGCATGCTGGTGAGATCTTACATGTAAAGACTTGTTTTAGTAGGAATGCAAATGGACAGGAATGTAAACCTCTGACAAAGAAATCACATAGACAATGGTGAGTGTACAAGATAAACACTAAAATCTCTTTTAAAAAACTTGCTTTTTCTTAGAATAAAGTTTTGCCCAAAAGAATATAAATTAGAAAATTAAAAAAATGGTTACAATTTTGTGTTTATTGTCTGCAATTTTTTTAAAGTGAATCTTCAGTTACTGCTTCATTATTAATGAATGGTATGTCTGTAATGAGGTGATTTATCAGTGAAAATGGACCAGATTGTGAACTATATGTGTACTACAATGCAGTTTTCTGACATTCCTCTCCATTAGTATCTAACAGGAAATCTAATTAGAATTTGACCACTAGAGGGCACTGCTAATGTAAAAAAAACATGGATTTAAACTGTAATAACTCTGGAAATATAAATCTCTCCGCAGTGGGAGTACCCTTATTTTAATCAATAGGAAAATCACTACAATATATATTTTTCATAAAAAAGTTTACTGCTCCTTTATCCCTTTGCGTGCCAGAGGGGTACGCAACGCATTGCAAAGCAATGCATTGTGTACCCCTCTGGCACTCAAAGGGTTTATACTGTTATGCATGTGTATACTTCAATAATATTATACAAGTTTAGTAAAAGTTTAATTTAATAGTATAAAATAATATAACAGTCTATTTAACCCTTTGACTTCCAGAGGGCCACACCACTGGCACTCAAAGGGTTAAATCATTTAATGGCAGAGTGCTATGTTGCAACGACCATCTGGTACTTGAATGGTTATGGTTTATGATGGCAAAAATGCTGTAATCTATTTGTATTTTTTTTTTCTTGTATCAACAGTTTGGCTAAGATGACACTGAACATAGCAAATATTTTACAGCTTTAACTTAAGTAAAGTAATACAGTGAAAGGGTATGAATGGCTTGTTAATCGAATATGTTATGCAATGAAAACTCAGTTTGTGTATTGTCCTTAAAGAACTTGGCTCTCTCAATGCGTGCATGCTTTCTTATGGCCACTAGAGGTCACTGGCTACCAACTATGAGACTACAGCAAGTTCCTCCTGCCTCTTTCTGTCGCTTCAATTAGCATTTCCTTAATTAAAATCATCAGATGATGCTACTCAGCACAGTACAGCGGCAGGGCTTGTATAGACAAACAAACCTATCCCATAAACTACTACAAAACGTGGAGATACACTGCATGCTTTGAGTAACGGATCCAAGGTATAGTGCAAAAACTCTGTGTTGTTTAATGTAGAATAAAACATTCGGACACTAAATAAATTGGGTAAATAATATGATAGCAAGTTATGTACTAGACGTGTTAATGGACGATAGAGAGATATGGAAATATATTAAATATATTGTGAGAATAATGCAATGACTATAGATGTGTGATTTAATTATACTTTATTGGTACTATTAAACAGAACTTGGAACACGAATGTGTTACTAATTATTACAGAAATATGTTTGTCATCCATCATGTGACTTTTTCTAATTGAAACAAAGGCCATGCAGTATTATATGGAATTCATTTATACTTCACGATTATACATATCACATGGCCTTACAGACTAGGCCAAACCCTTATGATGAATAATGCACTCTATAATCTGACTGTAGATCTGTGAATTACATATTTTAGTAGTTATTAACGCTGATTTAACAACAGAAATAGCAGATCTCATGTACTAAGAAGAAATGAAGTCCTTCTAGGGCAAACCAACGACACCATAGGGGACATGTAAAAGTTTCCTTTGATTCAAATGGGAGTTTTAACACCTTGAACGCTTGAGAAATGTCCAGCACGGTGAGCTGGAGACCTGTGGAGCATTGAATGGGTCACTAACGCAACTGAAATAAACGGGAACGTTCATTTGTCCCTGTTTGGCGCAGTTGGATTGCTGCAGATTCGTTGCAGTTCGCGTTAGTACATCAGCCTCGTTGGGTTGAGTTTCCAAAATTACTGTGATTTAATTCTCAGTATTGAATTCTCGGGTGGCAAATTTCTAAAATCCTTGTTGACTTAAATGAGTTCCTAAAGGGGACAAATACCTTTTCCCCAAAAAAATTAACTGATGAAAATGGGGATTTTAATGCAATCGAATACTCTGTAGCATTCAAGGAGTGAAAATCCCCTTTTCCAGCAATCGGTTTGATTTGACCCCTCTGATGACGTTGGCTTACTCCAGAAAAACGTCCCATTGATTTATATTGAAGGCCCAATGAGTATCAAATGGGAAGTTCAGTGTAGGGACAATTTACGGAAAGCACAGATTGTATGAAAATAGAAAGAGTTCCAATACATGTGGACGTGGAAAGGGGAAGGAAGGCTGCCTGATTCGTTTGCCTACTATTCAATAAAATCATAAGTAGTTGGTTATTTTCTGGAAAGGAAGAGGCCATTATATATATATATATACAGAGCGATGGAGAAGGAGAGTAAATGCTTACATTCTGATGACATTTCATTTTTAAACTTGTGCGAAAGGAACGGCTAATAGTTCTGTTCAATAATTATTGAAATTGAATAGACTAATAGATAGATAGATAGATAGATAGATAGATAGATAGATAGACTGACAGACAGATAGATAGACTGACTGACTCATGGTTGGGGCGGTTAGATCATCATCAGTAACTTTACTTGAACACTGTAAGGACCATTAAGGTCACCACATATTCCTTTAACTCTTTGAGTGCCAGAGAGGTACAGAACGCATTGCAAAGCAATGCGTTCCGTAACCCCTCTGTCACTCAAAGGGTTAAATGATGGACTTATAAAAAAAAGCTCCAGTGTTCCAATGATTCCTGAACAGCCCTGAAGAATTACGTGTACATAAGCGCCCCTTATTTAAGGGGATATGTGGTCACCTTAAGAGAAATTTTGGGGCAAAGCAACTGGCCTGGCCATAGTGGAGATAAAAAAAATTCCCATTGACTTAAATTTGTCTTTTAACTATTGCATACATCTCTATCATGAGACGGTATCTATCAAGAGAATCGGGGACGGTGCCATTTTATTTGCTTATGTGGTACTGTGTATGTGACTTTAATTAGTAGGTGTTCTCATTCCGCCGCCTATGAAAAACACAGGCTGCATAGCTGTGTACCCCTCTGGCACTCAAAGGATTTAGTTGCAGTCCTGCAGTATGTATTTTTCAGAATCGCCTCACATTGAAAATGGCTGATCATGGGAGCACAAATGGAGTGTTTAACCCTTTGAGTGTCAGAGGGGTGTGCAAAGTCCTATAAACGATGTGTTTTACATCTGCTGATATTTCATATACATTAAGAGAAGGAGGCGAAATACTGGAGCAAACCAGCTGCACCCTGGGGACCACTAACATTTCCCGACATTCAGAAGAACAGAATGGGAATTTTAACCCCCTGCGTACTAGCAAGGTCTCTAACGTATAGCGAAGCAATGTTTGAAAAATCTCTAGCTTTCAGTGGGTTAAAACTGCATTTAAATACTTACGCATTTTAACTTCTTCCCTACCGTGTGGTTGGTTTGCTCCAAAATTGCTCCTCTTGAGCTAAGTGGATTGCACCTATAATGGAGCATGTCCACTTGATCCAGTGTTAACCATTTGATTGCCAGAGCGCACCCCTCCAAATAACGTAACTATACAGTAACAAATGGCCGGCGGTACATTGGAAGTGATTATATGGGATCTGAAGGGTATCTTCTGGTGGTTTAAGCCTTTGAATGTCAGAGGGAAATCAACTCATTTCAAAGCAATGCGTTGTGCAGCCTTCTGGCACTCAAGAGGTTAATTGTCTTCCTTTACTTCTACATATTGTTGAACTGAATGTTAGTAGGAAGACCATGAAAGGGGGGTAGGTGGATAAACTATAAATACGAGAGGGTAATGGGTAGAAATCCGATTTAGGTGGAAATTACACTCCAGAGTATGAAGAGTTTAAATGTAGTTAACCCCCTGAGTGCCAGAGGGGCACGAAACGCATTGCGTTTGTTAGGCATGGTCCTTAAGGGGTTAAAATGATGGGCCATGTGTATGAATTAAAAATGAAGCAAATATGGGACAGCCCAACTGCAAACTATGAATCAGATAAAAAAAAACAGTTGATGCAATTTGGAATTTTAAGCACTTGGATGCTACAGATGTGTCACGTCGGAGAGCTCTCTAGCACCCAAGGGGTTAATGTTCTAAGTAGTGAACAGTTGTTTGCCACAGGCCTACTCCACTTCTGACTTTACACATATATCCCTATGAATTTACGCGTGGTAAAGTTTAGAAACATGTTCTTAACCCTTGAATGATGAAAGGCTTGGGCAAAGATTACAAAGATTGCTAACCAAAGCTTTGGATCCCCATCTGTTCCTTAAACGGTTAATATAATCCTAGAGAGGGAAAACAAAGGACACGGGTTAAATCAATGTAACACCTAAGGCGACAAAGGTGTTAAAGCATGGAAAATGTGGACAAAGTCCAGTCGGGAGTGATTAGGGCGTTCTTTCGGATTGGGGGCTAGATTCTATTGCAGGTGTAAAAAGTAACCGCCCGTTTTATCAAACATTTTCCCATTGAAGTCTATGGGGAAAACTGGAGATAAAAGCAGAGATACAATTAGCACTTGTAATATAATCTAGCCCAAGATCGGTTTTATTGCCACAACTAGGCCACTAGGTCCAAAGTCATCATATACCGACCATACATTCCCCAGTAGGGACAAAAGATGAGTTATTATGGTGCAAATCAACTGTACCACAGAGAACAAATAACCCCTTCTATTGATATAAATAGAGTTTGTTCTCTATCACACACATATGGATTAGGTTGATTATCAGTATATGATAAATCTGTCCATTAACCCTTTGAGTGCCAGTGGGGTAAGCAAAGCATTGCTTTGCAATGCGTTGCGTGCCCCTCTAGCACTGAAAGTGTTAATCTGTTGGTTACTGAGGTCTGATACTTCTGAGATCTGCTTGATCAGCACTCAATTTAACCCTTGAGGACCAGAGTGGTGAACAACCCATTGAGAAGGTGATCAGATATACCATTAAAGAAAAAGCGGCCCTTTATTTTGACTTTACATATTCTGCAAGTACATAACAAATTGTATACTTTAAACTTTATTCAGCTTCACCTATATATATATATATATATATATATATATATATATATATATATATATATATATTTACTGTTATGTTCCAGGCAGTAAACTACCTGGATTTCAGGTTGCAGTTTTCTGGTGGATAGACCATCAGTGCGGGACAGTGACACAATGTTACGCTACCTGAAGCCCTGAGTGATACAATGTTACACTTTCCCTGCAGCACTGAGCGCTTTCTGTCTTATATTTCATCTTTTTACATGGCGGGCTGGCTTCAAATACAGGAGATAAATGTAATCTCCCGTTTTATCCAAAATGTTCCTATTGAAGTCTGTGGGGATACCTGGAGATAAAACCAGAGATAAAGTAGCACCTGCATTTGAATCCAACCCTGTATTATTAGAGCTGGGAAGATTATGCACTAAGGTGGGATAAACAAGTGATAAATTAGAGATAACTTATCCATTCCCTATGTTGCTTTGTGGAGCCTACGCACCAAGATCTCCCCCACTGGAAAAATCTTAGTGCATAGACTCTATAGAATAACACAGGAACTGGAGAAATGACGTCATTGCCACTTAATCACCTCTTTATCACACCTTAGTGCATCTGTTCCTGACAGAATATATATATATATATATAACAGTAGGTGAAGATGAAGAGAGATACAATAAAACATGTAGGTCATTTACCCTTATATATTAGGTACCTGCAGACTATGTAAAGTCAAAATAAAAGGTTACTATTCATTTAAGTGCTGGACACATACAAATTCATTATTTGACCTTCCACAGGCGTTATTGCAGTCATGTAATAGTGTGTGTGTGTGTGTGGGGGGGGGGGACCATAAACACACCTCTATCAAAAATAGTACTAATAATATAATAATTTGTCTATCTATCTATCTATCTATCTATCTATCTATCTATCTATCTATCTATCTATCTGTCTGTCTGTCTGTCTGTCTGTCTGTCTGTCTGTCTATCTATCTATCTATCTGTATTTTTTTCAATAATTGTTACATTAAATCACCTATTAGCTGTTCTTTTTTTCTCAGATGTTTAAAGCTGTTATCAAGATATAATGTTTACTAGATTTATACGTTTCTTTTTGAGTTTTTTACTGGGTAATTCTATTTAGATTTACAGTAAAATCTACCCATCAGATTATTAGGTATATTGTGAGGAATTGTATTGTAATTGCCCAGTAATTGGTTACTGACCTTGATGTATGTAAAATTAACCGTAGTGACAAATATACTCTGTATATTGCTGTTTTATTCAGTTACAATTCAATAAGAAAAAGAAATGCAATTCTGGAGCAACCCACTAGCACCATAGGGGACAAATGAATGGCACTTTTACCCCTTTGAGTTCTTGAAAAGTGTCCAACGCATTGCGATTTGGAGACATGTTTTAACATTTAAGGTGCTAATAGTCCCGATTAAAATGTGTGAAGGTCTGGGAAATGTTTTGTTTATCCCTATTGTGTAATTGGTTTGCTCTAGGATAGCACAGTTTTATTTGAATTGCACTGATATTTTTGTTTTGTTTTCGTTTTTTTATTACTTTCTATTAAAAAAAATTAGAAAACTAAAATTATCTAGTTGTGTTTCTAGTTAATTGTGTAGTTGTGATTCAATTTAATTGTTTAGTTGCATTTCTAGTTAATTGTGTAGTTGTATTTCTAGTTAATTGTTTAGTTGTGATTCAATTTAATTGTGTAGTTGTGTTTCTAGTTAATTATGTAGTTGTGTTCCTAGTTAATTGTTTATCTGTGTCCCTAGTTAATTGTGTAGTTGTATTTCTAGGTAATTGTTTAGTTGTGTTCCTAGTTAATTGTGTAGTTGTGTTTCTAGTTAAAATTTTAGTTGTGTTCCTAGTTAATTGTGTAGTTATATTTCTAGTTAATTGTGTAGTTGTATTTCTAGTTAATTTTGTAGTTGTGTTTCTAGTTAATTGTTTAGCCCCAGGTAAAAAGCAGTTGTATACAATTTGTGTCACTGAGGTGTGTGTGTTGAAATAAAGGTATATGGATTCTCCCATAAGTACACGTGTGGGTATTTACTTATAGGTATCCCTCTCAAAACGGGCAGTGCCAAAGGGTCATATTTAGGAAGGTAGAGAGGGGCCAGTCTGGGGCAAATCAACGCATTATGGGTCTATGGGGGATGCAAATTCCACAAATTTCTGTTGGCTTCAATGGGGCATGTGGTCCTTTGGGGAGATCTCTACTGAACGAGGGGTGAGACGTTCCATTTAAGTCAACGAGCGTGTGATGCAGATGGTTTACCCTGGAATTACCCCTGTATTGCTATGTGCATATGGCTGTAATTAGGGTGTATTTCCCGTGTGTGTGCGCGTTCGTAGGTGTGTGTTTCTGCACCTGATTGTGTGTGGGTATGTGTGTCTTTGTGTGTGTGTGTGTGTGTGTGTGGGGGGGGGGTATGTGTGTTTTGAGTGTGTCTATGTGTGTTAGGGTGTATGTGCATTTGAGTGTGTGTGTGTGTGTGTATATGTGTGTCTGTGTATAAGTGTGTCTGTCTGTATGTGTGTGTTTATATGTGTGTGTGAGCGTTTGCATTTATGTGTATGTGGCGGGTATTACTGTGCGTGCACTTGAGTGTGTGTGTGTGGGGTTGGTATTATTGTGCATTTGAGTGTGTGTGTGGGGGGGTTGGTATTACTGTGCACTTGAGTGTGTGTGTGTGTGTGTGTGTTTGTGTAGGGGAGGTATTACTGTGTGTGTACTTGAATGTGTGTATGTTTGTGTGGGGGGTATTACTATGCGGTGTATGTGTGTGTGTATTACTGTACCTGTACTTGAGTGTGTGTGTGTGTGTGTGTGTGTGTGTGTGTGTGTGTGTGTGGTATTACTATGCGGCATATGTTTGTATGTTTGTGTGGAGGTATTACTATGCGGTGTATGTGTGTATTACTGTACGTGTACTTGAGTGTGTGTGGGAGGGTATTACTATGCGGCGTATGTGTGTATTACTGTGCATGCACTTGAGTGTGTGTATGTGTGTAGGGGGTATTATCATGTGCGCACTTGAGTGTACACGAGGCTCGTGGATCAATGAAAAGCGGTGCAACATCGACAAAAAATATCCACATTTCTACTGATTAAAATGCGGATTGTAACCCTTGAATGTTAGAGGTCAGCGTGTGTGTGTATATATGTGTGTATATGTGTGTATATGTGCTTATGTGTGTATGTGTGTGTGTGTGTATATGTGTGTATATGTGCGTGTGTGTGTATATGTGTGTGTGTGTGTGTGTGTGTGTATGTGTGTGTGTATTACTGTGAGAGATTCCACGTACGAGTATGCCCCGTATGTATTAATGCACTGGTTTGTGTAAGTGTCACCTAGGTAATTAATTTACTAAATCAATTAAATTAACCCAAAGCTCATAATCCAAAGAAAATTCATATGAAAATATGTAATCTACGATCAGTAAAGCCAAAAGTGATTTCTCTATGCGACCTCCATTCACCTTTCTAGTCCCACAAAAAATACATAGACACAATATTAGTGATTAACCCTTTGAGTACCAGATGGGTACCAACGCATTACAAGGCAATGCGTTGCGTACCCAGTGACACTCAAAGAGTTAATGGAATCTGGAGATGATTTTCTAACATTGCGTCTGCTAAACCGTTACCTTTCTCTTTATTTAAAAGTGTAAACTGTAAAACAACCCAAACACCCCAAAAAAAACCCAAAAACCCAAATCAATCAAATACTGTGATGTGTTTAGATTGTGTAACCAGTCTCTGTGTGTGTATAGACAAACGTGTGTCTTCTGATTGTTTATATTATTGAAGAACTTATCCTGCCTCTACATTGTGCATGTTATGAAGTTGAGTTATTGATTTGATAACAATTAATATTATAATGAACACACTGGACGCTGCAGCGTTCTCCCTCCCACATTAATGTGGTGTTATCAGCGTCAACAAAACATGTCTGCATTTATTTCTCATCCCTCCAGCACTCGAAGGGTTAAAGTTTACTCGGTGCAAATCTCCCATTCGCCTTAACCCTTTGAGTGCAATGCGTTGCGCACTCTACTGGCATCCAAAGGGTTGAGTTACGCGTTTACACAACATAGGTTGGAAGCTGGGTGCACCTGAGGTACGTGTGTTAGTTGTCGTACCCGTTGGCACCGGGTGAAGGAATGGTCCAATGCATGCCTTACCACTAATGCCTGGTTCATCTCCTTGTCCTGCCCAGTGCAAGTCCCACTGGTACCAGGGCTCTATTCCTTGGACGTGTCCAAAGGGTTAATTTATGGAGTAACCCTGTGGGTGGCGGAAAACTCCCCAAGGTATGCGTTCAGGAACTTTTGTGCCATGCAAAGGGTTAAGAATGCAATTTAAAGCATAATGCAGTTTGGGTGGTATCTCATCAAAAGACTAATCTCTTTTTAAGTAAATATTATTTTAACCCTTTGAGTGGATAATTGCACAACTAATGTATCTGCAAAATGTCATACAAACCCTGTAGTACTCACGGGATTAAAGGACAACACAGGGTAATACGTGCCCTTTAATAATGTAAGTGCCAGTGGGTAATCAATGCATTTCCCACCTCGCTGGCACTCAAAGGGTTAAACCCAGTAGTTGCTTCACAGTTAGTTGGATACCTCACTATCATACCACATAGTCACAACAAGAATGTTTATGTGCCCCGGCACTGAAAAGGTTACGTTTAAGAAGGGGTAGATATATTCTTGTTATTAGTATGTGTTAAAATTTAACTCTTTAAGTACAAGAGGTTCTTGCAACGCATTGCTTAGCGCACCTTTCTGTGTCTTAACACTTTAAGTGCCCAGGGAGTATACAAAGCATTGGGTTTCAATCCGCTGGATACCTCGATACATCTTTGGCAATATTGATGAAATATTAATTTGAAACTCTTAAAAAGAAGATAATAGCACTTTGAACAAAATACCTTCAATTAACCCCTTAAGGACCAGGGGAGAAACGCATTGAGAAGCAATGCGTTGCAGATCACTCTACCCCTAAGGGGTTACCCAGTTGAATGCTCCAGACTATATAACTCATAGCTCTGCAATGCCTTACAGACGTCTGTAGTACCAAAGGGTTGAAGGTGCAGGTCCAACTGTGTGATTTCTCTCAGTAAGAAACCAGAGATGGTTATTGACACTGGTAAAGGTATAGGCAAATCTACCATTGGACAGGGATTGAAGTGTGTGATGGGAGGTGGGACTGTAGCATTTTAATCATTAAACTCAATCTGAGGACCTGAAAGTAAATCCAAGCTGCACCAGCTAAGACAGGCAAGTGGTTATTGTCACCATTAGAGAGAGGCTTGCGTGACTAGTAAGCCTTACAGTATGGAATGATCCTAAGCACACATCTCTTGTACTCCTCATCCTCTGGCCGGTGTGGGCTCAGTCCTGACAGGAAGCGCTAACTCTTACTCACTGACAGCACTGGGGGCTTTGGGATCCCACAGACCTGTCCTGCTCCTGGCAAGTTCACTGGCTCATCCAGGGAGGCAGCTGCACAATGTCCCAAATCATCCCATTTGCTTGAACAGAAGTAAGGAAGGCATCCAGTGAGAGCCTATGGGCCTCTACTTCCACTCATCCACTGGCATTGTTTTTGGGTAAGTACAATGACATGAGCTCATTATCCTGCATGAATATTCAGCACCCCCTTTAGCGTGGAAGGAGAAGTCTCATTGAGGGGGGCTCTGCGCACATCAGGAGGAGACACAGAGACACAGCCAGCCTGCTGCAACCCTTCATGTGCCAAAAGGGGTGTGCAACGTACCCCCTCTTATACTCAGAGGGTTAACCTTTTCAGTGCCGAGAAACAACACACACAGACACACACAGAATTCCAAAGCAACGCCATCTCTTAGCACTGATGTCTAAAAAAGAAAGGAGACAAATATAGTCAAGTTGGCTAACTAAACAGATTTAGGATGCAAGCTTTTAAGACCTCTTAGGTCCAAGTTGATACCTTTATTAGCTAACTAAACAGATTTAGGATGCAAGCTTTTAAGAGACCTAGGAGGTCTTGAAAGCTTGCATCCTAAATTTGTTTAGTTAGCTAATAAAGGTATCAACTTGACTATATTTGCCTCGTGTATATCTACAGCTAACACGGTACCAACTGTCACCTGTTAAAAAAACAATACTCTATATGTGTGTGTTTTGTGTTTATATATATACAGATATATGTATAAGTATGTATGTGTATATTTATAAAATAGTTTGCCTACATGCATTTTGTGTGTGTGTGTGTATATAAATATATATATATATATATATATATATATATATATATATTATTTTCAGTGGTATGAGAAAATCATAGTTATCCTGCAGACATATTTCCTCTACTGAATATTCACCCAATTTGGAAGATATGATTTCATTTTAGTTATTCAGCAAGGGTCGCTTATCGGTAAAACCCACAGAAAAAATGGCGATGGAAATAATTAATCTTCTTATTGTCACTCATTGACACCCACACCTCCGGCTCTCAGTGATTTGATTACAAGCATCTGAGGAAGGTTAATCAACACGGGTGTGTTTGTCTTGGTCAGCCATGTATGGACTGGATTGTACTTAAATGAGGATTCTTGTGTCAGGCATGACTTAACCCTTTTAGAGCCAGAGAGGTAGCCAATGTGTTGGACAACTCTCTGGGATTCAAAGGGTTAATTAAAATAATGTTTATAGATAGATAAATAGACATGGACAGTAAAGGAGAAATAAATATTCCCACAATCCTCACTCAACTAAATTGGACTCCAATGCATTTTATTTGTCCCCTATGGCAAGTTGGTTTACTCCAGAACAGCTCAACACACCAATAATGAGATGTACTAAAAAAAGAAATTGAGCAATTATGGGACAATCCATCTGCCCCATAGGTGACAAATAAAATATCCCACATTTCCATTGCTTAAAATGGGTCTTTTAACCCATTGGTTGCCAAAGAGTTCTCCAACTCGTCCATTTACGTCTCCCTGTCATTCTGGAATCTGAAAGCCCAATTTAAATAAACTGGGATTTGTCCCCTAAAAGAAGTTGGTGTGCCCCAGAATTGCTCCACCCCACCCCCATACACTGAGTGTTTACTATAACCGTTCTATGGGGAGGGGTCTCCCTGCTGTGACATCACGTAACTGCTGCAGATAGTTCTACTACTCCATATTGCTTTGGGATATTATGGAGGTTGAACTGTGATAACAAAGCACAGGTGGACCGGTTAACTCTTTGAGTGACAGTCAGAGAGGTATCCAACGCAATGCAATACGTTGGATATCTCTCTGGCACTTAGTGGGTTAATAGCTGTATAGTTTACACACACACACACACACACACACGGGTACCTCGGCAGAATATCCTTAAGCCTTCCACAGACCAACTTCATACAGTGTCATCTGTAAGGTGACCACATATCTCGGTAACCGTTTACGTGTCAGATGGGTGTCCAAAGATTTGGATATCCCTCTGGCATTCAAAGGGTTAAATCAGGGACTCTTATGCAAACTTCATACTGCAGGACCTACACAGGAATCAGTGGAACCCTGCAGTGAGAGTATTGTATACGTGTCCTAGTGAAATTATACGTGATTATCACCCTATGAGTAAGAATAGGTAGGAGAACATTGGGTTTTATGTGTTCTTATGACTATCAACATGCCATATTTATATGGGGGCACAAGATATATGTTGACCTCAATGTGCGGTGCCAAACTCAATGCCAAAGCTCAATCTAAATGGAGTAAAAGTGAGAAACTTAGCACCGAGAGAGTTAACCCTTCGAGTGCCAGAGAGATACTCAACTAGTTGCGTACTCTTCTGGCACTCAGTGAGTTAAAAATGACTGTTTATGAAGTGCTGCGTTGGAATAATGGATACACCATGCTGCACTACATAGATCGAAATGCTGTGTTAACTATTTCAGTGCTGGATTGCTCACCTTAGATCGAATACTTTGTAATGATAAATTCTTAGTGGTTTACCAAAGGTATCTGCAGAACACTCCCCCACTCCAAACAAACACATAACATTAAATACGCCAAAACTAATACTGAGGGGGTGATCTTAAACAAAGTGCTTGTGAGGTTAAAGGGATAGTAATGTTTGATAATAAAAGCAGCTGTAATTAATCATCATAGTATTTGGACTTTGGAGAGTGTTATTTCATTTCTATCAGAGTTGTAGATCAAGAGTAATTCAATGACAAAGTATCCCCCTCCCTCCCCTTTTAATGATGTAACACTGTTCAGCCAGATCAGAAGGGAGGTGCCCAGGTGGACTGCATAGAGGGACAATCTTGAATTAAGATAAGAGAAAAACCTGAAAAACTTGTCAAGGGAGGAAGGGCTTTCATTGTTCTCATAGGAAGAAGATTGTCCCCTTCTGTTATCTGTCTGGTCTATGGACTGGATTCCACATCTGAGAAGAGATGGCTTACACTAGGTAAAAGGGGTGGGAGGGGAAACTTGCTTGTGAATATCGCTCAAACCATAAAGGTATGAGAGATAAGACTTATCGTTCTTCATGTTTTTTTAATGCCTACAAAATAAAATAAAGATAAAACGAAGGATTACTATCCCTTTAAATGGAGTTGTACATGACCATTCTACCTCTCATTGTACACGTGATAAGGGCAATGTAAGGCACAAGTTGCATAAACAAATACACAAGAGAAAAGAGTTTCAGTGAACTCACTGATAAGGCTAGATAAAAAGTGGCCAAATGCCCCCTTTTACCTTTTATATTAAAAGATTTTAGAACTTTGCCACAAATAAACATTTGAAAAAACGCAATGTAGGAGGATATAATATTTAACACTTTTACTGGTAGAGGAGTAACCAACTCTTGTCACCCCTCTAGCAGTAAAAGGTTAATGGACTTGAGTCCTTTTTTTATCTGTTATTTTTTTGGTGATAACTCCCTTTAACCAGAGCGCCATAACTAAGTACTGACTTGGGCACCCCCGGAACTCAATGGGTTAAGATAGGGGAGATGAAGGACGAGTGGTGAGAAGGAGAGAGATCATAAGGAATCTGGGGAGCACTTATGGGTTTAGGAGGATCAAAAAAGAGTCCTCCTTTATACAACGGCACAGCCCACAGGCTCTAATGAATGCCATCCACAGGAAAGTGTCCTTGTTCCGCAGCAGACAGTGTACAGAGGGGTCAATTAGACCCCATCCTACTGCACCTACCGTATGTAGAGGTGATCGCTAAATACAAGTCGCACTACACACCAGTATTTTATTATAGACCACTGAGTTTTTTCGATCCGACTGATCATTAAAGTTAAATCTGAGATATAGTAAAGATATACTAAGGACCGTATTCAATAGGAGGAAGAGGTGCAATTCTGGAGCAACCAACCATAGTGGTTAAATAAAAATCCCTCACATCCCCAAGGATTTAAACTTGAATTTTAACCATTTGAACGATTAGCAATGCGTTATAGAGCTCTCTTGCATTCAACGAGTTAAAAGCACCATTTAAATCACTATTTCTTCCCTCTGACACAAATGGTTTGCTCCAGAATTGCTCGTCTTTAGTTTGTTAAATACGGCGCTAAGATACAACCAATGACACGAAAAATGAAACCTGTATTCCATCTATAAACGTGTGGTGTATAAAGTCTATCAACTAAATATTATAGATACATACTAAAATCAAATAATCTGTAAAATAATGTGGAATATTGGTTCATTATGATTTATTTTATGGCATAAACTATTAAAAAGACAAGGGCGACTTTAATAAATAATATCAAATAATATCAAAGTGATACTAAATTAGTTTATTCAAATATAAAAACGCTTTTTAAAAATTGAGTCCACTACATATATTTATAAGGGGAAATATAGGGATAGACAGATAGATAGATAGATAGATAGATAGATAGATAGATAGATAGATAGATAGATAGATGTGTGTTTGTGTGCAATATATATATATCATTTTTTTCAGCAAATCCGTACGTAGTTTAGTTTAAATTGCTCTGTATAATTCAGATTAGATGGATATACTGCTATGTATAATTCAGATAATTCTGTGTAATCTCAGTGTAATATGTCTCCCTCTGTCAATTTTAACGTTTTCTATGAATTGCGGCTAAATTAATATATACAGGTGTGCAGTGCATTGCATAGCAATACGCTACATACGGCTTCTGGCACTGAAGGAGTTAAACGTTAGCCATGTTCAATTGATCCGCAATTTGTTTGATTTAATATATGTGACTAATAAGACAACATCGTCCAGGATGGTATAATTGTCTTTGTTTATTAGCGGGGAGGTATTATCTTCCCATCAGAATTAGTACGTTATGATTAATACAAACATTCCTGCGTAGAGTTAATTTAGGCAATAGGAATATTCACTGGTGGGCAAGGCACTGTTTTATTTACCTGCAGTAAGATTGGTTTCCTCTCTGCTCCTGGGCTACTATTGACTGTTTCAGCGTTTGGTCAGCAGATGTCGCTCTTCAACCGCAACTAGATGTGCCTAGAGAAACCCAAGAGAGATAGTATACCCCCATCTTCTTCCAGCATATACACCCCTTAACCCTATCACCGGAGACAGGAGCTTCAAAGATCTAACCAGTTACCAGCCCCCCGCAGACCTCAGACCCAGGCAATTATTTGCAAGAACTCCACAACTGCTACAAGCTGAGAAACGGGCATTATGCAGGAGATAATTGCATTTGTTTTTGCAATTCGTGTTGCAAACCTATTTCTTTATGTTGAAGGTAGATGAGTCAAGTTCATCACTGGTGCCAAGCTCTGATGTTGTAGGCGATTTATGTGTCTCAAAAACGACTTGAATTTGAATTAAGGATTTTACCTGAAAGACAATTAGGTGTACACACACACGTATATATATCTATATCTATATATAAATAAATATAGATATATAAAGTCTATATCATATATATATATATATATATATATATATATATATATATATATATATTATAAAGCGGCAAACCAACTCATCCATTGGGGAATCAGTGTAATCCAAAAATCCTAACTGATTGAGCGAGTTCTCCCAATGTGTGTATGACCACAAGGGGTTAACAGCCCCATTTAAATGAATATGAACTGTTATCTGTTACTTTTGGCGCAGTTAGTTTTCGCAAAATTGCTCCACTTTTTACTTTATAAATATTCCCCAAAATCGCGTTTGTACCTGATTTTTTTTTAATTTTATTTGTTTGAGCTACAATCCTACCTGATAATAGCAACGCACATAATTCATTCCAGGAGTCATTCAAAAAATGAACGGGTTAATCCCTAAGATCTGTTAATTCATCAATCAATCATGAATCAATCAGCCAACCACTATTCAAAACCCATATCTATAATAAGTGCATTATAAGCCACAATGCAATCAATGTACGCAACAAAATATTTTCATTTTTAATTTCGTTTTATTTCATGAAAACAGCGACATGTTGAAGAACTAATCGAAACAGCACAATAGCACATATCCAGTTTTTTTTTGTATATAAATTACATATACATCGATTAATCTTTAGTATTTCAGCAAATAAATATAAGATCATTAAATGTCCCCGACTTTTAATGTTTATTACAATTTATATCTTATCTTTGTTGAAATAAAGAAAGCACTGAACACTGTTTCAAAATTTTGACGTCAAATTTCTAATGTCATAGGGTTCAGGGTGTATCGCAAAATGAAATAAACCGGTGCATATTACAAACGAAAATTGATTTCCTATAAATTCGAAAGAAAATCACTGTGTCTATAGATACAAAATATTAGGGCAGAAATTGAAAAGCAGCTCACACCCTTTACTGACTGTGGTTTTGAAATAAAGTGTTCAAGTCTGCTAAGCAACTGTATCTATTAAAAAAATTAGTTTTTTTTTACGAATTATAACATATCTCTATTAATCGTGATATTATTTTATAAAATCATCATTTTATTCTTATTTAAAGCAGACCTTGTGATCGACTGCAGGTGTGTTTTGCAAATAAAATATATTTCAACAAGCTGTAGGTCATAAATGATGTATGATTCATTTCAATGTATTCAAATTAATTAGTAATAATTTAGGAAGATTTGATTAATCATTTAACCCCTTGAATAGCAATGCGTTGGAGACCTCTCTACGATTCAAGGGGTTAACCCTATGAGTGCCAGATGAGTACGCAGGGTTAAACTAATTTTGGGTAAAATCTATACAGCATAGATTGGGTTTGAATGACATCTGTTAATACTTTTCCCACCAACTAATATGCCAGTAATTGACAAGGGTGCATCAAATAAATGGAGGGAATAGTGCAGTAATCGGCCTGTAATACTTGGTAGAACCAATTTGCCAGTGCTTGATTAGTGATGGGTAATGCCACTCTCTGTATTAATTGGTGGGACATATAGTGTCCATTTGCCTTCACTGTGCAACTGCTGTCATTGTGAAAAAGACGGACAGACAGACATGTCTTCAGTTATTGGGGTGTTCAAACTGGCTTAAAAGTCAGGTGTTTGGAGGGATGAAACTCTTATTCAAATGCCAGTCAGTGCTGCTGTGATTCGCAGAGACTTAGTTGCCTGGCTGTCTGGCAATGGATAGGAGGAGAGGAGGGGAGGGAGGGAGGGCAGGGGGAGAGAAGGGAGAGGGGGAGACCAAGGGGGAGAGGGTTCAGGCATTGCTAGCACTACAGCAGAATGGGACTTAGCTGTGGCCCAGGCAAATAGGGCACAGGCCCAAAGAGAGCAGGAGGACACATGCCAAGAATGATACCTGCACTGTATGCCAGCCTCTCCAAGCAAGCCACGACCGACCCCCGCGGTAAGCAGGACACAGCACCGGGTAATATGGGCACTGGGGGCACTTATTCTGTTTGGCAGAAGAGACTGAAGACTTGCACCTGAGTTACACTGTAATAAGACACATAGCCCATGAATTGTATGACTTCACGTCTCTGCGTGGAGAACTATAGAAATACATATAGGAAAGATTTCTATTAATATGTATATATATATATATATATATATATATATATATATATTCCTTATATGTATATAATATACAACATATACAAATATATTATATATACACATGAACACACATCACACACATACATAGTTAAGTGTATTTTTCGATTGCCTATTGTACCTTTACCCTGTGAAGAATGATGGATATTCTAGTTGATACAGGCGCTTCAGTCTGATGAGAACCATCACATTGTTAATATGCTCAGATGCGATGATTAAGTGGACTTCTAGTTTAGTTACAGTTCATTATTATTCCTTTTCTGACTGCTATTACTTCCGTGCATATGCACAGAGATTTGCATAAGGGTCTGTGGGGAGGGACAAGTTTTACCCAATATGATTAATCTACAGGTAAGTGAGAGAGAGAGAGACAGAGAGAGAGAGAGAGAGAGAGAGAGAGAGAGTGTTTAATCAACTTAATAACAGAGGGCCATATTCTAGAACATAAAAAGCAGTAATTCTGGGGCAAACCATCTACAATATAGGTGATATATCAAAATGCCCAGATATTCAAATGGGACTTTTAACTCCTTGAATGCTACAAAGGTGTCCTAGCATTTCACTCAATGGGGATTTTCATTTGTCCTCTATAGTGCAGTTGATGTGTTTCAAAATTACTCCACTTTACCTTCCCGAATATGCCTCATACTTCTTTAAGTTTATAATTAATCTAATTCTGAATAATATTGCTGTTATCAATTTGCAATTAGGAGACTTCCAGGCCCTTGGAGTTATCAATTTTAATAGAATTGAGGAAACTATCACGTATATAAGTGTACAAACACATAATTATTTGTGAAAATTGGACAGTTTATTGAAATAACCAGCAAAAATAATCTAACAGTTTTAAATATATTATATAATTGTCATATCAAATAAGAAATTATGTACTTACAAAATCTAAGGATACTCCGACAATTATATCCGTCTATTATACGATTTTATTTATATAAATGATAATCATATTAACCCTTATTTTCTAAATGCTGGACAGGGGAAATTCTATGATTCACTGTAGTAGATATGAATGATCATATTCAGTAAAACTGCATCATAGATCCTTTAATATGTCACTACGATGTAATTAGGTGTCACAGGTATATATTTATCAGACTTAAATCTGTTTTTTACCTAATATACAACCTCTACTCCTTCTCTCCTTATTTTTTGAAAGGGGAGGATAAGATTAGTTAAATTATTAACCCTTTGAGAGCCACATGCTTTTTTATAAGGTATTACATGGCCAGGGTTTCCATCTGTTAATAAATTTACTGAGAATTAAAAAAAAAAAAAAAATCAAGTTGACAAAAATGGTCGAAGTATGAAAAAAATTGTGGTGCCAATACAAGATGGCGGTTCAATGAAAGTGAGTAGTAAAAAAAAAATTGGTTGTGCGTAATTTTAACATGAATGGCAGTTAAAATAAAAAAATTAAAAAAAAACATTCCCTGGATTTGTCATAGCTCTGGCACTCTAAGGTCTAGCTAAAATATAGTAATGGGACATATATATATATATATATATACATATATATATATATATATATATATATATATATATGAAGAAATTGGTGAAATTCGGGGACAAACCAACTGCACAATAGGGGACATATTCCCATCGATTTATATTGAGCTTTTTGTTACTCGTTGAATGCTACAGAGGTTGGAGACCCCACTGGAGTTCAATGGGTTAAACAGTCCCATTTAAAGTAATGGGGATTTTGGAGGATATGTTGTCCTCTATTGTATAGTTGATTTGCCCCAGATTTACTCCACTTTTTCTTTATATGTAGTGTCTAAAAATCCCTGAAGAGACACAAAGAAAGAAACATTCTTTAAAGGCAACAAAACAGACTAAGGCATTTATGATTTTAATATATCACATTATTTAAATGAATAAATGAAGAAAATGCAAATCTACCTTTACATATGCATCAGTATTTAAACATAATAGAGTCGGGAGCCAACAGGAGTAAGAGAAAGGAATGGCGCAGTGCCGACCTTATTATTCATAGCGGTGTGTCCAGCCCTATATAACCTGCTCCTCTCCAGCAGTCAGGGAACAGCCACATACAATCCTCTCCCAGCAGCACTGCATGCTATTTCATCCTGGGATTTGCCTTCATCTTCCTTTCCTTTTTTTTAAAGAAGCTTTTTGTGTTTAAAAAATAAATAAAAATGAAATGCACATTTCTGTAATGTAGAGGGTGGGAGCCTGGATCCAGTGCTGAGAGCCGGATTAGCATATATTTTTAATGCCCTCATTTTCTTGATGTATGTAAATGGAGCCCAGTCGGTGACGTCAGTGGCTGTGACCTCGCTGGCGGAGCTGAGAGTGGAGAGGGGAGGGAGTGCAGTGACACATACACACAGGCCTGGCTCATAGGGAGGGAGGGAGAGAGCTGTGACACACGCAGGGAGGGAGAAGTGGAGGCAGATCTGTGACACACAAGAGCACAGGATGGGGCATATGTAGAAAGATTTAAGTGGAGCAATTCTGGAACAAACCAACTGCACCATAGGGAACAAATAAAATCCCCATTGATTTAAATGGTGGGGAAGGTTAACCCATTGAATGATACAGTCGTTAAATCATCCAATTCAATGATAATTTGGAGTATTTTATTTGTTTCCTATGGCACTGTTTGATTGTCCCACCTTTGTCTTTATACATACGCCTCATTAGAATAGTTGTACACCTATACACCCTGAGATATGGAAGATCAAACACACCACTGATACATGGAATTGCGTTTAGCTGGTGTGTATCTCTGTGTGTTTGTACCTGTGTGTGTGTGTGTGTATGTGTGTATCTGTGTGTGTATTTATATATGTGTGTGTGTGTGTGTGTGTGTGTGTGTGTATCTGTGTGTGTATTTATATATGTGTGTGTGTGTGTGTGTGTGTGTGTGTGTAGGAGAGACAGAGACGAAATGGAAAACCACAAGAGACAGATATATCATTAGATATACAGATACCACATGCACAAATACTCCTAATAGATAAAGCAGATCGAATATATGAGCTTATTTTTCTAAAAGGTAGACATACCATCCATTTATTTCTGTATTTAGCTTTCTGTTTTGTGTTTCTTAATATATTGTAAATAGTTCAACTTACATATATATATATATATATATATATATATATATATATATATAAGCTCTCACGCAACGCAATATCATCTATCTATCTATCTATCTATCTATCATATATCTATCTAGCTATCTAGCTATGTATCTGATATTTCAGGAATATTGTGAGAATCAGAGACACAGGCATGTATCTTTAATTTTTCTGGTGATATATACCTAGCTGTATTTATAGATGCCTTCTATTTATCATTCTATCTATCTATCTATCTATCTATCTATCTATCTATCTATCTATCTGTATGTCTGTCTATCTATCGAGGTTTTTATGTCTCATTCAGATACATACACAGAGTAGCTCTAGGTACATATGTATATTTGCCTGTACAAGTGCTTAATGATGAAGGCGTGTCTAAAGGTGTAGCTTTAATATCCCCTGCAGGACTTCCAGTGCCATCCTAGAGAACCTCATGTTTTGCTATATTTCAGTCCCATTTCTTTTTCAATCCATCCTGATGCCTGCCGCCCCTTCCAGCATCCAAGGGTTACATGACCCCCTCCTTCTTACTGTAGTCTGTATATTGGTCCTGCAGTCCTTCATTGGAAATGTCAATCTGTATTACTCCATTCTGTGACTTGATGTACCGTGCTTTAAAAAAAAAAACGCTGGTAACAATGGCCAATCAAAAACAAAAACACATAAAAACAAACAGTCTGGTGTAAGTAAAAAATCCAATTTATTTAAAATGGGATTTTAACTCATTTAATACCAGAGAGGGCTCCAATGTACTTTTTTTTCGCTTAACGGTTCCATTCCAATGAATTGGCGTTTGGATTTTTTCTATATCGCTCTATGGAGCAGATGGTCTTCCCCAAAATGTCTCTATGGAGCTCTGCATAGAGGCAATAACATATATAACGTCTCCAATAAGGTATGGAGTTTAGCACTAACATCCCCCCAACATGAGAAATCTTAGAGCATAAGCTCTATAGAATAACATAGGAATTGGAGAGTCTATGACCTCCTTATCATCACGCCTTAGTGCATCTCTTCCCAGTATGTCTTAGTGCATCAGTTGCCTTATGTGTATGTGAAGGTAGGTGAAATATGGACCATTGTGCTTCATACATTGAAGCAGTGTGTTCTAAGCGTGCATTATCCTGATTTACGTAAAGGACATTTTGTCCTTGGAAACCCGTCATTCTCAGAGCCACGGGAAATGAAATAATAAATATTAAGAAATATGCTATAATAAATAGTGCAACGCTGTATATTACAGCAAGGGGAAACGAGTTACTTTTTTTGGTATAACAAAGAAATATATAGTTAGTCTCAGGACTCTGTGTTCTAAAAATGGAACAATAATTATAACAATATCTAAAATGAAAACTGATTCGCAGTAAATGCAGTTAATTGAGTAGAAATTAGCTTTAGATGTGAGCACTGAATTAATGACAGGAATTACTACCACAAGCGGTACAATGTTTGTACGGGCAAAAGGAAAAGGGGTTTGGTCTACATGGCATTACACTAGTGCAATTCATTACAAATCGTCTTTGTGCTGTCTATAATAGACAATCTTTAATTTAATGGCCGCATAACTGGTATAAAAATGTAATTGTATGGATGGAGGGAGAGATTGATAGAAAGAATAAAAGAGTTTCTTGTGTGTACAGTATATATATATATATATATATATATATATATATGTGTGTGTGTATATATGTGTGTGTGTGTGTGTGTGGGGGTGTGTATAATAGAGCAGAGGGGGCAATGTGTAAGGTGTATGTGTGTGTACTTATGTGTGTGTGCTTATATGTGTGTACTTATGTGTGTGTGTGTGTGTGTGTGTATAACAGAGGGGGCAATATGGTAGATGTATGTGTGTGTACATATATGTCTGTCTATATGTGTGTGTGTACCTATGTGCGTGTACATATGTGTGTATGTACGTGTGTATATTTGTGTACATATGTGTGTATGTACATATGTGTGTCTATGTGTGTGTTTGTACATATGTGTGTATGTGTGTACATATGTGTGTATTTGTGTACACATATGTGTGAGTGTGTATAAAAGAGAGAGGGGGTGATATGTGAGATGGATAAGCATATGTACATTTATTTACGTTTACCTCAAGGCCAGAAAAACACACGTTATAGAGATCTGTATAGCGGATAATGCTTGTTATCAGTGAGAGGAGCCCACGCCTATCCAGGCTCTGCCTTATTTCTACTAGATAAGTAGTAGGTGTCTGGTCAGTGTGGGAGATGAGAATAGGGGATAAGTATCTCCTAACTGAGCAAATCATCTTCACTTATATCAGGGGATCTTCCTCTAGTAATGCCCCCATTGCACTCATAGGACATGTCTTTCTTTCTTTCTTTCTCTCTCTCTCTCTCTCTCTCTCTTCACCTGTCCCCATTCACTTTCCTACTCCAGCTCTTCCAGTTTTTTCATCATTTCTCCTCCACAAGCCCCATCTCCTCCCTCCCTGTTACAATTCACACATTCTCTTATCTTCTTTTCCAGTCTGCTCCATATCTTGTCACTTTGAGGCTGATGTACTAAGCCGAACTAGAGTAATTCTGGAGCGAACCACCTGCATCATAGGCGAAAAATAAAAAGCCCCAAATTCCCCATTGATTGAAATTCAGATTTTAACCACTGAATTCTAGGGAGGTTTCCAGACATCTCAAGAGATTGCTATGTCTGTTTTAATCTCTTATGAATCGTATTTGTTCCCTATGATGAGTTGGTTTGCTCCATGAAAACTACAGATCTTCTTAGTACATCGGCCTCCCTGCCTCTCTCATTATAGCGTCCTCAGTTTCTCATTAACACAGTCTCGGGGCACTTTAAATCTGCACCCTCCCTTATCCAGTACAATCCACCCCCTGCCCAGGAAACACCCACCTGGTTCCACTCGGTGTAATCTGGGAAATGTTGGCTTCTAACAGAGCATCGCAGATCTGGCATTTCCACAGTTAATGACATTAACCCCTTTGATGTTAGAGGTCTCAGACTCCAACTTATGAAGAAACCGTGCTCTGGAGAAGTCTCTAGCAATCAGGGGGTTAAATAATATAGTCGCCCAAAATTAGTAAGTGTGTATCTATTTCTTTCTTGAAATGGAGTAAAAAATAATAATAATAATAATAATTAAAAAAAAAAAAATATATATATATATATACTTTTTATCAGATATAATAATATATATGGCACTCAAAGGGTTAATAATAATATATAGTATTGCATTAACCTTGTATGGACCAGACGAGTGTATAACGCATTGTTTCTCCTCTGTCCCTTAGAGGTTAAACACTAAAATAAGAACAAAAAAAATATTAAAAAACATGAATATCTTAAAAAACAACAACACATAATTGACATATTGTCAGGTTTTTAGAGACCACTCAGAGAGCCTCCTCCAAGGTCCACAGACACAAGCAGGGCTGCAGTCTATGGCTGGTCTCCTGGACTTGAAATGAAAGCGGTGATCTCTCTGAGCCCCAGACATTTCTAATTTGTTCCGTCTGTCACATGAGGACTAGGAGAGGTTGTGGTGCAAATTCATTATCTGTGGCAATGCTTTCACGTGGAGTGGGAACTAGAGGTGGCGGTGAGGGGGGTGGGGGGTAGACCGTGGCAATGGATGGACAATGGGGCTTCAGTTCATCAGTAACAAAAGAATTAGGAGAAATGCTTGGATTTCCCAGCACGTCCTTCTCAGCAGAGAGGGCTGGGCTACACCTTGGCCAGCCCCCCAAAAAACTTGCAGACCCCTTCTCTACAGCACTTCACTCTCTACCCAAGGCGTATTAAGAATATACCTCAAGGGAAAGTTTTTTTTAACCCATTGAGTCCACTTTGGCACTTAAAGTGCCCCCTCCCCCATTTTTTGGAAATGACTTCAGTAATATTAGACAAAGAACCACACAGGAATGATTCAACTGGATTAAGTTATATGTTTCTGTTGATCTGAGAATTTTTGTCTGGAGGTAGAAGATCATAGTGGCTGTCATTGGTTAGATGTGGGATATTGGTTTCTTTCCTGATCCTTGGTCCAAGTAAAATCAGCGAACAATCCCCTTAAACGTGTCCTTAAACATGTAAGTACATTCCGATTGCTTCAGATTACCTGCTCTTTGTATCCACAGGGAGGAGAGTTTCTCTTGTGTTCTCAGTTTACTTGTTTGTCTTGAGAAGAAAGAACTTCTGCAGTCTCCCAACTTCCTGCTTGGTCTCCTCTTGTTCCGCACTCCAGGCAAGAGATGGGCAAGCTGAAGCCTTCCAGCTGCTGAGGACTACAATTCCCGTCACCCCCCGGTCAAGCGCTGACTGGGCGTGGATGATGGGAGTTGTGGTCCTCAACAGCTCTAGGGCCTCAGGCTGCCCATCCCAACTACAGACAAGCAATTGTTTTCTTTAACCCCTTATTGCCAGTGGGGTGAATAAGCGTTGCAGATACCACTGGCATTTAAATGGTTATTACGTATACTGTGATATTCAGTACTGGGTGAGGCATTTTGAGGATTGGAGTCTGCTTATTTATTTTGCACCCGACTTAGACCTGTTGATAATTCACAGGAAGCAAACACGTGTTTATTAACCCCTTGGATGCTATCGAGGTCTCCAACTCATTGCTTCGCAATTCATTGGACTCCTCACGTTGCATTCTAGGTATTACAGTGGGTATTGAAATCAAAGTTTTTTTTATATATATAATTATCTCCTATGGTCCATTTTGGATGTCCTTTTTAACTCCTGGGTACAACCCTTTTTTTCAAACACATTTTAAAGTTTATTTGTTTGTCTAGTTTTCAACGCATGTACCCCTCTGGAACTCAGAGGGTTAACACAATAATAAGATTCTTGAGCTATTACATGCAAAAGTCTGTCCAGTCATCAGTGAGGCTCTCAATGCAGTGTGTGGAAGTAGTCCTCCTCCAGCAGACTTGAGATCATCTGACCTGATATGACATACTAAATCCCCCAATCATTGCAGTGGAGCCAAAATTGAAATTACACTGATATAATGAACTTGGAATGAGACAGTTATGAATCACTAATGATTTTACAGCATATTTCCAATGACCAAGAAGTCCCTTTCTATGAAGACAAAAAAACAGCTTTCAATTTAAATTTACACCAGACAGAGTGAGGGTGTGTTTTCTTGTTGTATTCAGTTCATAATAGTCTACCAAATTATATTTTATATTAGTTGTTTAACAGTGTGAGTGTCTGGTGAGCATGGAAATGCATTGGAAAGCAAATGGTTTAATATAATTTCTTGGTTAGAAGATCACGATTCAATATTATATGCAATTAATGTGTATAGCACTTTAAAATGTTGAGTGTAATACAAAATAGATGATAAATAGACGGACAGACAGATAAACAGGTAAATTATATATATATATATATATATATATATATATATATATATATATATATACAGAGAGAGAGAGAGAGAGAGAGCAGGTATTTGTATGTGTGATGTTTGAACTGTTCAGTACAATTGCTCATCTTGTTTCTTAGTACATCAGACTCGGTGTGTGTGTATGTGTAGCAATGTCACCATTAGGCCCATGCTATATCCTATCTCTGCATATCTGTGCAATATTGCTGGTGACTTATCCTATATTTAATCACACCTTCAGGTGACACATATCCTTATCCTTAATATCTATAATATTTCCAAATTATTAAAAGCCATTCCAAACCCAATAAAGAATTGCGTCCTTGAATATATCGTGTATGCTCAAAACATGTTTTTTCCAGACATGTTCTGAAATAGTGAAATTATCCATATTATTTGCTAGTCTCTGTAAGATAAACCGAACTGTTGTCTTTTTTGAAGAAACTAATAATATCGATATTGGTTTTGTGTTTGTTTTAGTTTTTCCATTGAATACACAGCATTATTTTAGGTAACATCAGAAATATACTGTCTGTGCAAATTTACATATTATTATGGCAATAAGTAGTATATATGTTATACACATTATCTATCTATCTATCTAGCTAGCTACATATTCGTATCTATCTATCTATCTATCTATCTATCTATCTATCTATCTATCTATCTATCTATCTGTCTATCTGTCTATCTACGTATCCATCTATATATCTAACTACACTGTTATAGTTTTTAATAAAATTCCAGAAATCTTTCTAACCATTTGAGTGCCAGAGGGGTATCCAACCTCTCTGGTACTCAAAAGGTTAATGTACCTTGATATGCTACTTATAATATAAAATAATGAGGCTGGTGCCCGTAAGACGATCTGGAATAATTTTGGAACAAGCCAATTACAGCATAGGGGACAGATAACATTTCCCATTCATTTGAATGGGGCTTTCAACACTTGAATGTTAGAGAGATCTCCCGAAGCATTTCGTTGGACACCTCTGTTACATTTAAGGGGTTAATATACCCAATTGAAATCAATTGGATGTGTGTGCGTGTGTGGGGGTCTTGTCCCCTGTGATGTAGTTGGTTTGCTTCAGAATTCATCAATTTCGTCTTAGTACACCAGCTTCAACGTATGCAGACGTAACCCTCTGAATTCTGGTTGAGTGTCCAACGCTACGAAGCGCCATTGCAGCACTCAAAGAGTTAAACGCGTGTATACTGTTTCAGATATCTTCAATTCCCTTATTATGAAATAATTATCCATTCTACTATTTTCAGACATTGCTGTGGAGCAGACTGTAACTGGATCACCTAGAATCAGGTAATTATATATGAATGTTTGTTATGTGTATGTGTCTGTAGAAAACCCATTCATTCCCCTCGAATCATCTGCATGATCAGATATATTGTATTTGGGATGTTGTGCAATAACTACATTCAAGAGTATGTATTTTGCTTCTATCAGTGTCAGTCCTCATCATTGCATTCCACGGCTGATCTATATAAATATATAGGTTTGGTGGTGGGTAAGACTTACAATTGTATGTTATTCAAATACTCGGAAGTAAATATTCCATGTTAAATGGGCAGCTTCACCAAATCAAACTATGACAGTCCCCATAGATCTCTGATGGGTGTAGCTGCTTATTAAACCGTTGAGTGCAATTTGTGTCTTGCAATGCCCTGGACACCCCTTGGCATTCAAGTGGTTAAACAAGAATATTAGTAGAAACTGTTTCTACACTGTAGGAACACATGATGAAGCAGGATTTCATTTAATGTAGAAATGAAATGCTACTTTGTTGTTGTGGTTAAAAAAAATCATACTTAAAAAGGCATTGGCCACTCAAAAAGCTGGGAAGTTGTAGCCAATCAGTATCCAATAGGGAAGCTTTATATGACGTCACTTTTGGACCTACCAACACATAGCAATCAGGCTTCACAATTATGCAGTAATGGACACTGAAACGGAATCATAAGAAGAACAAGAGCAACTCTGGGGCAGACCAGTTGCACCATATGGGACATACAATATTACCTTAGATTCCCTTGTGGATTTTAACCCATTGAATGCTAGAGAGATTCCCAAGGCGTTGGATACCTGCCATTCAAGAGGTTAAAATCTTCACTGAAATCCATGGGAATTTCATGAATTATATATTTCACCCCAATGGTGCAGTTGGTTTGTTCCATCTCTTCTTAGTATATCAGCTTTACTGAAAAATTATATAGGATTAGAATAATCCGCCATGTTCATATTTCAACATAACGTTTAATTCACCTAGGCGAAATTCTGGAGCAAACCAAATATTAGGGGAAAACTAACATTCCCATTGAGATAAGTTGGGCCTTTGACTCTCTGGCACTCAAAGGGTTAATACCCATTGAATTCTAAAGAGGTCTTCAACGCAAAATGAATTTTATATGGTGTAATTCTGCACTGAAGATAATCCAGAGGATCATCTGTGTCAGCACTGACCAGTCAGACAGAATAAACGAATCCTGATAGTAAAGCGGATCTTTTGAATCAATTCTTTCATTGGTTAATGAGGTATAAAATAAGTATCAAGAGGGGCTTTTTATTAAGAAGAGCTGGAGAGTTTCTGGGTCACATTTTAATTAAACTCCCCATGTACATCAAGTCGAATTTTGCGCCCCCCCCCCCCCCCGTACAGCTGGTTTGCTCCAGAATTGCTCCAGTTCTGCTTAGTAACACCAGCCTCATTGTATTCATGGTTGAATTATTCCTTATGTGTGTAGCAGTGCTGGCAAGTGTAGGCCCTTGTGCTGGCTGTGCATGACACTACTATATAATGCTAGGTGGGGACACATCTCATATTCCATCATTCCAGCACTAGAAATAATGCTAATGTGTGGTACTAGGACAAAGGAAAGGTGTGTGGGGCCTTGGCTAATTTCTGAAAGGCACATTAGGGGCCTTGTGTAGAAAGCTGGTTGGGGAGCAAACCAATTGCACCAAGGGAATATATAAAAATGATTCATTTTATTTCTTGTATATGTGTTGTCTTCTGTGGGTGTTTTCATTTATATATGTGTGTTGTGTGTATGTTGTAGGTAACTATCACATATCTGTATAATATATCTATACACACATATCCAATTATCTATCTATCTATCTATCTATCTATCTATCTATCTATCTATCTATCTATCTATCTATCTATCTTTGTGTGTGTATGTATTGTATTGACGGATGCCCCCACTACAAATTACCTAGTTAATGTAGGTGCAGTACAACAGAGAGACAATGTAGACAATTATTTATCTGGGATTTTACAGCTCCTTGTGTATTGCATTACATGTACTACAGTACATAACAATATATTGTAAATATACATGGGAGAAACACGTTTTGTCAATGTTGAAACAGCTCATTAGAGCTCTCCTCAGTGAAATGGTCACGTGAGGGTAGAATGCACGGGTCTGCAATGGGTTTTTTAATTCGGCAATCCTGGCTATACCTACCTATGATTCCCACATGAAGTCAAGTAATATATAGCTCATTTCATTACTCCTTGCACCTTCTTTCATTCTTGCTGTTTCATGAGTTCGGCACATACAATGTTGGCAGTCTTTTAATGATGCACTGGTATCCTCATGTTAATGTCCTCCACAGTATGTAGGTTAATACCCAAAATGTATTGGAAACCAGCTGTTCCACATACACATTAGATGTGTTTTATCCATGTTTTTTAACTCCTTGAATACTAGATAGGTATCCATGGCATTGCTTTGGACACCTCTCTCTTTAGCAAACAAAAGTGTTAACCTATTAAGTGCCAGAGGGGTAGGTAGAGCATTGCTTTACAATGCTTTGCGTATCCCTCTGGTAATTAAAGGGTTAAATAAACATTTGAAATGGTATTTCATAATTATTTCATTTTTATAAAAGAAAAACAGACTAAGTCATTCATCATTTTATTTTATTTGGCATGATAAAAAAAATAAAATTGTACACAAATAGCATATGGATCACACAAATGTCTTATTCATTTAATAGTCTAAGCTCTTCGTTGTATCAGTTAGTTGTGCAGCCTGGGCTCTATGGATCACTGTTGCTGGCTTGCAACCCAGTGTAATGATACAAATAACTGTGATATTAAGATACGGATTAACAATAATGTATCAAGGCTGGTCTAACCTTAAATACACCACGGTTCCAGCGCAGTATTCATTAAATGCATCAAACAATGGCACCAATATAGGTTGTATTACTATTAAATTAAAAGTAATGTTTTAATAAGGCCCAAATCAATATAATAAATACACCAGCATATTGGGTTTAGCTATTGTCTGCTACATAATGTGCATGTTCTCATAGTCAGTGATTTATAGAAATAAATCTCTCTCTATCCCACTTTAACCTTCTGACTGCCAGAGGGGATGTGCAATCTCCACTGGCAGTCAAAGGGTTAACACATTGAACAAGCATCCCAAAAATGCTACTGGAAACCACAGAGCAGTAATCTGTGGCGCCTATTAGCCCATATAAAGAAAGTTCATCGTCATATCGTGATAGTACCTGCAAAAGCACGATAGATCAGCATACAGTCCTTTAAAATGTGACTGTATTTACACACCGACACATTGCGTATCGCAGATTTGATTCCCATTCTCAAGCAAACAAGGCCCCATGCTTTTAGCCATAGTAGAGTGCATCGTATGACTGCATGGCCAGTACACTGACAGAAGAGAGAGGCAGGGAGGAGGCGTCCCCCAGCCCCTCAATCCCTTGTATGTCCGTAGAGAGGGATCCCTCGCAGCCTTGGACACTAGGGCAGCCGAGCTGGACGGGCCTCAGCCTATAGCCCGAGAGGAAGAGCTGTATAGAGATGCTGGGAGCTGTCCCTGCGCTTGGTGCTGAAGCCGAGGGGCAGCTCACTGCTGATCACTCATGCATATCAATAGCCGTGTACTTGAGAGGTTTTTTTTTATTTCATGACATCATCATTACCTTGGTCTCCTGCTGTCCGGGACCTTTGACCTTGCCGGGCTGGTCCACGTTTTTGGCAATGAAAAGCCTCCCCTCCAATGATGGCCCTTTTTTCCTTTTTTCAGACCGGTGGCAGCATCAAGCAAGCAAGACAGGCATCTCCTTCTTCTCTCCCACCCCCTACATACGAGTCCTGCGAGGAGCTGCCCCCTAAACACACACACGAGATGTTTGCGATCAAGCTGCCACCATTTGGGGAAGAGGAAGAAAAAAAAGCCCTGCCATGCATAATGTGAGAGGATCAGGAACAGACCATTGAATCATCTTGTCACTTTGAACTGGAATGGGATTTCTTCCTGAGCTGCACACAGCACAAGCCTTTAACATCTTTATAGTGCTTAAGGAGTCTTTGGTGAGAATGAAGCAATTTACAATGCAAATAGAGGCCTGGGAAGGAATGGATTGCTGATCCATGCACCTTGGGATCTGCTTTTATTTTCTCATGTCTGGCACACATATCTATTTGGTGATTATCTCTATCGGAATAACTCGCCAGTAGGAAAGTTGGGAATAAACTTTGAAGGCAACAGATCTCCTTGGATTGTTATTCAGCTGATCACTAAGGAGAAGCAGTGCGTTTGGAGAGAGGATCATTGTTACCAAAATGAGCCGGGTGTACTTAAAGCAGCCAACCCATGTTACCACCATGCCTGGAATATGGATTTGCAAAGCTGGATTTCTGTGTGTGTTGGGGAAGTGGTTGCTATCTTTGGTTATCTAGCTGTATGAGTGTATTGGTCTTCATAAAGCTAGATAACCGAAAGTAAAAACTCCTTCCAGATCATCACATCGTGAATACGGAATAAATCGCACAGGGACTGGAAAAACTGACTGAACCCAACAAATAAAAGCTATATTTCTATATTCATGCTTAACAAAAAGGATTGTATTTGCCTTACATTTAATGCCATTCAGTATCAGAGAACGGATTTGAATGATACTGCTGGGGTTTTATAGTCAAATCTATCAAATCCTTTCCTCCCCAATGGAATAAAATGATGCTGATGGTAATGTATATACAACTTCTCGTGTTCAGCATAAAAAGTATCGATTATGTGGTTATTTTCTTTTAATTAAAATGCTTTACAATCATTTGGGGTTTAACCCTTTTGGTACCAGAGGACTGTGCAAGGTGCAAAGCGCATTGCAAAACCCTCTGCCATTCAAAGGGTTAAACACTCATTGATGCACAGACATGTAACCTCCCACTTATATCCAGCCAGAAATCAAGTGACTTTGGTTAAAAAAAATCTTGTTAATGGGGTTTCTAAAATTCTGGTGAATTTATTATTAAATGAAAAAAGATATGAGAAATGTGATGGCTGGACATTTTTTTATAATATGAGTCTGTTTAAAATGCAAGGACAGATGCTTCCCTCATCTAAGAGGGTTTCCTTGAGGAAACCAGTGAAGCAGAAATACATGATGGAGATGAGGCGACCCCCCCCTCAACCCCAATCCAATCCCATCCTCCTCCCCACCCCACTTCTTGTCAAAGTGTTAAAAAATGTTCTGTCTTACTCTCTTGCTCCTAGCTTTGGAAATGAAAGTGACATTTACGCAAAAATCCACGTGTGCTCCTCCTATTTTTTCTCCTTGTGCTGTTGTGTTGTTTAAGGTTGATCAGATCTATCCAAGAAACAGTTCTGGCATCCCAAAGTGAAATAATTAGGACGTAGATAGAAGTGACAAAAATGGAAAAGGGGAGGAGACTGAGAAGAGAGAGAAGGGGGAGTGTGTGTGTGTGTGTTGGGGGGGGTCTGTCCTGCCTAATTGATTCGGTTAAACGGAATGCTGGAGCTGTGAACGGCTGGACGCTCCTATTCCCACGCTCGAGGGCAAGTGGCAATGCCATGCCTGTGACAGACAGCCTTGCAGGTGGGGGGTGGGGTGGAGCGGGGAGGGGGGGATATATCAAGTGCAACACCCCACACTCATCTCCATGTTTAAGAAAGTGGAGGCATTTCCCACCCACAACCATCTGCAGGCTCCCCAATGAGAGCACCAACTGTCCAGGAGTCTGTCTGCTTTTTGTTCATCTAATAACTGCTGAGTTGTTTATGCATGGAATTATTTATTTCTTAAAAAAAAATCTATGGAATTTTAATTTGAGTTTTCATAATAGAGGTAACATATTTTCAAATGCCAATTGGAAAGTCCAGATTGTGGACTGTAGAATAATAATAGTAACATTTTTGGGATTATTTTAGCATTATAAGGTAATGTCATGGCAACTAGGTTAATTATCCTTTTGTTACATTATATAATGTATTTTGGAGAAAAATGAAACTACCATTAATCCTATAGTTTATCAATTTAATAGACTTGGAGCTGTGGTTCTCATTTTATTTTGCACTGAGTATTTTGTCATCTCAGTAAAATATTTTATTCATATTTATCTGTCAAGATACAATTAAGCATTTTCCCTCCATATTTTATGACCTCATAACTGGAGGCCTTATAATGGTCCTCCAATCTATACGACTAGTCTTAAAGCCCATGTACACAGGCCAACAAAGGTGGCGCTGCAGTAATGCACAGTACAGACTGCCCATAACTGCAGTGCACGCAGCCATCGCTACTGCGCATGGTGGCTTCTGACAAACATCCTTAGCAAATTATAATATAGGATGTGGCTCAATGATATAATGGGCCTTGTATATAATGATGGAGAGAGACTAATCTGAGGCAAACCAACTGCAACATAGGTGTCAAATACCCATCCCCAATCCTTTAAATTAAGCCTTTAACCACTTGAATACAGGAGAGGTCTGTAATTCATAACAAGGTATTGCACTGGAGACCTCTCTAGCATTCAAGAGGTTAAAAGCCCCATTTAACCCACTGAGTGCCAAAGGGGTGAGAAACACATTGCTAAGCAATACGTTGCCTACCCCTGGCACTGAAAGGGGTAAATCAGTAGGGGATTTGGCATAATTTTATTTGTCCCCTAAGGTGTGATTGATTTTCTGGAGAATTGCTGCTTTTTGTCTTTATGCTTTAGGCCCTATGTGTTGAGGTATGGTACACATCATTTTTATTGCCTTTAGTTTATAAAGTGCCATCAATTAATTTGCTCAGTGAAAAAGTGGGTTAATGACTGAAACAATGGTGTGTGTATAAAGAGATAGATAGATAGATAGATAGATAGATAGATAGATAAAACGTGTTTTTGTTTATTTTTCTGATCTGATTGTTGAATGGTGTAAACTGTATGTCTAGGCATATATGGCTGGTTAATCTTCTGCAGCACTTTACATAACATGATTGTAAACTGAAGGCCCCAAGTCCATGTGCACCTCATTAGTCTTCACCCTTTGTGTTTTAGACAGTGAATATCTTTTTAACATAAAATTATATGATGGGGAGGTTTTGGTTGATTACTGCATGTAGGCCCAAGGGACTGATTTCAAGTGCAAAATAATATCACAGTTTATAAAAAAAGGCTGATTGATGGATGCAAATTTAACCCTTTGAGTGCCAAAGGGGTTGATAATGCTTTGCACTGCAATGCATTAAGCTGCCCATTGGAACTCAAAGGGTTTACTCACAGAGCCAGCACTACTGTAGAAATCAATACAAAGTTGTAAATGTGTTTACATAAATAAGGTGGTGATTTTAAGTGTTTGGCATAAAATATAGAATATATCCAGTTTAAAATATATGAGATCATGATGATAAATGATGTGACACTAAAAGGCCTATACACTTATTGAGAGAGAATCAAAGTGAGGTAATGATATGGATTCTATATATCAAAATCTTCTGCAATACTGGGTCCAAAATGAAGCAAGTGTTTCAACTGATTTATACAAAAATGAATCCTACATAAAGCAATGGAGAGGTTCTATTACATACATCTGGTCAAACACTTGCATATCCTTAAGCAAATCTACATATAGAAAGGATTTTGCAGATCCATTTTGTTAGAGAGCAAAACTCAGAAAAAGACACCACATATCAAAATATAATATGAAACATTAAGATTGAAAACAGATTTACAATAATAGCATAAATTAAGGCCCCCAAGTTTGTGGTGCAGCACATTTTAAGGCCTGATCCTTTGCCTATTTAGGCTACATGCTTCTTTGTATGTTGAGGACACTTTGTTATGGAAATCCATTTTAGGAAAAGCTTAGCTTTAGCATTATCACAGCATTGTGATAGCAGACATGCTGCACAATGATCCAGACAGCATCATTCAGTGTCCCAAACAATAAACCTATCTTATTTGCTTATGTTGTATAGTGTTCACATGGTTGTCTGGCCCTTATGACATCATCATAATGTCTGCATATTTAAATTAAAATGAAAAGGGCCTTATTCAGTAAGCTAAAGAGGAAACATTATGGGACAAACCAACAGCAACATTGGAACAGATGGACATTTCCACTGATTTAAATGGGGCTTTTCACCCACTGAATGCTAGATAGGTCTCCAATACATTGTGAAGAAATGCACTGGAAATCTCTTTTGGCATTTAAGGGGTTAAGGCCCATTTGAATTAGTGGGAATTTGGGGAATTAGCTCCTCTTTAACTTGATAATTAAGCCACCGTGTGAAGCTAACCTACTATTGACATAGAAAGCAAACACTTGCACTGCATAGGACATATATATGGGCTTTGAGTCTTCCAAAACACGGATATTTTCTTTTAAATTACAATTTAAAAACATAGAGACATCTCCAACACATTGATTCACAATGCTTTGAAAGCATCTCTAGTACTGCGTGGTTTGAGGTAGAGCATTCTGAGAAGGGAGGTGTACTCTTAGGAAAAAGAAATAAGCTGTGTGCTTTTTGGGTGGGAAATAGGTGAAATCTTCTTATCTTCCCATTGTACCAGAGAATTAACTGGATGTGATGGGGGAGGCTGTGAAGGCCACCTATTGCTCACCCCTGCTGTAGAATATTATGTGGTTCTAGATTGGAAAGATTTTATGAAAATGTATTTCCTCTAACTAAGGAAAGATAATCCCAAATACTACCAGTTCTAGCATGGAACATTCACATTGGCAATTCAATATTTGTTCTGTTATTATAATTATTGTGTCATTTGCTATATCCGCTTTTCTTATATTTTTCAGATACATGCTGTGTACATACATTGTTTTTTAAAACACTCCCAACATGCACACAGCATTACAGAATTAACAAGGGGTTCACAGACAGAGTCAGGTGTGCATATTTACTGAGTATCACGTGTTCACTAAACATGATATTAACAAAAGCAATAGGGTGTCCCTGCCATTACACCTCCATAAACATCACTGTTTGCAGGGTGAGGCTGACAGAACTGTAAATGGTTGCCTGAGGGTTACACTTAGGTATATGTTGCATACCCCTCTGGCACTCAGAGTGTTAACTGGTAGACAATGAGGTTGATGTACTAAGGTTAGGGATAATTCTGGAGCAACCCAGCTGTAGCATAGTGGACAAACAGAAAAATCACATTGATATAAATGGGAATTTAATTAACCCCTTTAATGCGAGAGGGGTCTGCCATGCATTGCTTCTCCATGTATTAGATTCATCTCTAGCATTCATAGGGTTAAAAGCCCTATTTAAATCAATGGGCTTTTTCAGTTTTCTTTGTTCTCTGTGGTGCAGTTTGATTGATCCACAATTATTTCAGTTCTTCTTAGTGCAACAATCTCATTGAGCTTAACCCTTTGAGTGCCAGAGGGCTATGCAATGCATTGCATACCCCTCTGGCATGTAAAGGGTTAATGTACTAATAAGAACTAGGATAATTCTGGAGCACGATGCAAAGAAAATAAAATGCATATTGATTTCAATTGAGTTTTTAACATCTTGAATGCCACAGAGGTCTACAATGCATTGCTTTGCAATATAATGGAGACCTCTCTATAATTCAAGAGTTTAATTCTGTGATTGCCAGCAATGCGTTACTCTTCAGTCTGTTGCACACCCCTCTAACACTAAAATGCTTAAAAGCCTCATCCATGCAAGTCAATGGGTATTTTTTAAGTTTATTTGTTCCTTATGATACAGGTCAGTTGCCCCAGTTCCTCTTAGTACACTGCTTCTCAAATCCTGTCCTCAGGACCCACTAACAGGCCAGGACTTAGGGATTTCTCTGCTAGAGCACAGGTGTGGTGATCAGAGGCTCATTCACATTGATTAACTCATCTGTGCTTCTCAACTCCTGTCCTCAGGACCCACTAACAGGCCAGGACTTAGGGATTTCTCTGCTAGAGCACAGGTGTGGTGATCAGAGGCTCATTCACATTGATTAACTCATCTGTGCTTCTCAACTCCTGTCCTCAGGACCCATTAACAGACCAGGACTTAGGGATTTCTCTGCTAGAGCACAGGTGTGGTGATCAGAGGCTCATTCACATTGATTAACTCACCTGTGCTTCTCAACTCCTGTCCTCAGGACCCATTAACAGACCAGGACTTAGGGATTTCTCTGCTAGAGCACAGGTGTGGTGATCAGAGGCTCATTCACACTGATTAACTCACCTGTGCTTCTCAACTCCTGTCCTCAGGACTCATTAACAGGCCAGGACTTAGGGATTTCTCTGCTAGAGCACAGGTGTGGTGATCAGAGGCTCATGCACATTGATTAACTCACCTGTGCTCTAACAAGGAAATCATCAAATCCTGGCCTGTTAGTGGGTCCTGAGGACAGGAGTTGAGAACCACTGTCTTAGTACATAAGCCTCATTTTATAAAGTAGGACATTGACTGACAGCTCTGCCTTGCAAGAGGTTTTGTGGGTGGTCAGTAGGAGAAGGCCTTACTGTGCCTCACTTGTAATAATAATAATAACTAGTATTTATATAGCGCCTTTCTCCCAGTGGGACTCAAAGCACTTTCAGTGCACGCTCTTGGAATTAACCAAATCTGCAGCTGAAATAATAGATGGCATTATTACCAAATCAATGGTACTCATTTATCAACCTCGGAAGGATGAAGGGCCAGGATTCAAACCTGCAGCCTTGCTGTTTGTATAAGCTCTATAGTCAGGGAATTTACAACTGAGCTATTTCATTGACTGGTGGTCCAGATACTGACAGGCCTCTGGGGCATTTGCCCCTATCTAGAAAATTTAACGTTATCTTCCACGTTCATTTTGCACTTTGATTTATCATTTGCAAGAATTAGACAATTTTAGTGACTGAGTATTGAGAAGCACGTGATATTTAAATAGTTAATAGGCCAGACATTTCTCCCAACGCCTCCTTTTTTATAGTTGCAGTGTTCAGTGCTATGGTATATGTTGGTGTTTTATATATGAAAGTTGATGACAACAGGGTTTGTAGAATTGCTTTTCAGTTATTATGTTTATGGGATTGTTGCTTTGATCTTTTCCGTGCCAGAGAGGTATCCAACATATTGTGATACCTCTCTGGCACTGAAAGGGGTAATATTGTGTGTGACATACACTAAGAATAGATTAGGTGCTTCTGGGACTCTTGACTCTATGCTGAGCAAATACATACATAGGGAAGGGGGTGTGCTAAAAAGAACTGGCGTGATTTCAAATGTACCATAAGGGACAAATAAACATTCCCCTCGATTAAAAAAGGATTTTTAACCCTGTGAATGCTAGAGAGGTCTCCAATGTATTGCAAAGTAATGAGATGTAGATCTTTCAATCATTAACATGGTTTAGAGACACATTTAAATAGCTGAGAGGTTTGATTTGTCCTCAGTGGTGCAGTTGGTTTGCCCCAAAATCTCTCCATTTCTACTTAGATTATCAGCCTCACAAGACATCATGAGAACTGCATGGCAAATATCGCCTGGCCCATTCCATAGCCATGTAATTAACTGGGGAATTGCTTAATATTAGCTGAGGGGCCTAAAGCCCCAGGACTGGTTCAAAGCCTCATATCTTCTTTTCAGTTTGTTGCATGCACTGGAGCTTATCTCTCTACTAGTAATGGTACAATAGGGCTGGACAGTGCAAATAGGCATTAGGTCAGGGTTTGGCAACCTGAGGCCCTCCAGCTGTTGATAACTGCAAATCCTGTTTTCCTAAGCCAGCCAGAGCATGACTAGTGATGATGGGAATTGAACTCTTTGCAGCTGGAAGGCCTCAGATTGCCCATCCCTGTATTATGATTAACAAAGTCCCATTCTCTTGTTATCCTAGCAACTCCCCTGATCATGTGTTACTATGGAGAAACTGAGGGGCACCCACCATTAGAGTTGCCAGATCATCCCTGTAAAACGGAACATGTATGCGTGCTGCAGGGCTGCCAGTGATCACAACTGGGCTGCAATGGCTGCTGCAGCCACTTATCATGCATTTTCATACATATTATTTGATATTAAGAGATAATTTGGCAGCCCTACCCACCACTGCCATATCAGGTAAAGATAATTAATGCTAATTTTTTATGAAGCCGATTTTTATAAAAAATCCACATTTGTAATAAATATACCAGACCCTGATGGGTTTATATAAAGGAAGGGCAACAACTCCCATTATCCTCAACCAGTCATTGGTTGGCTGGTGATTATGGGAGTTGACGCACAACAGAAACTGGGAAGCCACAGCTTGGCCACTGCTGGTATATATCAATGTAAATATGAAAATGTAACCTCCTTGAATCCAAGGGTTAACATCAAGGTACCATGTGACACATGTATTATTTATTTGTCAGGAGAATGTAGACAGGGTACTACCTGCACCATAGAGAACACACTGAGTTAAATGGGGCTTTTAACCCCTGGAATGTTAGAGAGGATTCCAATGCATTAAGCTGAAATTTACTCAATAAACAATTGGGGAATGTTTTATTTGTCCCCTGTGGTATAGTTGGTTTGCACCAGAATCACTCCTGCTTCCCTAATAAGGCCTTGCACCAGTTAACCCTTCGAATGCCAGAAAAGTATCCACAGCATTTCAAATCAATATTACAGGATTAAATGGGTTATGTTTTTGATTTGTAAGGAATTTTTACCCCTTTCTGTGTCACAAGGGGTGTGCAATGCATTGCGAAGCCCCCCCTGTGGCATTCATAGTGTTAAAGGGGGAAATAGGAAAATACTATAGAGTGTTAATGACAGTGATTCGGATTTATTGATATAGAACAATCCTGGTGCCAATTATCTCCCCCATTGAGATCAAATAAAAATTTCCACTGATTTAAAGGGGTTTAACCCCTTGAATGCTAGAGAGTTCTTCCATGCATGGCAGATTATTACAATGGAGACCTCTCTAGCATTCAAGAGTTTAAAAGTCCCAAAGAAACCAGTGGACATTTTTATTTTCTTCGCTGTGGCACAGTGGGTTTGCCCTAGAATTTCTCATTTTTCTATACAAGAAGAAATAGAATTACTAACCTACTGCACCATTTGAAAAATCTAAATCATTCTACAGCAGATGTTAACAAGAAGAGTTCATATATGTACTTATCAGTCTTAGTAAAAGAAAAATCTCTGTTGGGACATTTCCTACATGTTATTCCACTTGAAGCAATTAGGCACACTAAGCCCTGAACACTATATTGACACTTTAACCCTTTGAGTGCCAGGGGGTACGCAACGCAGTGCAGAGCAATGCATTGCATACTTCTCTGGCACTCAAAGGGTTAAGGGCAATATACAAATACCACTAAAAATGAACCCTTTGAGTGCCAGAGGGGTACGCTCTACCCCTCTGGCACTCAAAGGGTTAAGATGATTCATATCCTAAGCTTCAAGTTAGCATTTTTACAATTTGTTTTTGATACTCAGATCTAAAAATACAGCATTAAATGTTTCTTGTGTGGTTGTCCATGCAGGGCCTCAGTCACGCTGTTTAAACAAGTTTTGTGTGGGTGGTAGTTTTTACCTAGGCTAAGGTCCAGTTCACATAGGCAATTTTGTTCCAACAAGTTTCATAAAATAGGTATAATTGTTTTCATCTTATTGTTAGACTACAACAGTAGACTATAACAACCATCATTCTCAGCCAGCCACCGGACAGCTAGGAATGACGGGATTGTGTAACAACAACACATAGTGAGCTGTATATTGCCTGGCTCTTTTGTAAACTCTCTGAAGTAAGAAGAGTGCAGTGTGGAATAGAAAAGAGCAGTTGCAAATCTTAAACGAATTGACTACTTTACATCTTGTAACTCATTTAAGGCTTACAGAAACAAAAGTCATTTACCAGTGCCAGTGGCAAAACTAGAATGTTAAGATCCTCCCCACAAAGAAAAAAGATGTAAGTGGGCCCTTACTTACTTGGACCCTGTCCAATCTGGGCTTGCCAGGTTCCTCAAAAGCCAAGAGCTTTTCACAAAAGACCTAGGGATTGGGTCAAGATAAAGCACAATTGCACCATTACTAATGGGAAGATTAGCACCATTACATGTCTCAAACTGGCAACAAGACCCATGGTTTTACGCATAGGGCCTGTTACTTTAGCACTTAACTGGTACCTAGGAAAAGGATTTCTGGTTAAAAAGTTATGTCAATCAGCAGGGCCAGATTTACATCCCAGGCAGCCCTAGCAAGGCACAGTAGGTGCTCTTAGCTCTTCCTATAGCCACACCTCCATTTCTTGCATGACCCCACCTCCAGTCCAATCCACTTCCTTCCTGACACAGTAAATACCCTTGGCCTATAACAAGAACAGAAACAACTTTAACACCTTGGTTGCTAGAGAAATATCCAAGATGAGATCTCTATAGCATCCAAGGGGTTAAATAATAGCCTGTAAAGGGGTATAAATCTGGTGCAGGGAAATTGAGATTGCTCAGGCCACACCCACAATTCAGAATGAAGGTGTGGACAAAAAAGATGAGGTGCCCCTCAAAATGTGCATCTCTAGGCAGTTACCTACTTCCTAGTGAGAGATCCAGTACTGTCAATCAGGAATCTGCAGCCATTTATATTTGACAGGTACTTTCAAGGCAGCAGAAAAATGATTTTTTTCTTGTGTCTCATCTCACTGCATCTTCTATTGCTGATAGTTATTTCCATGTGGCTCTAAAGCACAGAAGGGCTTTTCTAACATACAAGTCAAATATTATTAGTGCCAGATTTTAGGGATCCAGAGGAAAATAAAGCATATTTAGTGATGCTAGCTGGAATAATATGATATTTAGTAACCCAGTGGATGCTAGCGAGGTCTACAGTGGATTGGGTTATTAGAACTCATTAATAAATATGGAGGGGAGGCATTTACCCCATTTTAACCCTTACAGTGCCAGGATGGCAGCAACGCATTGCTTTGCAATGCGTTGCGTACCCCTATGGCACTGAAAGGGTTAATTTTAGGTGTTAGTTTATCTTTATCCCTTTGAGTGCCATGGATGTATCGAACGCATTGCATTACAGTGCGTTGGACACCTCCCTTCCACGCAATAGGTTAAATTCCTGAAAAACATAGACGTCTCCCTGTAAACAAGCGAACTGTAGTAACCTGGGGGACATCTACCTGCACCATAGGAGACAAGTACAATACCCCAAGCTCTCCTTTAACCTTCAAGGAAGCATATACCCCTTTCAGTACTACAGATGTCTTCAACATATATCTTTGCAGTGCTCTGGAGATCTCCCTAACATTCAAACGCTTAAAAGCCCCATATAAATCTTTAGGAATATTTAGGAGTCTTATTTTATTAGGAAGTTGGTTGGCCAAATTATTACTTTAGTTTCTTAGTACATCAGTTTCGCTCACATTGTAGCGTTAAACGTAATGCAAATGATTTGTCAGGAACATGTCAGGACACAGAGCACACAGGGATGAACACAAGCACTGGAATGGGTACAATCCATTCCAGTCTGATTCCACTAACTGTTCCTATTGTGTGGAACCCAAATAACACATGTACAATGGAGCAGACGTGTCTAGACAGGAGAAGCATGTCTTCACACACATTGAGGAGTCTTGATGTTCAAGTTAGCCTTTAAAGCACACCTGCTTTTGCAAAAAAAAAAAAATGCATTTTAACTCTCTGTGGGGGTATCCAACACATTGGAAGGGTTAAGAGAGTGTTTGTCCTGAAAAATATACAGAAACTATAAAGCAGTTTCCACCCTATGAATGCCAGAGATTTATCCAACGTATTGCTTTAAGTAACTAGGCTCTGTACTCGTTTTGATATGCACAGCCATATTCTCTTGTCTTTTTTAACCCTTTGAGTGCTAGAGAGGTACGCATCTGCCACTCAAAGGGTTAAGCAGATTTACCACTATAAGATAAAACAGATTTTTGAATGAACAGAGGCCCATGTGTATAAAAGCAAACTATAGTTCTTCTGGAGTAAACCAACTGCCCCACAGGGGAAAATACAAATCCCCGTTAATTTAAATTGGACTTTTAACCCTTTGAATACGAAGAAATGCATTGGAGACTTCTCTGGCATACAGGGGGTTAAACAAATATATTCAAGAAAATGAGAATTTAGGAATGTGTATTTTGTCCTCTATGTTACAGTTGGTTTACTCCAGAATAACACCAGTTACTAGATTCATTAGTTTACTATTGTTCAGTCCCACTAATGCAATAGTCAGCAAAACATAGCATCAAAGAGACAGTGATATAATGAACTACACATGCCTTTATATCCCGAAACACATCACGTGACTTCAACCCATATTTATAAAAACAAACTACATCATAAGGGCAAATACCTAAACCCCTGTAGATTTAAACAGAGCTTTTTAACCTCTGGAATTCCACAGAGGTAGCAGGAATGTTTATTTCTCCTCTGTGGAGCCGTTGATTTGCTCCAGGATTGCACCACTGGAGCTTAATGAACTGGGCCCTTGGAAACTTCAAATGGGAGCATCCACAGAGCTAAGTTTTCTAACGTCTCTTTTGTATTCAGTTATGAATACAAAATACACGGTACACTGTTTAACCCATTAGATGACAGGGAGACGTGCCTAGCAGGCACGGGGTTAAGATACAATGAGTCTAAAGTATTTGGGAGCAGTGGTTCTCAATACCTGCTCTCAGGTCCCACTATCAGGCCAAGATTTGAGAATTATCTTGCATAGGGCACAGCTGAGTTATTTAAAATGACTGAGCCTCTGATTAACCCTTTGAGTACCAGAGGGGTACGAAACTCATACCCCTCTGTCACTCAAAAGGTTAACTCATTCTCACCTGTGATATGGTAAGGAAATTCTCAAATCCCAGTGGCTTTAACGCTGACTTGGCTCAGTTTAATGCATTGTATCACATAACCATTTACATACTTTATGAGGCGTACAGTGTCTGTTTTGTTCTATGTATATGTGTGTAAGGGGTGGTATATATAACTCGTGCTACAAATCCAAATACATTATAAATATATACTGCATATATATCCAGATGAAGGTCTGACTAGTGGCCTGAACATTGACTTGACTCAGTTTCATGCCATGCATCAAACTGTCTTTTACAGACTGTATGATGAGGGGTATACCGCTCTGATCATGTATTCAGATTTCCACTCCACTGAAACAACTGGATACAAATGAATACAGTGAACTAAGGGAAGCTTTCCAATTGCACTACAATCACTACACAAGGACAACAATTCCAACTGCAGTACTAACAAGCTGTCTTACAACTTTACAGACTCGAGATAAAGACAGTAAAAACTAACAATAGCTTTTGTTTATAGTCATAAACGGCAATTAACAAATAATAGAACGTAAGGATCCAATATCACTAATAAACTTACTCCGTCTCTAGGGCAGACCTTTAACATTTTTATCTTGTGTCTGTCCCTGGAAGAGGAACAAAGCAGGTCTCATTATTAGTAAATCATACATTGCTAACAGTTACTGTGATAGGTGATTCCATTGGTTGTTCTGGGTTTACATGACAGTTTTACTGCCTGCTCTTTATATGCATTGATTCCCACATTGGTTGTTTTACACGTGTCAAACCTTTAGTCCAGATCCAGATAGAAGAAATCCCTTGTTTATTTACATTTCCAAGCACTGTTTGTCCAAACACCCATTGATTGTTAAGTGCCTATCGTTTATTGCATGTCCAGGGTTCCCTTTTTACCTAGATCTATTGTCTACCACAATTAACATTTACATTACAAAGTGTGTGATTTTCTTTTCTCAAGTCTCTTCAATTAAAGAACAATAATATGTTTAGCTGAGAGACCTATTGTTTACTAAAATGCACTCAGTGGAGTCAAATGACTCCCATTCACTGCTTCTTGTTACCATCTATTCATGTTTAAACTCAAAGTATAATGTACAATCTCCACTGTACGAAGCGAAATTGCCCTGTAACAATATGTTTTTGCAAATAACAATAAAATAATTGAATATATTGTATGTATTTATTTGTGATGCAGCAGCGAAACAATAATACTTATTATTATTATTATTATGATTGTTATTAACAATGTTCACTTTGTTTTTCATGTTTATTTAAACCCTTTGCGAACTCTCTGGCACTCAAAAGGTTAAATATTTGTACGCAAGGAGGTGTGCAGCGCGAACTTTGGCACTTAACGGGTTAACCCACTGACCGCCAGAGTG